>CM060833.1:25087500-25687500 GCA_030762175.1 Metallyticus violacea
TGTAGTTATAATTTCCTGTAAGAAAAATTACTCCCCTGAATCCATTTTAGTCACTACATCTTTGAGTATATTTTATCTACATGCGTAAATATCTTTATAGCTGGGTAGAATACTGTAATAAAAAACTGGTAATTTACTATTGAAGATCTGGAACCATCCCGATGTGCTATACTACTTCTTGAAGAAGCGAGCAGGGGGCGAGGATGTAGATTTGGATTTGGAAGAGGCTACAGCAGCAGCCAGCACTCCAACTGTTGCTGGAGCAGCATCACCACGTGCCACTACAGCCTCCAAAAGAGGTAGAGGAAGCAGAGGACCACGTGCTGCTGCCGGACAAAATAAGAGGGAACGCAAGGTCTATTTTTTATTCTGCACAAACAAATATTTAATGTCTAAATTTGCAAATATAAACTCATAAATTTTGGTCAGTATTTTATTTATTAGCCTTTCTGACTTTTTTTATTACTGCTACATTAACTTTGTTAGGCTAGATAATTGTGGAGACATAGGCAGTGTTTCTTGCAAATGTACCTTCGGAGGGAAGTCCCCCCTCCTAGGTCTTTCAACTACTCATATAGGCTTTTACTTCATCCTATATTGTTCCCAGTTCCTTACCTGTAAAAAATGTGAATATTCTTATTCATAGTATAATGTAAGTAGTAGCATTATAGTGATTATTTTTCTCTCACCATTTTGCAGCTTATAACTGTGTATTTCTTCATTAATATTTGAATTTTTAATACACATTCATTTATTGAGACAATGAAAATTACAATAAAGATGCAAGTTTATGAATAATTAGAACAAATACTTAACTATACATTGATGTATTAAGTGTGCCACATGCATGCTGCATGCAATGCAAAACTTATGAATTAAAAATTCTTTGCACCCTGAATGTTGATTTTGCCTCCCAAGGTAAAAGTGTGAAAAAAGTACTAGACAAAGGTATTCAAGAGCAATAACATAAGATTAAAGATTCTTAAAACATTGATTATTCATAACAACAGACCCATAGTGCTTGAAAAATATCATTTACAATATTCTGCAGATATTTATGGAGCTTAGCGAATAAAAATAGCATTTTCATTAACAATGACAAGTAAAGATAAAATAAAATGTGAAGGTTATAACTGGGTCTTATTTCAATAAGACTTATAAAAAATGTTAAAATATTTCAGTATCTCTTAATTGTGATAATAAGCATTTGTAGCAGAAATAAGAAAAATAAGACTGCACCATATGAGAATATCATTTGTTTAAAGAAATTATAACCAAATAATTCTGGGAAAAAAATGAAGTAATTAAAAAAGAATGAATTTAATTCAAAATTAATGTACTTTTCTTTAATTTATGCTCTATCTTGTTTCTGAGGTTGGGAAAAAGTAGTGGCAACACATTCACCACATTACATAGTAACAAATGAGTGCATTCTGTTACTATAGTGTGGCCATGCACAGATCTACTAGAGATGAGATCCTGTGTAGTGAGACAGAACACATTGGTTTTGCAAACATATGGCTTCTATCCAATTATGTAAATGTATTTAGTAAACCATTTCGATGTTAATGTCCAGGTGTTCTAGTGATAACTATACTTGCCTCTTAGACCCAAGATCACAGGTTTAATGCAGCCAGGGTCAGTGGATTTTTTGTGCGCAAAAATCCTAAGTATGGCTTCCTTTGGAAGGGAAGTAAAGCTATAGGTCCCATATCATAGGTTTATGGCTCAAAAAAGAACCTCAAGCCTTAAAGAAAGGCCTCTGAGTAAAATTTATTGGGCATTTCATGTGCCTGGAATTGAATCGGATGCTGAGAGGTTCTTAAATAAAACAAATTAAATCCATGTTAACATTGAGGTTTGCCGGGTTGTACATAAGCAAATTTCTGTTTCTGGGCTGTTTCTGAGCCAGTCTATTAACATCTTTTGTTGTTTGCATAAAAATCTGGACATATGTTTCGGGAGTGATCCCTCCCATCTTCAGCCTGTGGACAAAAACATCAAGAGACCCAACCGCCACGTATAACAACAGTTTATCCACAGGCTGAAGATGGGAGGGATCACTCCCGAATCATATGTCCAGATTTTTATGTAAGTGAATGGAGTTAGTGTGAAAAAAAAACTGTATTACCTTGTTTATATATATACCACTCCATTGTCAACAGCTTCGTAAGTATATAAAATTTAGGATCTTTTGTTGTAATTCTACTTTTCGGTTAGAATCATTGGGTATTTTTTCATCATTGTACATATATTTTATAAATTTTAATGATTTAGTTTATAGTGCTAAAGTAGTATAGAAATTGTTTAAAATCCTTGTGTATATAGTGATATATGGGAATTTTGAAAATACTTTTACAAACTTTGGTGGCTGGTTCTTACACCAAAACAAGAAAAAAAATGTCCATATGTTCGGAAATCCTTAATTTTTGAGTTTTTAATGAAAGTTTACCAAAATAAAAAAAGTTTATATAAACATATATCTGGAAATCCTTAGTTTTTAGTTATTAATGAAATTTACCAAAACAAGAAAAAAAAAGTTCATATAAACATTTGCCAAACTAGGAATGGTAGACCGAAAAGTTCTATTAATAAAATGCATTTTGAAATACTGGCCTGAGATACAATCATTTCAGGAAGGAAATATTCTCAAAGACTGCTTGGGAGCACAAGAGAAAGGTAAATTGATAGGAATTGGGTAGGCAGATTAAAGGAAATTGTAATAGAAATTGGTTTGGGAGAACTACTTAGTTTACAGTCACCAAATGGTCAAAGTGCATGGAATAAAGTAAAAGCAAGGATTAACGATATAAAGAAACAGAAAATATTTGGTAGCCTAAGAGGTAATAGTACTCTGATATATTATAGCAGTTTTAAGGAAAAGTGGAGCAGGGAAAAATATATTAAGGTTTATGACAAAATGGTAAGGGAGAGTATGGTACTCCACAGGAACAATGATAAGTGGGGTAAAAGTGGACAAAGAATTGTGCCCACTGTGCAGTAAAGAACCTGTGCTTTATATTAGAATATACAGAAACCGAAGGATGTAGAAAGGAAATGTGGAACAAGAAGTGGGATAATTTGCAGGTAGAAATTCTGGCATTAAAGATTTTTGGCATTAGCAGAAAAGAATTTTTGAATCAACTGGAAATTATTTAGGGAAAGTAAGAGAAAAGTGGTGGAGGAAAGTGATCAAGGCAAAGGAAGAAGGTAATAAAGTAACAAATCACTCGTCAAATCATGGACTATTGCACCCTTTCAAATACTCCTGTATGGTGTCTAATGGTTTTGCAGGTTTCCATGACATGTTGATGAAGTGTCTGCTGCATAAACCAATTGTTTTAGGTGGCCCCCACAGATGAAATCCAAAGAATTGAGGTTCAGGGAATGTGCAGGCCATGAAACTGGTTCTCTCCTACCTATCCATATGTCATTGTAGATATCAGCCAATGCCTCTCAAACAATACTCAACAAGATGCTGGAGCCCCATCTTGCATAGTTCTTATTTGCAAGGGCATGAAATGGATATCATGCCATGGTTAAACACAACACAAGTGAAAAGTAAGAAACAAATTACCCATAAATGTATCTAAATGACAAATGTAAACAAGTCTCCTTGGCAACACATAGCCATCAAGGATACAATGAGTACAACATCAGATATGTATCGATAACATCATTAGATTACTTAACATTTTTTGTTACAAATTAAGTTGTTTGATTGTACCTTGAAATGCACTAAAGTAAACTTTCATTAATAACTAAAAAATTAAGAATTTCTAAAGAGTCAATAGTTAGCTGATGATGCGGCCAATGGTCTGTGAAACATGTATTAAATTTAAACAAGTAAGTGAAGCCAATAAGAGTTTGTAGTTTCACTCAGTCATAAAATGATCTTAATTACATTTATAGAAAAGTTAACCTCACAAAAAGAGGAAGAGAAGGAGGATGGCACAAGGCAGAATATTCAGTTCACATGAATTTGGAGATAGCACAAGTAATTGCTAGGATCTTTTGTTGTTTTTCTGAAAGCACATTTATTAAACGGTTTATGGTTATAACTTTTTTTAATAGTGTTTAATGCCCGTTTTTATTACTGAGGCACCACAGGCGGTGGACACTGATGATACATGAAACAAAATTATATATTAGGAAAGGATTTTTTAAGGAAGGAAATGTTCCACGCCTAAGTTTAGGGTACCTCCCTGGCATTTGCCATTTATGAGGACTGAGGAAAACCTGGAAAAAACCTCAGTCAGGGAGAGCGGTCCTGGCCAGATTCGAACCCCAAACCTCCTGCTTGCGAGTCTGCATCTTAACGACCTCAGCCACCCGTGGCGATATGGTTATAACTGCCAAATATATTCACCCCTATGCATGTTTAATCAGTTTAAGTATATGACTCTATTTCCTTGTGCAATTTCATGCAGAATTCAAGATCTGGCAGACAATCTTTTGGAACAGGTTATTGATAGAGCAAGAAAACTTATTTCATTTTCTATTGCTATTGATGAGAGCACTGATATAGCAAATATAGCCCAATTATGTATATGTATTCGAGGTTGAAAGAAAACTTGGAAGTTGTGGAAGAATTGTTAGACTTAGGATAAAGAAAGAAAGGGTCAGATATTCTGAACTGCATAGTAGAAATTGGAGAATGCAGAACTCCAATGGAATATGCTTGCATTGATAGCCATTGATGGTACTCTGGCTATGATTTGTTCTAAAACCAGTTTCTAAAACAAAAATTAAATAGAGAAATAAAACTGGTTCATTGCATAGTGCATCAGGAGAATTGCTATTCTAAGGCAATGTAATGAGTGTAAACAATGTAATGAGAGTGGCAGTGGTAGTGAAGATTGTAAACAAGCTGCAATCTTATGGACTAAAACATAAACAGCTTAAAAGCTTCCTAGAAGATTGGCATGAGTATAATGATATGCCATTCTATACAGAAGTTAGGTGGTTCAATTAAGGCAAAATTTTAAGTAGATTTTTTTAATTATTGGGGATCATTTTGATCCTGGAAATGAGTGAAAACCTGTTGCAAAAATCGCAAATATTAATGGAATTGTGATCTTGCATTTATGACTGATATAAACAAACATTTAAATGGTTTGAATAAATCATTTAAGAGGAAAAATAGATTAAATCACATATATGTTTGGTAATATTCAAACTTTCAAAAATATGCTGTCATTATTGAATGCCAATTGTCTAGTGGTGATCCTGGTAATTTTTACAATTTGGAAAGTGTGGTCAGTAATTTTTGATTCCTTACACATGGGATATTATATTGAAATTATCTTGCTTTTTCAAGGATTTGAAGAGATATTTAAAGATGTGATGAGTCTGAAAATAAATTTTTATTTATTTGCTGCACCATTCAGTATAAATATTGATGATATATGCTAAAGGAAGTTCAATTGGAGCTAATCAACTTGAAATTCGATATTGAGTTAGCAGACAGGTGCAGGAATAGGTTTCTTAGACTTTTACAGCCGATTCCCTAAGTCAAGGTTTTGAGTATGATTTCTATGTTTTGTTCAATCTATGTATAGAAGTTTTATTTTCAGCTTTGAAACTGAACAAAGGCCCTCAAAGAGCTAATATCAATGATTATAACTGAAAGTGTGCATTAGGATCGGAGTTTTTTTTCATTGTCTCCAAATTAAGCTAATATCATAAAAGCCAAAAAATGTCAGAGCAAGAACCGAGAAGAATTGAAAATTTCAAAATCTTATTTGAAAAATGTATCCACTCTATAACTTCTATGCTCTTTTTTTTGAAGTCCTCTTTGCAATGTTTTACATGTATAGTGAATTTGTTATTTCTATATCTTTCACCATCTATATGTATAAAACATGTACAATTAATATTCTGTACCTAAGTCTAATTTTCATAGTAACTTTATGTATTATTAGTATTTTTATTTTTAATTTTTTTTCCATGTAACTACATTAAAAGAGAATATGGCATGTGTATTTAGTTGTATGCAAGAGAGGAATGTTAAATTATGTATATCGTCATTGTGCCTCTAAAACTCACTTTGTGCAGAAATTTCGGTTTTCTGCTTTTTTGATGATTTAGGCACAATTTGCTATCGCAGATCCATCCTCAAAATGAGAAATGCATATATCCATTCCTTATATATAAATAAAAAAAAACTGCTATATGCTTATGAGAAAAGCTGTTCCTCTTTAAGGTGCTATGTGCAGAAGTCATCACATGGCTGCATTTATCCTTGAAACTGCAAGTGAATGTTGCACTTCCAAACAGGCTATGTGTTAATAGAGACATCTTACATGCATCTTCCTGGTTTTTACCAGTTGTTTCGTGGTGACAGAAGTAGTAAAGAGTGTTATGTGACATCTTGAAATTTATTCTGAAGAGGTAAGCAATGAAAATACAGCTTGGTTGCACTTGTTCAATATGCTAGCAGTGTTCCACGTGCCCTTTATGCATTTGATCATATGCTATACCATATTATATTTAAACCTGATTATCCAGCCATCTAAGTAATTCAATTATAATTATGTTACTGATAAAAACATGGATAGTAGAGCAATGAAGCTGGTGAGGATGGTGATTAAATTGGCATCAGATAACCATTTTTGGCATATGAATACGTAGGATGAAAAAAAGGCCATTACTGCAGGATAGGTGGATTTTCAGGAGCCTATATAAAGAAGATTGCACTTATATCCAGAAAGTTCCTGTAAGCAGAATTTATAAGATTCCCAACACAGAAGGAATTGAAAATTTAGGGTTTTCAGGAATTCTTTTCATTCTGTCCTGTGCATAACAAAAAACTCTCTTATTTCATGAATAAAATTCAGTAATGAAACAGAATGATAATACTGTACAGGAATTGGATGAGGAAGACAAAAGTGAACGTTTATAAGTGCTACCAAAAAGACAGAAGGGAGGGTTGTCAATAAAGCAACTGAAATTAGACAGCATACTTAAATGGTTTCAAATAATTCCAAAAGTATCCAGTCACCATTGCAGAGCTTCCTCTTCTTGCATTTATGTAGAAAACAGTTTTAGGCCTATAACCCATATGCACCAGGTTTATCGAGGATTGGTGCAAGGAAATTGGTCTTACAGCTGTTGAAAGAAAAAAGTTCACAGAGGTGTTGGGTTGTGAAAAGATCTCCTTCTTCATGCCAAGAAAAGATCGGTGCAACTGCTGTGTTTCATCAAAGAGGTAAATATGCCAGAAGAGGACTGCAGATTGCACTTAACTAAAAAGGAGGAAGCAACAGCTGCTAAACCTAGTGCTATAGCTTCAGCTTCTTCTTGCAACTATGGATGTGCAGAGTGTCAAATTATTAGTGTCAAAGCAACATCATAGTCAGAAATTGCAAGAACATAACTTTACAAAATATGTACTAACAGCAAAAATGTTCACTTATACATATGACATGAAGATGAAGGAAAGATAACATTAATGAATTCACGTATGTATTGCTGGCTTCATAAAGTTAAACATCATTTCCAAGAAGATTTTCCTTGTTTGTGGTTGATCTGCATATCAGAACAAAAATATAGTCATGGCAAGTACCCTGGGTGATATTTCCAAAATTCAAAACATAGAAATTGAACAGTTGATACTTGAGAAAGGGCATACAGTGATGGAGATGATTCAGTGCACTCCACTCTAGAATATCAATTTACTCCACCATTGTATTCACATGTTGGCTATGTAACAAGAATAGAAGGGGCAAGAAGAAAAATCTGTATGATATCCATTATGTGAATCATAGTTTTTTTAAAAAAATTGTGAAAAACAGGAATTAAATTTTCAATCAATTAGGCTAGGCGATCTCTCAGTGGCAGAAATAAGAGTATTAAAGTACATAGAAGAAGTAATGCACAAGATTAGATGCATGTATCCCTGGCAGCTGCTTCCAAAAGGGAGAAAAATAAATTAAAAGGAGCCCAACATCCTGTATACTGAACAAATGAAAATTTATCGGAGTAAATTTGAAAGCTTTCAGAGCTTGAAAGACCATCACTTCTTCTATGCCAACCTGAAGCACGAGTAATTTAATTTCAAATAAATATAAAATAATTTAATATACTGGTAGTATAAAATATAGTGAACTTTTGTAACAGTGGTGTCAAATATTAACATTTTAAAAAATTGAGTCGAAATTGTAACATACACACCACTAAAATTCAATAAAATGGAAGACTAGTTTCGGTAGCCATCGCTCCTATCAGGAATTGATGATAGGAGCGATGGCTCCCGAAACTAGTCTTCCATTTTATTGAATTTTAGTGGTGTGTATGTTACAATTTCGACTCAATTTTTTAAAATGTTAATACTGGTGGTATGCTGAAAGATATGTAGTTCTTATTTTATATTTTAAGTCCCGCTGTGTTACATTTTTGTTTTTGTTAATTTATGATGAAAATCCTACATCATGATGAAATTTGCAGCTATTTTGTTTCATTAAAATGAGTAGCATTATTTAAAAGGAATTATATGGCGATATGTGCATGTAAAACTAATGGTTCAATATTATAACATTAATTTTACCATAAACCTACCATTGAATAGCAGCAATATGTATTTGAAAGCAAATACGAGCTGCGACTTACATTTCATTTCCATGAATTCTCATTTGTTGTAATTATTATATTTTGAGAGCAGTTGTGGCTTGTAATTGAAGACTCTAAGGCAGAGCCACCCCTAAAATTTGTAATGAAAATTAAAAAAATATATTTAAAGTTTTAATTAAAATCTACATAATTACCACTTTTGTAGCTGTAGGCTCAACCTTAAGATTGCCTATGCTTTCTTTGTAAAACAGCTGGGAGGCTTTGTATCGTGAAATATTCTCAATGTTGTAGCAAGGGCTCAGGAGCTCTATGCCTTTTCTACCTTTGGCAGTTTATCATTCACCATTTGTGATATTTCTGCCAGTGTACCAGTACACAGTACCAAAGGGAAAACATTAGTATGTGTTATTCTGTTAGCAGTTAAAACTATTCGCCCATTTCATTGCGAATATTGTTGTGAACAGTGAATTCTTTTTAGTTTTTGTACTCTTTGTGTATTGGCAAGACAATGAATTTCGTAAGTAATATAAAATAGATATTAACAGTACAATAAACATAAAAACTATTAATGAAATAACTACAAATGTAATAATGTAAACAATTTAAAAATAGAGCCCTGACAACCTCCTGTAAATGCCAGAATTTGCAACTTTCCCAAAATTTAAACCAACAAACTGCAACTGTTTGAGAGAAAATGTGATAATACTAATTACATATAAATGTATATTGTGAGTTAGTAATAAAATATTACTATTTAAATCAGTTGTACTTTAACTGTTACCAAATGAATTACTACATATTCTGATTTAGGTTAGTGATCAAATTTCTATTATTTGTTAATAAAATGACAATATTAATGATAAAAACAAGTAATAATTGCATATTGTATCATTATGATCATAGTTGCAATAATTGAAAAGCAGCTGAAAATGCTGGCAGTAATGTTCATCCATGTAGTCAGCTGTGAGAATTGGTTATGTTTACTTTTCATTCATGCTATGTATGATGTTATAGATGAAGTCTTTTGTATAATTGATTAAATTTCTAAACATTTCATTTTTAACTTATAAGATGCATTTCAGTACTAGTATTATGCACAGCAAAATAGCTAAGTGTCAAAATCGGCTCAGCTAAAACCCACTATGTGCAGTAAAATCTGAAGTTGTTATATCTTTAAACCACAATATTTTGTAGAATGCATTAACAAGAAATGTAAAGGATTGGTTGTATAAATAGCTTTACAAATGAAGGAAATTAAAAATTACGGTGTTTTTTGTGTCTCATGAAAAATTTATTAAGATGCACATAGCGGGTTTTGGAGGCATAGCTACAATATAAAAGTTTAGGAGTTATTTCTTCTTTATATTCAGTCTTTATCCATTAATGGTTAAATGCAACTGCAAATTATGGAAACAAACAGGATGACAGTGGGTGAAGAAATCGGTTATGCATATCTCATGCTTGCAGGTTGATGAACCCTGCCATAAGCCATTCAGAAGCAATCAAGTGCATCTGTGATTTTTTGCAATAACCTTGACAAATGAAGGCACGCTAATCTTGTGTATATCTAAGTGATGGTCCTAGCACTAAGGGAAATGGAAGTGTGTAATTCTCAATGTGCCATCACATAGGAAAAACAGGGCACATCCAGTGCTTACAGGTTTATATCTACTCAATGTACTCAGTTTTGATGAAACTTTCAACTTTATTCTCCATTTAACCATGGGTTTAACAAAGAAGTTTATATGTGTTGTTAGATTTCATGTACTCTCTTGTTTCCTGGAATGTGTATGGTTTTTTTTCTTCTGTGCTCAATGTATATGTATGGATATTATATATATTACAAAATGAAATTTAAAGTAACTCTTCAAACAATGTAACTAAAATAATAAGAACTGGAGAAGCAGAAATAGATATAAAACTTGCATCCAGTGTGTTGAAAAGTAACACGAATATCACTATATTTCGAACTGCTTGTATTCTTCAAAGGCAGAATAGTGAATGATAAGAATTAGAGAAGTAGAAATGAGTAAATACACTGCTATTCTTATTTTGATTTAAAGTAAAACACTAAAAATCATGTCGTCACATTAAAACTCTCTTTAAGTGTGTTTGTGAAACTTAAAGAGAGTTTTAATATGACGACGTGATCTTTAGTGTTTTACTTTAAATCAAAATAAGATTTACAAAAGTTTCACTGTGTGGATTCCGACATTCCGTAAATACTGCTATTCATTTATTTTTATAGCTGTATCTCTAGTTATTATTTTAACATTGTATGTTATTTTATGTGACTTTATTTTTAAGTTTTAATATATATATATATATATATAATGTTTAGTGTAACAAAATATTTTTATCCGTTAATTTTAAAGAAATATATGAGCTAATGATAAATATTATTTGTCTTTTTATCTTAGACACCAACTAGTTTTCGACAAATTGGAAACACAAAACCAGCTGCCACAATTACTCCCCATAATGCAGCAGTTCCTTCAGGAGGAGAATCCACCACTGTCCCGAATGTTAATAGCAGTGGTGGTAGTGCTACAGGAACAGGGACAAATATGCCACACATGAGTGGTGACACATCTGTACATACAAACACTCAGCAATATAATATGATGGGTCAAACAACTCAGCCATACAATAATCCATCTACATATGATATGCAGCATTACAATGCTAGTAACCAATATCATGGCTATCCAACAAATCCACCATCTCAGCCAAGTTATGATCCAAACTATATAAATAATAATTATCCAGCTAGTGCTAATTCATACAATAATCAAGGAAACAGCTATGGGGGAAACTCAAACTATTACCATACTCCTAATACTGGGCCACCAAACCAACAGAACAACTATGGAAATGGTGCAGTGGGTTCTTATTATCAGCCAAGTGCAGGAAACAATCATCCAGGAGATACATATCAAAACTCAGGAACTGGTACTAATCCTCCATACTGGCAGCAGCCAGGAAATACAAACTATTATGGAAACAATTCTAATGGAAGCACAAACACAAATCAGTATTATGGTGGAACGGAAAGTGGGCCTTACAATAATCCAAGCTCTGGAGGTCAAGGGGAGAATTATTACATGCAGGGTACCTATGGTGAATATAGCAGTAGAGATCAGAGCATGTATCAAAACTACATGGGAACAATGGGACAAAACCCAATGGACACTACAAGAGATGCTGGAGGAGGATTGTCAGAAAATACTCAGAGTCCAAATAACACTGTACAGGGCTCTCAGATGAATCCACAGCAGAATTCAAATATGAATAATTCAATGCAATCTTCAACAAGCATGAGCAGTTCACAGAATTCCGTTGGAAATCAGAACACTTTTGGAAGTTCTCATAACTCAGTAGGTAACATGATGGGAAGTCAGAATCAAATGGTACAGCAAAATAGTATGATCACTCAGCAAAGTCATGCTGGCAGTGACAAGAACCATATGGGAAATCAACAGAATCAAATGGGAACTTCACAAAGCCTGATGTCTTCACAATCCAGTACTCTAGGAAGCCAGCATAATCCAGTGGGAGGTCATACTTCCGTGCGAGATCAACAAAACCGTTCATCAAATCAAATGAGCAGTTCACAAACCCCATTGGGATCTGTACACAATTCAATGAGCACTCCAAACTCATTGGGTTCTGTACATAGTCATATGAGTACTCAACAGAATCAAATAGGGACCCATAATCCTATGATTGCTCAAAAAAATACAACAGGGTCACAACATAATCAAGTAGCCACACAGAGTGCAGTAGGTTCTCAGCATAATCAACAGCAAAGTTCAGTAGGACCACAGCATAGTTCCTTGGCTGTCCAGCAAAACCAAACAGGATCTCAACACAATCTAATGGGTACTCAACTGGGTTCTCAGAGTAATTCTGTGAATTCCCAGACAAACCAAAGTGGACATCAGCATAATTCTGTAGGCACTCAACAAAACATGATGGGAACACAGCATAATGCAATGGGTACTCAGACAAATGAACCACAGCAGAGTTCTGTGGGGAACCAGCAAAATGTTTCAGGACCACAAAATACTGTAGGGTCTCAACTAAATCAAATGAGAACCCAGCAGACTTCAGTAGGAGCTCAGCATACTCCCATTGGTACACAAACACAAATGGAAAATAAACAGAATTCTCTAGAATCTCAGAATTCAGCAACCTCGCAACATAGTTCAAATATTCAATACAATGCCATTGGAAGTCAACAATCTGCAATGGTAGGACAGCAAAATATAATAGGAGCATCATCTACAATGGATATGCAACAAAACTTTATGGGAATATCACAAAATATGGTAGGAACACAAGAGAGTTCAGGAGGTACTATAGGAAGTCAGCAGAATTTGATGGCAAATCAGAGAAACTCTATGAATAGCCAGCAGTTTCATATGGGAGTACAGATGGGCAATGGGCAACAGAATTCTGCAGGAAATCAGCAGAACATAACAGGAAATCATCAGCATACACTGGGAAATCAGAATCAAATTGGAAATCAACACAGTGGAGTAACAGGTTCTCAGAAGCAGATAACAAGTCATCACAGTGCATTTGGAAGACAACAGAATACAGTGGGTCAACAAAATCAAATAATAGGTCAACACAACATGATTGGAGGTCAACAGAGTCAGCAAGCTTTAATGGTAAACCAGCAAAATCAGCAGAGCATGTTAGGAAGCCAGCAGAATGCACTTGGAGCTCAACAGGCTCTAATGGGAGGTTCACAGAACTCAGCAGTAACTCAACAGAGTTCAATAGGTGGTCTGCAGAACTCAATGGGGAGTCAGCAGAGCCTAATGGCAGGCCCACAGAACTCTATGGCAAGCCAGCAGAATTTAATGAGTGGACCACAAAACCAAATGGGAAATCAGCAGACTCTCATAGGAGGCTCACAAAACTCTTTGATGGGTGGCCAGCAGAATTCAATGGGAACTCAGCAGAGTCTAATGGGAGGCTCACAGAGCTCAATGGGAAATCAGCAAAATTCAGTAGGAACTCAGCAAAATCTTATGGGAGGCCCACAGGGTTCCATGGGAAGTCAGCAAAATCCAATAGGAACCCAGCAGAGTTTAATGGGAAGCCAGCAAAATTCAGTAGGAACTCAGCAAAATTTAATAGGAAGCCAGCAAAATTCAGTAGGAACTCAGCAGAGTTTGATGGTAGGCCAACAGAATTCAATTGGAAGTCAGCAGAATTCAATGGGAACGCAGCAGGGTCTAATGGGAGGCCCACAGAACTCGATGGGAAGCCAGCAGAATTCAATAGGAGCTCAGAGTCTAATGGGAGGCTCACAGAATTCAATGGGAAGTCAACAGAGTTTAATGGGAGGCCCACAGAATTCAATGGGAAATCAACAGAATTCAATAGGCAATCAGCAAGGTCTAATGGGTGGCCCACAGAGCTCCATGGCAAACCAGCAGAATTCAATGGGAACTCAACAGAGTGTAATGGGAGGCGCACAAAGCTCAATGGGAAGCCAGCAGAATTCAATAGGAACTCAGCAAGGTCTAATAGGAGGCCCACAGAGCTCTATGGGAAGCCAACAGAACTCGATGGGAACTCAACAGAGCCTAATGGGAGGTACACAGAATTCAATAAGTACTCAGCAGAATCTAATGGGAGGCCCACAGAGTTCAATGGGGAGTCAGCAGAATTCAATAGGAACTCAGCAAAGTTTAATAGGTCCACAGAATTCAATAGGAAGCCAACAGAATTCAATGGGAACTCAGCAGGGTCTAATGGGAGGTCCACAGAATTCAGCAGCAAGTCAGCAAAATTCAATGGGGACTCAGCAGAGTATGATTGGAGGCTCACAGAATTCATTGGGAAGTCAACAAAATTCAATAGGAACTCAAAGTCTAATGGGAAGCCCACAAAACTCCATGGGAAGCCAGCAAAATTCAGTAGGAACTCAACAGAACATGATGGCAGGCCCACAGAATTCCATAGGAAGCCAACAGAATTCAATGGGGAATCAGCAGAATTTAATGGGAGCTCAACAGGGTCTAATGGGAGGTCCACAGAACTCAATGGGAAGCCAGCAGAATTCAATAGGAACTCAGAGTCTAATGGGAGGTCCACAGAATTCAATGGGAAGCCAGCAGAATTCTATAGGCAATCAGCAGGGCCTAATTGGAGGCCCACAGAGCTCAATAGGAAGCCAGCAGAATTCAGTAGGAACTCAGCAGAGTCTAATTGGAGGCCCGCAGAACTCAATGGGAAGTCATCAGAGTACAATAGGAAATCAGCAGAGTTTAATGGTAGGTCCACAGAATTCAATAGGAACCCAGCAGAGTTCTATAGGAACTCAACAGGGTCTAATGGGAGGCCCACAGAACTCAATAGGAAATCAGCAAAATCAAGTAGGGAGTCCACAAAATACAATGGGAAATCAACAGAATTCAATGAATGGTCCTCCTATAGGGAGACAACAGAATTTAATGGGAGGCCCACAGAGTCAAATAGGAAGCCCACAAAATCAATTGGCAAGCCAACAGAATCCACAGAATTCTTTAGTGAACCAGCAGAACCAATTGGGAAATCAGCAGAACCAAATGACAAATCAGCCAAATCAACTAATTGGCCAACAGAATGTGTTAGGAAGTCAACAAAGCACATTAGGATCTCCACAAAATCATCACAATCCAATGACAGGGCAGCAGAACTTAATGGGTAGTCATCAGAACTCAGTTGGAAACTCCCAAAATCAGCTTCGAAATCAACAAAATATGTCAGGGAACCAACAAAATCCAATGGAAGACCAACAGAATCAGATCTTAGGCCATCAAAATTTAATGGGAACTCAGCAGAATAGCATGGGAACTGAAAAAAATCAAATTACAGCACAGCAAACTCTATTGGCTAATCAGCAAAATGTAATAGGAAATCAACAGAATCAAATGGCAGGCCACCAAATTCAGATGAGTCAACAGAACTTGAGTATAGGGTCAATGGGGAGTCAACAAAGTCAGTTATCTAACCAGCAAAGTATGATGAATGTTCAGCAAAGTTCCATGACTGGTCAGCAAAGCTCTATTGGAGCTCAAACACTGATGGGAAGTTCTCAGAACTCTGTGAAATCACAGAATCCAATGGGAATGTCACAGAACCAGATGGGAAGCTACCAGAATCCAATGGGAACGGGGCAAAATGATGTGCAACATACCACGGGAAATCAGTTTTCATTGGGAAATACTCAAAACACCTGTGATAATCAGAACTATTCTGAAATGATGTCCAAAGTCAGGAATTCAGCAAATGAAAGTAATATACATACTCCTTATAATATGGGCACAGGGTATCTTCAGCAGTCCAGCAGCAACACTCAGGTGTTACAGCAAGGAATTGGTACTGAAAATAATCCAGCTAGAGATTTCAAGAAAATTGGCAACAATGACTCCACAAACAACTTTTATGGAAACAGCTTAGGATATATGAATGAAAATATGGGGAATATGGAATCGAAAAATCAAAGTTCTAATATGATGCCTGTGGAATGCAGCAGTAATGAGTCCAAAATGTATAGCACACAACCATCTTATTCCACCAGATGGGATGGGTACACTTCAGGTAATACTCAACAAAATGAAGATGGCCAAATGAAAGAATGTAGTGCTAGGAAAGATGAAAGTTCAGGGCAGAATAAACTGAAATGTGAAAGTGAAAGTAGGATGGCTGCTGAAGTAAATAAAAACTTGCCTAGCAATCCAAACAAGAATGATTGCAAATCACTTCATCAGCCACTTCATTTACAGGACACTTCCACTAAATGTTTGAATGATGTTAAACCTTCAGATCAGGAACCTAAGAGTGGTTTGAATGCTGCAGAAAATGGTAGCAGTGCAATTTCAATACAAACTGGCATGAAGAATGAAGAAAAAAATCTTTCAAATGAAACTAGAACAGAAAATAACTACAACACATTTGTTAAATCTGAGGTATCTGATATGGCAACACAGATTAAAGGTGAAGCAGTGTTACTAAATTCACCCAAAGGTATAGGAAAAGATGGTGAAAGAACAAATGATATCAAAGATTCTAAACAGGGTGACAATACAGAAGTTTCGCTTGTGGAAAGTGCTCAAGTGGAGAGCAAAGATGCTAGTTGTGGAACTTCAAATTTTGACTGTCCCAAAGAAACTCATTTGAATGAAGGAAAGCAACTGGTGGAATTGGGAACTGGCACAATAAGGAATATAAGTGGAAAAGAAGATCCAGGAATTCCATATGATTGGGTAAGTAAGCAATATATCAGTAATTAAATTTTTTTAAAAATTATAAATCTTTAAAAAAGTTTTCATATGGAACTACCACAGTGAAGCTCATGTGAATTGAATCTGTCGTCATAACACTCTTCATGCTTTGCTAAGGTTAGTGAAGCATGAAGAGTGTTAAGACGATAGATTCAATATATCAGTATTTTGTTTGTGGGATTAAAAATTGGAAATTTCATTCATAATACATAAGTGCAAGATATAATTCTTTCAGAAACTAAAGCTAAATAAATATACATAAATATACGTCATTGTAGGTACATAAATTTAAGTAATATAATTTGAAATTACATGCTTTGACCTGTTCTTCAACATAGTTTCCTCTCATATCAAGACATAAAATGCTGCCACCTTGATTTAAGCCACCCTACATTGATGGATTGTAACTCCTTGTCATAAAAGCACCACAATGCAATCCATTTCCTCTTGTGCATATAGAGATGGTAATCAATGTGCATCAAATCTGGGCTATATGGAGGGTGGTGAACTACTTTATAATTGAACATTTTCTGTTTGGTTGCTAGACTGTGTAGTATGTGGGCAGGCGTTGTGAAAGAAAACCACTTCAGAGTTCAACATGGAGCAACATTTATTTTGAATGGTCCTCAGACATTTTAATGACTGGCAATAATGTTCTACATTGATTGTGCTGCCTTTAGCAAAAACTCCACTAGCAATACTTTCATAAAAGATAGTTGCTGTGAGTTTCCTGTTAGAAAAAGTTGACTTCCACATGTTTTTTTGGGGGAATGCAGTATGGTCCTACTCCATTGAAAATTATTTTTTTGTCTTTTGATTCATATATCAGATCCAAGTTTGGTGGGGTGTAACTATCCAATCCAGAAATGCATCATCTCTTTTATAAAGCTCAAGGAGGATTAGCACCATCTTCATCTTATGTTCTTCTGAAAGCATTTTGGGCACACAATTTCTGGTAGTCTAATTCTTGAGCAATCATTGAAGAAGTGCACAGGCTGATCTGCAGAAACTAAAGAGAATGCTCTGAATGGTGAATTGGCAGTTTTCTTTAACCCTTTCATCATTTATCTGAACCAGGCCTTAAGTCACAATAGATGGCGAACTAGTCCATCATGGACATTGGCTAACCCATTTTTCAACATAACATAATCATCCTCAGTATGTTTTCTCTATAAATTTTGCAAAGTTGACAATGAATTTCAGCAGTTTTACAGTTTTTGGCATCAAGAAATTACTCACAGCTGGCAGGATTCTTAATAGCAGCAGCACATTTTGAATGCCTTTAGTTCAGCATGTAACAACATAAGTTATACAGCCATGCAAACATTGTATAGCTATGCCTTGTACTTCACACACTACATGAAAACAGAAATTACTTTATAAATGGTCCTCTATAAAAATATTTCATAAAACTTTGGTTACTTAAAAGAATATAGCATTGAAAATATTTGCAAAAACCTCTCCAAAAATTGAATTGTTTGAAATAAAAAAAGTCATTTATTTATAAGATTAATGTAAAAATTGTGATCAGATATATGTGGCAAAACAAAAAACGTTTGGAAACCCATGCAAAAGAGCATTTCAGAAACATTGTTACAAAAAAATAGAGAAGGCCGCAGTTTATTTGTAGTAAAAAAGGACTCTTAATACAGAAAGAAAACCATTTAAACAAGCAACAAAATGGGTGATCATGTGGCCAAATGGTTAGATTGCTCACCTCCTACCAAAGCAGCCTGGGTTTAATTCAAACAGCTGTAAGTCGGTGAATGGTGCCTTGGCAAGTTTTCTCTGGATACTCCAATTCTCCCCATCTTTCTTTCTGCTTTTGTTCCATCTTATCCCCAGCTTCACCTTCATCATTTAGCATAATGTATTATGCCAGCTATCGGTAAATTATGTGGTTTCTCCAAAGCTCTGACTTGGCGCCTTGTGATATGTTCTTTTTTATTTTTCCCCCTCTCCTTTTCCTGCAAGATATGCTTTTGTGAAAGGGATGTTCATCCTTTAGATTTAAAGTAAATTCTGAAAGCAATATCTTAGGCAAATGTGGTTTTGCTTAAAAAGGACTTTAATTCTTAATCCATTACAGCATATTACTAATTAATTCAGTCATTATTTATCAAGGTTTGTGGAATGCCAAAATGGTATGCTTGAGTTGATTCAGTACTAAATTTGATGAATTGCAGTATTGCAACTGGGTTTTCAATTTTAATCTAGGAAAACAAGGGTTGCATTAGAATTGATTTTAATGCTAACAGAAATAATAGGCATATTACTGTAAATGTCAAAAGTGTAACAGAGCATGGAACTTAATTAAATGGGACTCAGAGTTTTTGGAAACCTAATACCCTGTAGTGCTTTAGATCATTCAAAATCTAAATCTGAATCCAAGCAACACTATCAGTAGAATCTTTTTATTATATTTGAATAAAGAGTTTGCGATTCTCACCCGAGTACTAAAAATTGGTGAAATTTATGTTTATTACAGGCTACTGAACTACTGAAAAATTATCTACCAGGATCTATTGAAAGTTCTGCAAAAATGGAAGTTTTGTTTTGCATTTTGGAAGAATCTATGGCCTTAGGAGATCGAATGCTGGTGTTCAGTCAATCTCTATTTACTTTGAATCTCATAGAGGATTTTCTTCAACGTACCAATTTGCCTGGAAGGCCAGAAAAATGGGCTCGCAATGTCAACTATTACCGTAAGTACATTGATAATACTTTTAAAAAAAACTTAAGTAAAAAAATTAATCCTAATGCATTATGTTTTATTTGCAACTTGCATTTAAAATTATTAAGTATCCTGTGAGATTGATGAACTGTTTTAATAACAGGCTTGGATGGCAGTACATCTGCACTTGAAAGAGAGAAGCTCATAAATGAATACAACTCAAATCCCAACATACACTTGTTCCTTGTTTCTACTAGAGCAGGATCTCTAGGCATTAATTTGGTAGGAGCCAATCGTGTTGTTGTGTTTGATGCTTCTTGGAACCCATGTCATGACACGCAAGCTGTTTGCAGGGTGTACAGGTGAGAAAAGATTTTTTATATTAATTATACTATTGAAACATAATTTACATACACATTTTTAAGTCATTGTATTATCATGTACAATGCTGTGTTTATTAATCATACATTTTTCTATTAATATTTGCCTCATTTTAGTTGCCGACTATTTGATTGATCCAGAATCTACAACATGTGATTATTAATTTGCTGGATTTATTCACTAATAAACAATAATCACTATAATGGTTTATTGCTCATTTATTTCTTTTACTTATTTATTGATCCTTAGCCATTTCTTCCTCACATTCTCTAAATAATTTCCTATTTCTTTACATATTTTCTCTGTCCTTAAATTTATTATCTTATACCTAACTATTTCTGTTCAAGATTATTCCAATTCTCCAAAATGATATCTTTGTCAATAACCTTAGTGTCTTCACATTATAATAAACTATGTCAGATATCCTTCCCTCCACATATTGAATATACAAGGTTAGGTCAGTAAGTTTCCGGCCTTGCTGATAAGCATTATCGCCTTCACAAAACTCTTATCTGGTGGCATACCTTATCTGTTAAGTAAATAATTGCAGCTGTAACTTCCACTCTGCTGTGTTCAATTGTTCAGATATAGTTGCATAAAGAAAGCTATGTGCAGAAGATTGTGTCATGTTCATAATGGAATATCGAGTTGTTATTAAGTTCCTCACAAAAGAAGTTACTCCAAGTGAAATTAAACAGTGATTGGATGATGTATATGGGGAAGTATTCCCCTCATATTCTACCGTAAAAGAATGGGTCAAACTTTTTGAAATGGGTCAAGAAAGCATTGTGGACAAAGAGTATGCAGTTTGGTCCATGGAGGTGCTCACTCCTGAAAACATCGCTCTTGTGAAGGGAGAAATTATGGAAGATTGGCAGCTCAAAGTTAAAGAAATAACAGCAAGTTGGAGCCTTTCCAAAAAAACAGTCCTCCGAATTATTCATGTATATTTAAACATGAATAAGGTTAGTGCAAGATGGGTACCTAGACTTCTTTCCTCAGTCCAAAAGCAGCAATAAGTCATCTGTTGTCAGGCATTATTGGAGCTCTGCCATGGCAACAAGAGAGAAGTTCTGCAAACCATTGTTACAGGAAATGAAACTATGGTCCTCTACTATGATCTCTTGTCCAAAAGAAAATCAATGTAGGAGTGGCGTAAACCTGGCGACGCACTGCCTCTAAAAGGCCAAGGTCACTCCCGTCAACCAAAAAGATCATGGCCACAGTCTTTTGGGATTGTGAAGGAATACTCTTCATTGACTTCATGGAAAGGAACACCACAGTAAATGGAGAGTACTATGTTGTCCTACTGCACAGGCTACGTGCTTCCATCAAAGAGAAAATGTGAGGAAAACTGAGTGGTGGTGTGCGCCTTCTTCACGACAATGTGCCTGAGCACACAGCTCTTGTTGCAAAGGAAGCCGTGAAGAAATATGGCTTCAAGGAGACTACAGCTGAGATCAGCTCCCTTCTCTAAAATCAAGAAGGACCTTCAAGGAAGGAAATTTAAGTCTTACGAGGAAGTGCTGGATGCTGTTTATGCCCATTTTGCAGACAAGACTTTTTACTATAATTAGGGGGGATTAAAATGTTAATTTGAAGACATGAGAAGTATATTGCAATAAAGGGTAATTATATTGAAAAGTGAAATATAGTTTTTGTTGTAATCTTAAAAGAAGTTAGGAACAGTGAAGTTGTTAAATATACAAATGAATCACATTAGGTAACACTAAAAGTGAAGTTTTAGTGTCACCTAATACTGACTCATTTGTATATAGTTTTTGTCTTTATCATACCTAGAAAATGATTAGGCCGGAAACTTATGGACCTACCCTCTTCTATATTGAACCTACCATTGCTCCTTTCAAATTTTTCCCTCTCCCAAATACTTTTCTGGCATAATATAAACTTTAGGATTTTTTATTAGTGAAACCAAATTTTTTTTTGTATTTGAATATCTTAGATCCTTAAGCTTAATTTCTTTCCAGAAGCCTTTTTCTTTTAACTCTCTGTCTTTCTGTATTTCTCCCATACCAATCCAAATTTTTTTAATACAGTTAAATAATACCTGCATATATATTTTTGGAAGAGACATTTTTGAAATTTTAAATCTAATTTTATCACGCTTCATTCTTGTTTCAAACATGTGTCAATATAAGGCATTGTCATATACATCTCTATTAAAATCATAAATACTTCACAGTGACAGCAAAACTTTTAAGTACAATATATTGTTTACTTCACCAGTGGTAGCAAATTAATATCCCAGGCTTTAATACCCACTTGCAAGTTTAGGTAAATTCCAGTCTATATTTTACCACTTAGAGTAAATTTTTCTTTGTCATCCATTACATATATCATTGTTTTAATGTTACTTTATTGCAAAAACTAAAACTATTTTCATTAAAAGCTTGCATGAGCATTTATTTCTTGGCTAGCCTTAAAACCTGATACGATAATTCTTCTGCATTATTAAAAATTGTAAGTGTTCACATTTCACTATGCCCTCACATCCATACTTATTTTATTCACTTAACTGCACAGAATTTCTTTATTGTTTATCATACCTGGTTTGTTATTTGCAGATAGTCTCTTAGCAGGGTCAATAACCAATATTGGATTAATGGCAGTAATTGAAGCTCTAAGATAGGTTCTTTAATGAATGGAGTGTAAGAATTAATTAATATAAGTAAATAAAAAAATATATTATTTAACAAGGGTAGCAAATTAAGGAGAGATGAGTAAGGTGTTGACAAGGAAGAGAAATTGAGGTATTTAATAAATTTGATTGCTGGGAGTAAAATTTAAATAGTAATGGTGGATGGAGTTAGGAGAAGAAAAGGATGCAAACTAAAGGAAAACTCCTTGAAAGCCATAAGAGTATGTATAGAGAAAATACCAAAGATACAAATAAAATGGTTGTAGAGAATGTATCTGGCAGTAGTTGAGGTTAGGATGCCATATCAATTGCAAATCTTTGGTGTAGAGGAGTAGTGGACAAATGTGAATCATGATTCCATAGGAATTTTTGTAAACGAATAGTCTCACTTAATGGTGTTGCACAAGTAGAATTAGGAAGAACTGGTAGCAAAGGGAAAATTTATTGAAATATCGGTTGGAGCAGGTTTTAGGATGAAGGGTTTCTGTGTTTGGTAAGGTTGGATGATTAATGGTGTGGGTTTTGTCTCAATTCCCCACGCTGGTGCGTATGGGGTTGTGGTGATTCGGTTGGCATGTGCTGATACCTGGATTGTTATGCTGTCGGCTCCTAGCTCAGTCGCTGCTCAATACTATTATGATGAGTTCTTAGGGTTCACTGGAGTGTTTTGTAGATCATTTTGATCCATTGGAACAGGAATTGTATCTCACAAAAGATACACAAATTTGATTTCTTCACTAACAGTTTATTCAAGTTCAAGATAACGGTCTATCTTTACCTGACTGCTCGCCATTACCTGGTCAGCTCCTATTGCTATACTGTCATCCTTCACAATTTTCAATTCTAATCACAATAACTGTCTATCCTTGCCTATTTACGATCTGTCTTCTACCAATCACTCGTTCTCAACTGCATTCTCCACTCTTAGTTCTACTGAATGAATTAACCTGTTGTGCTTATCTCTCAACTTGCAACTTTTGTGATTCACTGCCTTCTTCACTCCCACACTTTCACACTAACTTCTCCACTCTCTGACATTCCGTTTTTATGTATTCTGGCCCTGTCCATGCAAAAATTATATTCTATCTTTTACTATTTTATTCTAAATTTATAAGTTCACTATTGACTATCTTAAAATATTTATTATTCACTCATTTCTAGCAATAGCCATTGGTTACATTTATTTTCCCCCTTCTAACATTCACTTTTCCCACAGCCTGGGATTTCCTAGAAAGTAACTCCTGTCATATATTTCGGCTTCGCCTTTTATAAATTTGACAATTTCCCATTTCATTTCTCTTCTTCATTTTCTTAGATCTGAGAACTAAGATATCAAGATAATGCACATATAATTCCCATTACCATTATTCTTACTGGGCAGCAGAATTCTTTGGTTTGTACCCTTCCGTCTGCCGCTATAAAACACTCTGTCTTGACTCTGGTATTTTACTTCCCTTTTGCAATTCTATTTCTTTCAAAGTGTGCTTCTCAGTTCAGTTCTAACAACCCGTTCAAGCAATTTCCTAACTTGGCCCATCTTAATAAAGGTGTTAAGTTAGACCTTTGTCGGGCTCTAGTTCAACACAACCTTCTCACCAAATGCCTGGCACGGGACTCTTAACAAAGGAATCTTTGCCATTTTGTTAGAAAGGGGGAGGAATTCAGTCTGTATGCAATATTCCTTTCTATAACGAGTTTTTTTTTTTTTTTTCCCACAGGTGGCTAAACATGGAAATAAACACAATGCCTCTTCCAAAATTCTGTTACATACCAAAAATGCACATACACATACAAAAAATAACCACATCAATCTATAGTAAACATATTTCTGAATCATAATATTATATACATAAATAGTAAATATCCATATCAACTCATAACTTTAATAAATATAACTCTGCATCCTCAATTCTTATGCCTATGTAATTATTGCTACTATTAATTTATTAGCATAATAAAGGTGTCCTTGCATTCCAGCTGCATGTTTTAGAATTAGAAATATAAATGTGCAAAATAGCTTACATCAGTGTCTGAAAGTCCAGGAAAGAAACTTAGGCCAATAGGAAATTTTGGGAATAAAATGGTTTTGGAGATTTTTGGACAGCAAGAGAATCATTAGAAAGTGGTTTGTGGAAAGAAATCAAGTTAAAAATTGAAAGATAAGTTATATTTGACAGTTTTAATTTCAAAACTTTATTAAGTATATATACTTAATGAAGTATATATTATATATACATGTATGTATGTTATGTATATATGTAGATCTGAAAATAGTATGGGGTAGAGAAGATTATGTTGATTAGTATGATACAGCAGCAAGAGAAAGTTTTGTATGGGCTAGAACAAGGGTTATGAAATTGAAAGGGTTAAGAGTAAGAGGGGATTTAGAAAAATGCCCTTTCTAACCCAAAAGATGATAATTGGTACACATTGTTAGAATGTGAAGAAATGAAAATTCATAGAGAGAAATTAGAAATGAATAAAAGGTGGGCATAAAATCAAGAAAGAATATAGAAGAAATTATTTAGATAAAGTAAGAAAATTAGTAAGCAAGATTATGATGAAAGTAAGAAATTTTATTAGATGGTGAATTTAAAGGGAAAAAGGGCCCATTAACTATGTTAAAGACTATTGGGACCTCCATGGGAACTCAACAACTTAGTGCAGTGATTTGTGAATAGATTGATTAGGTGAAGTATTATAAAAGGTTTTTAGGAATTTTGGTTATTATTAGTTTAAATAGTGTTAAATTTTTAGATGTGTTTGTTTGTCTAGAGGTAAATGGATAAATTAGAAATAAAAGTGTTATTGGTGTAGAAATTGTGAATTAATTTGTTAAAATAATGGTGTGTGTATTATGTATTGCCTTTTATCAGTGAAATAATGATCAATTTCCAGTTATCTGTTTAAGATGTGCTTTGGATTTCCACCAGTTATAAATATAACTTTCAATCATATCATATTTTCTTTCTGCAACAGAAATACAAATTGTTCAGCATTTTATATTGGGCATTTTACTCCTTTATTTTCCTTTATAATTTCCAACTAATGGATGTAATTCAGTGATATTTGAAATTAATAAATCCCAGTGATGGGAATCATGCCTATTAAAGGACAAAAGTGTCAACTATTCTCTAGCCCTTGTGTCAAGTACATCTCTGAAGTCTGATTGTGAAATCATGAAATTGTCCATTCATTATCTGGTGAAGAAACTGATAACCATGGGAATGTTGTTAGATATACATTAAGCAGAACTTATTTAAACTGCCAGGAGCAATGGCACAGAAGATGAAAACAGATTGTAGCCGTTATCACAGAAGTCTTTATGTAAACTATTGCTGCAGTAGTTTCATGTATATTGTTGTATTTGCAAGAATTGAAACCTTTCTTGCATTTCATGTGATAAACAGATGTAGGAAAATATTATTCATTATTGGAAATAATTGTATCTTCAGAGATAAATTAGTGATAAAGAGCATATTTGTTAAAATAAAATAGATTTGTAGCAGTTACGCTATGAGAATCACATGTTATACTTAATAAATTAAGCAGAAATAAGGAAAATCCTCTTTATTTGTAATTTACAATAATATTTTTAAAGAATATATATTTTATAGCATTTGTCTGTGTAGTGATTTGCACACTCAAGGAGAAATATACTATAATGCCTTAGAGCAATTTATATTTAGCACATATTAAAGAATACATGGTAAATGCAATAAAATATGTGCCATTCATACTCACAATACATATAATAGGCACAATGTAGATCTACAAACAATACTATAAATGTATAAAATACACTATAATTATATGGCTGGAATTATTCGATAATTTAATACAGAATTTATCTTTGGCCAAATTCAAAATGGTATTTTACTCCTTGGTGTTACAAGAATTGCATATACATTATAGATCAATTTATAGAAAATTAGTCTGTATAATGTATAGTTATATTTTCTATGTATTTTTTATTCTTTTTGTTTATACTTAAATGTTAAATATTGTAGTTTTATTGTTAATGTTGTAATATTATTTGTAACCCATATCAATTAAATCTACAGGATGTGCTGTAAGTCACTTGACAATTTGCATTTACCTAATCAAATAATTTCTCATGCATCACATGCATATTTTTTTTTAAATACAAAATAGACATTAATGAAAAAAAACATTACTTTTAAATATAACAATTAGGAACAATGCCGAAAAAAGAAGAAATGTTGCAGCTAAAATACGTTTCATAAAACGATGCATCACAAACAAAATCGCTCCAAATTTTTAAGAAAGTTCATTAAATGCAGCAATGATAGTATCATTCAAAAAGTGATCGAAAGGAAGGCGTTAACAGTTGAAATGAACAAACATTACCAAACCTTGGGGCATTGGAATTTAAAGTTATATAACTTACATTTGAAATTGTCAAAAACATTAGGGCATGTAATTTGAAAAAAACTTGGAAGACAATATCCATAGTAAATTAACCGTGTTTATGAGAAATAAAACGCTTAAACTAAAGAAAAAAATTCAACACGTTACTTAGTAAGCAGAAAACAAATCATTGCCAACCTATTGAATGCAACACTAATAATGTGATTAACCTATCTAGATACTCTTTAGACAACGAAGAACTACAGTTTTTAAACAAAGGTTTTAAAACTTGTGTAGGTTACTCCAATAGATTGGAAGATTACGTAGTAGACATAGAGATTGCTACCGAGGGTTTGCATGATTCTAAGAAATCGGCCATCATAAATCAATGCGGGCAAGTTCTCAATAAAATCAAACAATATAATAAGAGGCATCACAATCAACACCTTTACAAACGTGTACTTAATTCTCTTAACAGTAAAAATGTAGTATATATCAAAGCTGGTAAAGGGAACAAGATAGTAATCATGGTCCAGGATGACTACATAGAATGCATGCAGAACATGTTGGGCACTCCTGAGTATGCGGTGATAAGCCATGATCCACTGAAGGAGTGTATTAAAGCCTTTAACTCCTCCTTGAAACAGATCAAAACATTATCAGAAAACGAAAAATGGAAAATTAAAACAAATAACTCACATTTGCCCAGGATTTATGGCCTGACGAAAGTACACAAACCCGGCAAAAGCATGAGCCCAATAATCAATAACATCAATTCACCAACCAACAATTTGGCCAAGTGGTTGGTAAAAAAAAAAAATGTACATCTTTAGAACAATTTGAAAGTAGAAGTATCGTCAATTCATATAAACTCGTGGACCAATTTAATAATGAGCGGATTTCGCCGAATGACGCCTTGGACTCGTTTGATGTTGTATCTTTGTTTACTAGTATTCCTACAAAAAAACTGCTCCTAAATCTACAAAATTGGCTAAAAAGTACAAACTTGACAGCAGAAGAAATTGAGAATTATACCAATCTCACTAAATTGTGTATAAACCAAAACTTTTTCACATTCAATGGGAAAATTTAACAACAAATTTCTGGCTTAGCCATGGGTAACCCCCTTTCTCCATTTCTGGCAAATTTATTCATGAGTGCTGTAGAAACACACATTACTACGGCATTCCCTTTAACATTCAAAGCATGGTTTCGTTGTCACCACATTCTGGCAATAGTTCCAAAAAAACAAACAGAAGATGCCCTAAAATTACTAAATTTGCAGGACCAAAATATTAAATTCACTATGGAATTGGAGGAAAATGGTCTTTTACCATTTTTGGACCTAAAAATATACAGGAGAAATGACATAATTTCATTCGGCATATATGAAACCTACACATACAGATAACCATTTAAAGAATAATAGTTTCAACCCTAAACCACATCAACTTGCCATTATAAACATCCTTGTCCATAGATTGGTAAACATCCCACTCAACAAAGAAGAATATTCAGCGAATACCATTATATAATCAAAACAGCCCTCAACAATGGATTCAGCAGCTATTTAGTTGATAAGAAGATCAAACATTTCAAAAGACAGAAAGATATTAAAACCGCCACAACTCTCTCCACGATAAAAAAAAGGACGTGGTTTTTAAAAGATTCACATATCATCCGTGGGCAAACAGGGCATTCATGAAAATCTTTAAAAATTATGATATACGTTTGGCTGCACAAAATAAATTTAGTATTGGAAAGCTTCTGAACAGCAACAAAAAGGATGTTATTCCACCCAGCAAGAAGTCAGGAGTGTATCAGATAGACTGTTTGGAGTGTGATCAGATATATATATATATAGGCAAAACAATACGAAATTTGGAGACAAGGACCAAAGAACACTTCAGAAATTTAAGATATAAACAAGTGGATAAATCGGCGGTTACAGATCACTTCTGGACTTACGATCATAACATTGCAGGAGAAGCCAAACTGTTAAAAGCTACCACTAATCCCAAGGATTTGGCAATATGGGAAAAGATTTATATTTTAAAAAATAAACATAGAGTGATGAATTTTGACATTCCACCAATGGACTTCCTGTTCCGTTATCTAATGGAACCACCAGTTATCACCTGCTAGAGTTAGTCAGTCCCCAGCTGAAGATGAGAGCGAATACTCTTGAAACATGTTCTGAAGAATTAATCAGCTAGTGAAGTTTTAGTGTCACCTTATACTGACTCAGTTGTATATGTAACAACTTCACTGTTCCTAACTTCTTTTAAGATTGCAATGTTGAGATCTGCTAATGCCTGACCAACTGCTACAACAATGAAGGCATAGAATTTTTAATAGAATAGTCACAGAATTCACAGGATTCACAGGATTCATCACTATGAGCAAACAGATTATGGAATGGAAGCACCGGGATCACCAATTAAAGAAAGAAGAAATTTAAGACTCAAGCTTCTGCAGAAAAATGATACTAAATAATTTTTTTGGGTCTCAGAAGGCCTATGTGGGAAGACTACCTGAAAAAGGGGTGTACAGTCAACAGTGCAAGATACAGTGAAGTAAGGCAGTGCTCCAGCTCTGGCCAGTATGCCATTATTCTATTTGTCCCGAGTTTGTTACTAATGATGGAGATTTTTGTAAACAGAGATGGTATATTCAACTTAGTTATCAAATAGTTCAGTTTAAAGAAAAAACCTCTTGACTCTTTTGTACAACATGGGCAGAGTTGCAAACTGAAATCCCCATTTTTCCAGGCAAGTCTTGTAAACCTCCGGGCAGAAATCTGGGTAAAGACATGTTTAAAAACTAATGGTCAAGTTGTTGGTCTCAGTAAGACATTCTCTTTGTTAATTTTTGGTAGGTCAAAAATTGCTGGTGTTTGCTAGTCATATTAAATTAATGTCCTGTGTACATTCTTTGTTTTCAGGATTATAGTGAATCCTGAACCTGTGTGTGCCGGTCCTGATGGTGTAGTGGTTACCATACTTGCCTCCTACACCCAAGAACGCGGGTTCTAACCCGGCCAGGACCAATGGATTTTTTCGGGCGTAAAAATCCAAAGTGTGGCTTCCTTCGAAAGGGAAGTAAAGCCGTGGGTCCCGTGTCATATATTTACAGCACGATAAAGAACCTCAAGCCTGAAAGAGAGGCCTCTGAGCAAAATTTGTCGGCCGTTTCACGCCCTGAGTTGAATGGGACGCTGATGACCTGAGATGTTAAAGAGCGTCCGTAAATAAATCAATCAATCTGAATCTGTGTGATAAGAATTGAGAAGATTCAGAAAAGCCTGACTTCTGCAATAGAGTCTTCTTGCAACATAATTTCTACAGTAGCAGCATTTCTGCATAATTGCTGTCAAAGATCTTCTGCTTCTCTCTTTGGCTTCAAAATATAAAATTAATGTCCTTTATACATTCTTTGTTATTCACGATTATAGTGAATCCTCAATCTGTGTGATAAAAATTCAGAAGATTAAGAAAAACCCTACTTCTGCAATAGAGTCTTGCAACATAATTTCTACAGTAGCAGCATTTCTGCAATCCTTGCTGTCAAAGGTCTTTGGCTTCAAAAGATATCAGCCCCTCTGAAATTTTAAAAACCAAATGAAGACTGTTGTATGTAAAGGAGCATGACATTCTAAAGTCTGTGCAAAACTCTCAAGATACTGTTCCTGATTTAAGTTGTTTTTAAATCATAATAAGCCATTGCATGGTAATGTTTGTTCCCCATTCTAATGCATGACACTGAATTAATGGTATAATGTACATATTATTGAAGCTGCATAGGTAGCATTTGGTGCAAGTTTTGTTAATTTACAGGCAAAAGTATGGCACATATTGTAAATAGTTTACTCAGGTTCAGAAACTTCCTGATTGTCTCTAATACATAAACATCTCAAGTGCTCCTTACATAAACTGTGGGGATTGTTGTATATGATGATATACATGGACTATTTTTTTACTTTTGTGCTTTGTTAAGCTAATATCATTTCATTTTTAAAAAATAGAAATGTGTTACTAAGAGTAAATTGGGTAATTAATATTAAGTTTAGCAATGAGATTTTCATGGGAATTTAACGTGATCTGCCAAGCTTTCAAAGGCCAGTAGCTCTACCATCTTCTTCAAGGGAAACTGAAGCATGTTTAGCTCTGAACAATGAATTGAGCAGGCCAAGCAGGCTGCTATAAGATTTCTGCTTTGCTATTGGTGTACTTCGATTAGTCACACCCCACCTTTTTATGTAAGTAACTGCCAGCTTCTAAGCCATGCTGAGTAGTAGCTCATCACAATTAAAGTTACAGCTCTCTAGTTTGGTTTAAACAGCCTCTTTGGTTACAATGTCCCAATAATTGGAAGTGTTACTTATTACGTGATTAAAATGATGCTGTGCCACTGCTGACTTCTCAGAATATGGTAGGCATTGGTATTCTCTTAGGCAGTCGTTGGCTGTTCTTGAAGTTTGGCAAATATAAAGAGTACCATTGCAGAGTATTTTATAGATACCAGGGATACTCAAACCAAGATTATCCTTAGTCAAGTGAAGGAGCTACTTAATTTTTGCAGGGAGTTTAAAATAGGCTTTATGCCCTATTGAGTTAGCAGCCTACTTATTTTGCCTAAGACCAAAGAGTAAAATGGGATGAAGACCATCTTGCCAGTTTCCTTTATGTTTGATTTCTTGAGAACATCTCATCACTAATTATAAATGCCAAGAAAGCCTGAAATCTTATATAGTATTAATTTAATTTATTGAACTTGTATTCAAATTCAGAAGTTCTTTCAACATGTCTGCAATAAAAAAATGATATATTAGTAATCTAAGTGCTTATATCAATTCTAAACATGTTTCAGGGAATTTTATTCTGCTTCTTGCTCAAGGTAATATTTGTGTCTGTAGATGAGATAAAATAGTGACATTAGCAAAAGAAGTGTATTGAATTGTACAGGTATGGACAGAAGAAGCCATGCTTTGTGTATCGTCTTGTAATGGATAATTGCTTGGAGAAGAAAATTTATGATCGCCAGATTAACAAACAAGGAATGGCTGATAGAGTTGTTGACGAGTGCAATCCTGATGCTCATCTGTCCATCAAAGAGGTTACAAACCTTTGCTGGGATAATGAGCAGGATACGGAACCTAGGGACTTCAGTGCAGAGAAAGATAAATACATAGATGTTGTAATGCAGAAGGTTTTGGATAAACATAGCTCTCGTCTCTCCAAGGTAAGCAATTTTTGTCATAATGTTACTTCAGCCTCTACAGAATTTCACTCTTTGCTGTACGTTATATTTCTGGTGCTGTAATTATGACATCATCCATATTTGCATTGGCACAAAGTACTGCAGCTATTGAAATCATGCATAACACCCTTAAATAATTTATTCATGCTTCATACACACTTTTTAACTATACAATTTTCATCCCTATTTAATAGCATGAAGAATATTATTATTTTTTATTTCAAAATTGTAAAGAGTGTCAAATATCCCATCCCATTTTCAAATCTCATTCAGATTATTAAATCCAATATTCTATATTTGACATACTCATTCATAAAACTGGTGAATAAAAAAGCAAACTGTTGGGAAATGGCATGAGAAATTTTTGAAAAACCCTGTGCACTAGTCATAACAGATTATTGTTGACATAATTCTATTTATGGATATTTTTTAAAAATTTGCATTGATATATTTACTTATTTTTATTGAAAGAATGCTACAGATATAGCAAGATCTACATACAGTTACCATGTTTTACTTACATATTCCTTTTTATAATTGGTAGTAAATGGCAATTACCAAACTACATGCCAACTGGATACAACTTTTCAGTAGATTTGTGGTTAGTGAATGAAAAAGAATTGCTGTTTATTGATAAATAATTACAAAAATGTTACATTGCAGAATAACTTTAGAATTAGTAAGATTTTGCAGACTTAGTTTTATATATATATAAACCAACTGCATCAAGTTAAGATTTCAATCCTTTGTAGAACCTGGGGTGCTCTTTTGGAATCTAAATCAATAGACTAAGCACATCTGCATTATTTTTATTTGGTCATGAACTTACTATATTTCTGTATCATATCTAGTAATACAGTAATATAATAATTTTCTATATAATATATAACTTATTTCTAAATTAATTGCATTTAATGCATTATAAGTTCTATAATGTAAAGATAACACTAATTGCTTGGGTGAGTAGTGTGATAACTTGTTATAGAGCCAAACTTCAAACAGAGGGCATTTCTCTCTCTCTCTCTCTCTCTCTCTCTTTGTTGGCAAATTTGTAATCACCAACATTTAATGATTGTAGATAGTAGCCAAGTGATAATCTTCATGGCTTATTATATATATTTACATTCTTCAATCACATTTAAAACAGTCACATTCTGTTCTATTTGTAAATGGTCTTCTGCAAACAGCCATTTTTAACCACTTTTTGGGGGGTACTTAGTTTTTCATGAAAAAACATATTTACCATATACAAGAGCCAGTTTTTTCTGTTTTAAAAACAAAATTTCTCCAGAAGAAAAAAATAAAACTAAAAGTTTTATAAATGTTAATTGAAACTTGTATAGTGAAGTTAACCATATAACTGAGATGACTCTATGATTGAGTCAAGGTACACACTCTTATTGCTCCACTTCCTTGTTTATAATATGTATTTCATGAATCCTTTGTTCACGCTATCAGCTAACTGTTAACTTCTGGATAATTTGTTACTGTATTCTGCTGTAGTGGAGGTGTGATGAACTTATTGTGCTTTCTTTCCTGGAAGTGTCTAAGTTCATTCTGTCTTTGTATTTTTAAATGTAGATTTTCTCCTATGTTGCTAGTTCTGTAGGTCCTTATACTGATTTTAATAATTTTACTTTATTCACTATGTCAGAAATGAGATCCTACTGCTGATTTCTCCATTTCCTTGATTTTATATTCCTGAAATGTTCTTTTAACCAAGTGCCTATGTTTCTTTTTGTTTTTCCAATGTAGATTTTTTTCAGATTCTGCACAACTTATTTTGTAAATACCTAATTTTTTCTCCTGTGGAATACTGCCATTAACATCTATCTGGATGTCTATCAGGAGATTTTTAACAATAAAAAGTTGTTCTTTAGAGATCATAGAATGTGCTAAGAGTAAAGCCTAATTTTTTACAAAATTTCAATTACCACATTTTATGATTGAATTTGGATAAATCTGTGTACAGTAATATTCAACATTATATAGTGTCTGGTACAAGGAGCTGTCACAGTGTATGATGAAGAGTGGGCTGGAACCATTTACTTAATATGAATCTCAACAAAACAATCACCAAGGGAGGGTGGAAAGAGAAGAGGATATCAAACTCATCCCATTCTCTAAACTTAACCAGCATCTTCAGTCTTCTCTCTTCCTCAGCTTTAAAGGCCTTGTGGGCTTTGGCCTCCCATATAATGGTCATCCACTCTTCTCGTTTGTACTTGCTCTGACCATCTTCCCATTCACATAAGTCTTAAATTTTAACATGCACCCCATTCTTCTGTAATTGCTTTTTTCCTGCTGGTAGCATAGTTCTTATATTCCTGTGGTGAAGGTTATCTTCTGTTTTTGAATCTATTATGAGTTGTCAGATTCTCATCATTTATTGCTCCAATTCGAGGCCTTAAAGATTTCACAGCATGAAATATTTTGGAGGGTAAGTTTTTAGCCTGCAAATCTCAGGTTCGAGGCTTGTTTATATTTCCAGGAGGCACGGGGGTTCTCTTGACATCTCAAGATTGCTACTTCCTATGCAAATGTGAGATGCAAAATGATTCTTGCTATAAACCAATTTGTTCTGTAATTTATGTCATAATCCTGATAATGACTTTGATATTGTGTGCTTTTAACATTTCATTGTACACCATACACATTAAATTATATGTAAAAATAATAAGTCATCCTTCATGGCAACTTACATACTTACTTTACTTACCTACTTACTTACTTTACTTACTTACCTACTTCCTCCTTCCCTCCCTCCCTCCCTCCCTTCCTCCCTTCCTTCCTTCCTTCCTTCCTTCCTTCCTTCCTTCAAGGAAACAACATGAAAAATCTTAAGATATATGATGAAAGTGTGTGGAATATACTTTAGAATGAAACCACCAGATGGTGTATGTGAGCAGAGCTGCATGTCTCAGCATACCCAAAAGTTTATTTGGTGAGCAACAGTGGTCAGGAATGAATGTTATAAACAGTAAACAACATGCATATTGTGAAAATAACATTTCTCTATGGCAGGAATGCACAAGAATGCCAAACAGAGTACGGGAAACACTGGGTGCATGAACAGTGGCGAGGTGGACAGATGCCTTTAAATGGGGCAGAATGTTAACTGCCAATCTGTCACGCAGTGGGTGTCCTGTGTTGGCGGGTGTGGCATTCTCATGCATTCCTGGCACAGAGAAATGCTATTTTCATATTTGCACATTCACTTTTCATGACCTCAATTCTGGACCATTGTCATTCACCAACTGAACTTCAGGGCATGCTGAGACAAGTAGCTCTGCTCACAAACACCATCTGTTGGCTTCATTCAAAAGCACATTCCACACACTTTCTATCATATATCTTAGATTTTTCATGCTACCCCTTGTTTGCGAGAAAAATAATAGTTACCATGACTTGGCCCTCATGCATTAGCTGCATAACTTGTTGCTATATCCAATGTATTATGCTCATTTCTTTCTAGGGAGGTGATATGAACATTAATTATGCTTCAAAAGGGGCATGTCATTTCTAAGATCTTTTAAAACAGCATTTTCATTTCATTAAAATCTAATACGCCTCTTAATATTTATTGCCTTACATTATAATACTTAATTTCAGGAACCTTTCCAGCATGAAAGCTTGCTTGTGGACCGCAAAGAGAAGAAACTTTCTCAGGCTGAAAAGAGGCTGGCGAAGCGATCATATGAGCTTGAAAAGCAGGCTAACATAAACTATAGTCATCGACCTCAGTATTCATATTATCCAAGTGGTACCGTAGGTGTTGGAGCAGCAGGTGTGCAAGGGACAGGTCTGCAAATAAGGTCAGTTGTTATTTACGTGTTTTAAATTAGAATGCTGAAAAGATTTATTTGGTGCAGTATTTGTAGCTAGATGCTTTCCAAACAAAACTCATGTCATTTATCATTAATGTAGACCTGCCAATACTTCCAGATAGTCCATAATTGTAACCTATTTCCTTCCTATATTACAAACCTGCTAAGAGTCGGTAGATTTTTTTAGGGCATAAAAATCCTAAACATGGCTTCCTTTGGAAGGGTAGGTTCATAAGTTTCATAAGTTTCCGGCCTCCGGATTATCACCTTCTCAAAAATCATATGTGGTGTCATACCTTATCTGTTAACTAAATAATTGCCGCTGTTACTTCCGCTCTGCTGTGTTCAGTTCAGATATAGTTGCATAAAGAAGGCTATGTGCAGAAGATTGTGACATGTACAAAATGGAGTATTGAGCTGTTATTATGTTTTTGACAAAATAGGGACTTACTCTGAATGAAATTAAACAGCAATTGGACGGTGTACATTGGGTACATGGGGAAGCAACCCCCTCATGTTCTACATTGAAAGAATGGCCTAAACTTTTTCGAATGGGTTGAGAAAGCTCTTTGAAGACAATGAGTGTGTTGGTCAGCCCTTGGAGGTGCTCACTCCTGAAAATATCTTGTGAAAGAAATTATGGAAGACTGGTGGCTCAAAGTTCCAGAAATAGCACCAAGGTTGGGCCTTTCTAAAAGAATAGTCCTTTGAATTATTCATGAACATTTAAATACAAATAAGATTAGTGTAAGATGGGTGCCTAGACTTCTTTCCTCAGTCCAAAAGCAAAAGCAGCAATGAGTCATCTGTTGTCAGGCATTTTAGCTGTGCAGTGGCAACGAGAGAGAAGTTCTGTAAACTGTTATTATAGGAGATGAAACTGTGAACTATGATCCCTTGTCCAAAAGAGAATCAATGGAGTGGCATAAGCATGGCGAAGCACCATCTCTAAATGCCAAAGTCACTCAGTCGACAAAGAAGATCATGGCCATGATCTTTTGGGACTGAAGGAATGAAAGCCCTTAATTGACTTCAGGGAGAGAAACGCTACAGTAAATGGGGAGTACTACATGGCCTACTGCACAGACAATGTTCTTCCATCAAAGAGAAAAGCGAGGAATGTTGAGTGGTAGTCTTCATGACAAAGACCGCTCTTGTTGCAAAGGAAGCTGTGAAGAAATGTGGCTTCAAGGAGATCGACCATTGGCCCTACAGCTGAGATCTAGCTCCCAGTGACTATTTCCTCTTCTCAAAACTCAAGAAGGACCTTAGATGAAGGAAATTTGAGTGTGGCGAAGAAGTGATGGATGCTGTTTGTGCCCATTTTGCAGACAAGACTTCTGACTATTTTTGGAGGTGAAATGAAATGTCAAATATGTGAAAGTGCATGCAATAAAGGGTAACTATATAGAAAAGTGATATACAGTTTTTGTCTTTATCATGCCTATAAAATGGTTAGGCCAGAAACTTATGGACCTACCCTTGCATGTAAAAGCCATTCGTCTCATGTTGTAGATTTATGGCACATAAAGAACCTCAAGTCTGAAAGAAGTGACCTCTGAGCAAAATTTATTGGCCATTTCATGCTCTGAATTGAATGGGATGCTAATAACCAAAGCTGTTAAAAGATCATCCAAAAAAAAAAATATAAATAAACCTTACCTAATCCAACATTATGCATTATGGTCATGTACCTAATCCATTATGCATTATGGTTAAAGGGAAAATTATCACAGAAAAGCAAATTTATTACAAAATTCCAGAAAAAATAAAATTCAACTCTGCTTCCTTCTAAGCACATCTATAAATTTGAAATTTGGAATTTATAGAAAATATCCTAATAGACTACATAATATACTACATTCATATAATACATACTTTATCTGTCCATTGCAAAATGAGGTCTGAAAAATACTCAAAAAATAATAGTAGGCTTACCTATTAGATATTTTCTGTCTTGTTTACATTTTGATCCTAATACACACAATTTTAGGTTATTAGTGTATTGGTGACTATCATATTGCTGTATTATCTTATTCTTTAACAAACTATTTATGAGGAAGTCGCTCAAATTTCACTAGTTTTATTTGACTTACTTGGACATGTTTCAAAGGCAAATTTTCTTCATTGTCAGTATGGTTCCACTCTCAGCTTTCCAGCGTGGTATTAGGAGGTTGCCCTTTGGATTTTGTAAACTTTTTGATGAGGTTGCTGTTGTTTGGAAAATCAAAATTAACAAAATTTTCTGTTTTCATTCAAGATTATATTTTCCCAGAATATTTTTTCTGTTGAGATTTTTTTATGCTTTGCTACCGAAATACAAAAGCCAAAGCATAAAAAACTCAACAGAATTAATAGAGAAAATTAAACTTATGAAACTGGAAAACAGGGATTTACTAGTGTCTTATGATATAGTTTCTATGTTCCCTTACATTCCCGAAGAGAAATTAATAAATGTCTTTAAAAATGGCTAACCTGAATCAAGTTACCTGGAGAAATCATAGAACAATATCTGAACCTCACCAAAATTTGCATCAATCAAACCTACTTCACATTCAGAGGCAAGATATGCACAAAAGAAGGGTTTAGCAATGGGTAATCCGCTCTCACCATTCTTAGCAGACATATACATGAGTTTTCTGGAAACAAAATTAGTAGAGGCATTCCCACATATATACAAATGTTGGTATCGTTATGTTGATGATGTCTTTGCAATAGTAAATGAAAAATGGAAAGATGATGCAATAATACTAAACCTACAAGACAGCAACATAAAATTCACAATGGAATTGGAGAACAACAATGTTCTTCCTATCCTGGATATAAAATTATAAAAAATGATAACATATTGGGATTTGGCATATTCAGGAAGGATACCCACACGGATAATTATATAAAAAACAACAGCCACAATCCAAAACAACATAAACTCACTATAATCAATAGTCTCACATTCAGATTAACAAACCTACCAATAAATGAGACAGAATACAAATTGGAGTACCAAAAAATCATGGATATAACACAGAAAAATGGGTACACAACAGATCTGGTCAAGAAAAAGATAGGAAAAATTTAAAAAAACAAAACCAAATAAAAGAAATCACCACACTGAAAAGTTACAAAGGAGAGCAGATATATAAAAATTTACATTCCATCCATGGGCACACCAAAAATTTAAAAATATTTTTTAAAGATGCCAACATTATTTTGGCTCCAGTGAATACATGCAGTTTGAAAAACCGACACAAAGGACAAAATCCCACCAGGAAAACAATCAGACATTTACGAGATCAGTTGCAAAGACTGCAATAATAAAATATATAGGTAAAGCAAAAAGGAGCATTACCATACAGTTTAAGTAATACATGAGAAGTGTAAAATATAAGCATATGGAAAAATCAGCAATAGCATACCATTTCTGGCAAAAAAAAAAAAAAAAACAAAACAAAACAAAACAAAAAAAAACATGAGTTCCAAAATGAACCAAAACTTTTAAAAGCTCTTCAAAAACCCATAGAATTATCTGTTCTAACAACAGCAACCTCATCAAAAAGTTTATAAAATCCAAAGAGCGACCTCTTAATACCAAGCTGAAAAGCTGATAATGGAACCATACTGACAATGAAGAAAATTTGCCTTTGAAACATGTCAAAGTAAGTCGAATAAAACTAGTGAAATTTGAGTAACCTCCTGATACTATATTTCTAATGTGTAGAAGTAATAAATATTCACTCATACATGGGAGATGAGACAAAGAAATATATAATTGAACTTTTGAAAGAAATACTATTTTCCATAACTACTTGATGATATTAATGATGCAAATGCAGTAAAACTTTATCCTTACATATATCACTTTTTAACTCCCAGCAAGGTCAAATATCTACTTATCATGTTAGAGAGTAATTACAATACAGAAGAAATTTTCTCTCATATTGATAATGGATTGCCTTCCTCAGGCATTCCTTGGGAAAATTTGCAAAGTTATTACCAATATCATAATTTCCTGAATACACATTGAATGTGTTTGGAATAGAAGAAAATTGCAAATGTTAGAAATGAAAATGGACTAGCAAAGTATAAAATATTATGTAATGTGTTTTTGTGTTGTAAAAAATAAATAGAATAATTCGGGTATTCATTAATTGATTTTATCCAGAAGATCAAGATGATATCACAAGAAGAAGCATAATTATATATATAAAAAAAAATTGCAAAAAAGCAGCTGGTAGGTTCAACTCTCTCTCTCTCCCCCTCCCTCCCTCCCTCTCCCTCCCTCCTCCTCCTCTCTCTCCTCCCCTTCTTCTTCTTCTTCTTCTTCTTCTTCTTCTTCTTCTTCTTCCACTAATGAACTGTTGGGTACATACTGTTCTTAGACTTAAATGGAGTGTTATTAATATAGTAAAATTTCACATCACCATGTTTGCATGTATGTCTTCCATTTTTCCCCACCAGAATGACTTTGTGCATCACTTTCAGCAGTTCCTTGTTTATTTTTATTATATTGTATAATTACTAACATTTGCTTGCAAATTGTATTCAACTTCCACTTCCTTTTAGGATTTCTCACAATTGCTCTTAATGTCAATCATTTTGAACTCTTTTTCACTATTATCATACATGCTATCCCTTTCTAGTTGTCCTCCCACTATTTCCCTTCACTATGGTTAAACAAACTTGCTTTCATTCAGCTTAACTTCTTACCCCTCCTGCTGTGCACTACTATCTAGTGCATTTCTTGTTAATTTCACCTGACTATGTCACCATTTGCTCCATAATCGTATTTTAGTTATAAAAATTAACACCCCTTTTTGGGGGGGATGGGTGGGTTAACAGCTTTCAGTGCACTCACTTCATATCCTAATAATGTTTATATTCACTCTAGATCCTGGTATTTTAGGAGTGATAAATTTAAAACTTCTGCTTGTGCTATGCATTAATATGAAAGTTTCACCAAAAATTCTTTTAGTTCTAATATTGCAATAACAGGGGGGAGAGTTTGGGATTACTGATAACTCACTTGGAAAGTTGGCAGGTATTTTAATGCATATGGAACATTTCTATTTTCAGTTCAATATATTTTTCATATCTGTGAATTAAAAGCTCAGTGACTTTCAAAATTTAATCCATTTTTTATCTGAAAAATATTTTGTTATTCTGTTATTGCATCTTTGACTAAACCTCTTTCCTAAAGATCTTTCTTCAGTTTAGGAAAGAGATGGTAGTTGATGGGAGTTCACTCTGGGATATAAGTAAATGTCCAATCTCCTAGAAGCCATAGTTCTTCATTTCAGCTGTTGCAACACTAGGCATATAGACTGAAGTATTATCATGAAGCACCAATCACAGTGATTCAGCATTACTCATTTTTGTTCTTATATGGCATCACATAGTTTACCGACACAGGTGTTTGAGAATGTTGAGGCATAGACTTGTCTGATTCAGTTCCTGCTAGGACCGTCCTCCCTTACGTACTCATAAAGGCAAATGCTGGGAACATACTCTAAACTTAGGTCTGGAAAATTTTTATCATTTCATCTCCTGTGATGTCTCAGTAGTGAAAGTGGGCATTAAACACTATTCAAATAAAATAGTTTGTGCAAGAGTAAAGTATAATATTCTGCATTTGTGTGATATTTCTTTGTGTGAAATTCATAAGATTATTTCTCTCAAACTCCTAAAGATTGAGCTATGATCTTAATGGATTGCATAACTTTAATTTTCCTAACAAGAACATTCTATGGTTTCTGCACCTTAAGGATTCCCTTTTGGAAAGAGAATCAAAATAAAGAATAATAATTGTATTTGCTTGGTCCTTTTCCACAAAAATATGGTCTAATATATTACGAGTGTAAAGGTTGGTAAATTGCAGCTATAAGTAGAATTTTGTTTATAAATGTTTCTTCTATTCTTGTTTTACATTTCTATACTCACAAATGTACAAGTGGTTTTGTTATATTCTTCCAAATAAGCATTAGTATTAATCATGCTCTTGTAACTTGTATAGATTTTTCTACAGTGTAGGAATATTGTAACTTTGGATACTAAGATAATTTTGTTTTAATAATTTAGCAAATCATTTGACAAAAAATATGTGAAATATTAGTAAAAGTGATAATGGTGAGAGTAGGATGTGCATAAGGAAAAAATATTTCTATATGTATAAGAAAAAAGTCTCTGAGTATACTGAAAAAAGTTAGGTTAAGTGCAACTAAACTTATGACTGTTTCAAATGCACATTTCAATCTAGCATCTTAGTTCATGTTTTTTAAGGTTCTCACTAAATGCAATCAAAATAATTTCTTTCCTTGCCTAATTCTAGACATCATTTTCACAATTTTTTTTGCAATGAAAATGCGATTGCCAAACAAGTTAATTAAGTATATGTAAAGGATAAAATGAATTAATAAAATGTATCATCTCTCAACTGAAATTGACGTTATGAGTTAGCTGTTTGCACATATTGCCTTCATCTGTAAGTGGAATACTGCACTTGAATGTTGACTGAAAGTTTTTACTTAATTGTAAATTGGAACTTGCACAGTGAAGCTAATCATATTAATTGATATCATTGTATGTATAATGTTAAAATCTTACTGATAGATAATGTTAATGACAGTATTCCACAAGAAGAAAAATCAGGTATTTACAAAATAAACTATGCAGAATGTGAAAAAATCTACATTGGAAAAACAAAGAGAAACATAGGCACACGGTTAAAGGAACATTTCAGGATCATAAAGTACAAGCAAATAGAGAAATCAGCAGTAACATATAATTTTTGGACACAAAATCATGACATAATAAATAAAGCAAAATTATTAAAATCAGTACAAGGACCTACGGAATTAGCAACCTGGGAGAAAATTTACATCTACAAATATAAAGACAGCATAATGTACTTCGACATTGCCGGGGATGAAAACATAAACTACAAGTTTATCACACCACCACCAGAGCAAATATACGTTCCCACAGCTCAACGAATGATCCGACAGTTGAACTTTAGCCTGGCTGAAGATGGGAACTAAATGTTCTAGCAACCGGTTCCATACATTTATGAAAAGTAAGTGAAGCTTTAAGAGTGTATAGTTCAACTGAATCATACAATGATATCAATATTTAAGTATTTAAATGGTCATTATTTCTGAGAAAAAATATCATATTAATATAGCAGGAATGATTACTTGTTCTGAGTATTGAGAAATTTAAATTTATTACTAAAGGGTGGACATACCCATTTCATGTGTGCAACATGTGGCAAACAACTGTCCCTAAATGCATTGTACGTTCTTTTGTGGAACAGAAAGTTACTACTGCATACTTTACAAAGACTTGTACTAATATACTTGCACTATAACCATAAACTTGTGGAATAAAGCCCTGGCAGTGAATTCAACAATTCTTTCTCATTCCTTGGCAAATCTCTAAAAATTTGTGGGAAAAGGTGACAAGATATCCTGAAATATACAGAGAACTTGGGGCATACACTTAGTCAATTAGTATTGACTTATATCCTTTCCTTTCCTCCCCCTCCTCCCTCCTCCCCTCCCCCTCCCCCCTCCCCCCTCCCCTCCCCCTCCCCTCCCCTCCCCTCCCCCTCCTCCTCCTTCTTCTTCTTCTTCTTCTTCTTCTTAAGTGTTCAATGCTCATTTTCACTACTTTGGCATCACATGTCAGAACACTAAAGATATACAAGATAAATTGTTGAATTCAGAAAGGAATTTGCTTTATGGGAAGGAAATATTCCTAACCTATTAGGATACATCCGTAGCATTTGGCATTGGTGAGGTGTAACATAATTCCTTGTTCTTTGAATATCTTTTTGAACTTTTTGTGGTAAATTGGGTGGTATGTAACATTACATAAAAAATGACAGTTTTAACCCCATTCCACATAAATATGCAATGTTTTATAGTTTAGCACACAGATTATTTAACATTCCACTCACAGAAACAGAGTACAAATTGGAATACCAACAAATCATAAAGATAGGAGAAACTAATGGATACAACAAAGACACAGTAATAAAAATCATCAATAAAACCAAAAAACAAAAAACAATAAGAGATGTTTCCACACTTAAAAGTGCAAAAGATAGGTACAAATTCAAAAGTTTCACATACCACCCAATTTACCACAAAAAGTTCAAAAAGATATTCAAAGAACAAGGAATTATGTTAGCCCTAAAGAACAATTTTAATATAAAGAACTTATTAGGTTGCAGAGTAAAGGACTACATGCCAACAGAACAAAAGTCAGGTATTTATGAAAAAGAATGTACAGAGTGCGATAAAAAATACATTGGAAAAACGAAGAGGAACTTGGGAATCCGGAAAACAAGAACACTTCAGAAATATTCGCTTAAAACAAATTGATAAATCAGCAATAGCAGCGCACTTTTGGAATAAAAATCATGAAATTAAACCAGAGATAAAACTACTTAAACAACTTCATAATGCAAAAGAACTTTCCACTTGGGAAAACATTTTCATTACAAAAAATAAAGATAATTTGATGAATTTCGATTTCCCTCCATTGGATGAACTCAGCAAATTCCTAATAGAACCAACAGATGCCGCCACAAGAACATCAAGAGAACCAACCGCCACGTTTAACAATAGTTTGTCAACAGGCTGAAGATGGGAGGGATCGCTCCCGAAACATATGTCCAAAATTTTATGTAAGTGAATGGAGTTAGTGTGAAAAAAACTGTATTACATTGTTTATATATATACCACTCCATTGTCAATAGCTTCGTAAGTACATTTAATTGAGTGTATTATCCTATTAAAGATGAAAGGTATGCACATCAACAAAAAAAGGGAACATGCCTGTTCCGTGGGTCTTTTTTCTCACACTTGCTCTCTCAATCCATATCATTGAAGCCAAATCACATGTGAAACGTTAAGCATAACTTTTGGGGCTGAAACCATGGTGTTTTACCTTACTGCACTGGTGCTCTACCATCCACCTCTTTATTTTGTCTCAAACATAAATACCTTCTAATAATGAATGTTATCCTAACAAGAGAGGTTTAAGCTCAAAGGGGTGAAACTTAAACCTGTAATTAACTACACCATAGAGATTACTTGATATTTGATAATTGCTCTTGTAGCCTAAGGCATGTTTAAGGCAAAGGTTGAAAAATTATATCAAAAGGGGAAATTTTGATATAGTCAAATATGTACAGGTGTCATTTGTCTCCCGTATAAGTCGTCAGCATCACTTTTCAAATAGTAATATGTTATTCCAAGTTGCTTCACTGTCCATAGCTTCTAAATACATTAAATTTTGAAAAGTATTTTTTTATGTTTGTTGTGAAGATATCACAGGTTGTCTGTGACGACTTTTGTTAATTTGAAAGAAAACACCTGTGGTATCTAATCCATAACAGACGTATACATTGTGTTCCCTTCTCAGGGCGATTAGAACTGATGGTACTGGTGGAGTGATGCCTAAACCAGTAGCCAGTGTGCGACCAATGCAAGCAGAATTAAGTCAACAGCTAGAGCGTGGTCAAGCTAATCGATCTACTGTCACAACCATCAACACACCTGGGAGGTCAAGATGGATACCAGCAGAAGTATGGCAACGACAGGGCATGTCAGCTCAAGAGATGACCTTGCCACTTGGTAAGTAGCAAGTATGTTCACTCTGTGCAGCAGATTTGAAATACTTTTGCTCACTACACTTTTGGTGTAAATGAAATACATATGCTGGAATGCATCAACCCCGATTTTTGTCAGCCTTTATAAAATTGCAGTATTTCCAGAAAACCTGTGCACCAATCATTTTGCTTCCTCACAAAACCTCTGTTTTGTTATACTTATTCGTCAATATTTTCTTAATTTAAAACAAATGATTAGTGTGACTGCCTACAAGATCTCTTGCTATCATTGCAATCTTAGATGACGTTAATATTGTTCACAAGGCCATGGTTATTTTTGTGTGTTTGCATTTTAATGGTAATATAGAAAATAAAGCAATTAGATATTCAAGAGAGCCAAATTTTAGTATGCTGTAAAATTTAGTTGTATTAGATGTGGCACAAACATAAAAAGCAGTTATAGAAAAAAAAAAAAAAAGAACTTACAGAATGAGTTTGAAGGAAAAGCAAAAAAACCTGGAAAAGATTTTCTATGAGATTTGAATGACTTACTGTCTCTGCATTTAATGAAAAATAATTTTTCTGTCACTGAAGACATTATACTTCCTCCCTCCAGGATACTGGATTCTTACATGAGTGCAGCCCAGAAATTCAATATACCCAACTCTAAAAAGAAAGAATCATTTCGTTTTGAAGTCACAATCTTCTGTGAAAGATTTGTCATCCACTTCTTCAAATGAATTCTGGTTGTTGCATGCTACTGTCACATTATGCTCAATTATTTGTAGATATCAAAGCTATAACATAACCTTATCATTGTTAAGCTCCATTTTGAAAACAAACCGTGGATTTTTCATTGTACTGCTCATTGATGACCTGTTAACATTTTACCACAGTAAAACATTGGCAAAATCAAAACTGAAGCTTAGTGCACCAGAATATGACTTTACCATGATATACAGAAAATCAAGGTTGGTGCACATGGGCATGAGTGAGTTGACGGAGGCATGTATGCTGGGCAATCCGCAAACAAGGCTCGTGCCCTTTGTAAGTAATCACAAAACATTTGCTTTGTGGAAAGATTAATACATTATGAAGATGTTATAATAGTAATATAGTTCAATGTATTATTTTAGTACACAATGGGCTTTTATCTGTAATTCATATGCACTGACAAGAGTAGGTTTGTAAATGTTGAATACAACTTAATCAAAGATGCCAAGAAATCAGATAATCCATAACTATTTACTAATTTTGGGAAATGTTAAGTGTTCAGAGAAAGAAGAAAAGAATACAGCTTTCCAAGGAAACATTGGATGGTTGGAAACTTTATGATTAAGTTCAAAAGAAAGTTATTAAATAATAGGAATTTTATTCTAAAGTTAATGGATATATACAAGGTGTCCCAGAATTCAGCCATACAAATTGCAAGGATTCTGAAGGGGTCCTACATAAGCATTTTGAGATAGGGAACAAATGATTCCTTTTGTAAACTTTCAAAGTTATGACACTTTTTCGAAATCAGATATTCGAGCTGATAAGTCAATATAATGTAAGTGTGTGAATTAAATTTTCATCCAGAATACTCATGTTTTGCCCAAGTAGTTGGAAAAGGGTAGTATTAATTCACAGAACACTGAAAGTTGAAAATTATTGGCTTTGCTACTTCAGTAAAATTGTTCGTTCTGCGAGGATATACACGCCAATGATAACAGTTCAGTAGTGCTGTTAATTGCACATGTGCAAAGTACCTAGCATATCACAGCTGAGAGTGACGTTACAAACCGACAATGTCCTGCAGTCAAAATCCTGAAAGGTAGCGGAGAAAGCCGAATTTTGCCCAAATGGCAGGCGAGTTAGAAAGTGTTAGTATCGAGTTCTTCTTCTTCTTCTATTATTATTATTATTATTATTATTATTATTATTATTATTATTATTGTTAATACCTAAACTTTTTTGTTAACCCTAAACTAAGCTAAACTAACCTAACTTAGCCCATGAAAAAGTAAAATTTTTTCTGTTAAAAAGATCACAAATAAGGGAAAAAAGGTTACACTGAGGGGTACAAACCCATGGCTTTTGCATTATTAGCATAACACTAACCAACTGAGCTAATAGGTCTACTTGTTCATCAAGGAAATTATCCGCTTAAAGTAATCTCTACTACTGCAATTGTAACCAGTCAGCTTTCTTCTCTACTGTTTGGGACTACGGCTGCATAAGTTAAATCATTTGAATGGTTAAAGGATCGTTTTCTGCTTTATGTATCAAATGCAACAAACTGTTTACAGTTGCTCCGAATCATGACTAACGAATTTTCATTTGCCGAGATTTCTGATATGCATTTGATTTATGGGAAGGAAGACTACATGCATTTGTAGTTGTACAGGAATAGATTTCCAGACAGACATTCATCCTTATTGCTCAACCTTCCAAAATATCCATTGGCATTTGCGCGTAACTGGGTCTGTAATGGTACACAGACCCGATGCAAATTGAAAGTGTCGCACTCCAGCCTTTGAGGAATAGGTACTTACCAGAACATTCCACCAGCACCCGAATTATTGCCAGGGCCATGATAATGAACAAGTCCAGCATGTAATGGGTCCTGCACAGAAGAACACTATATCCCTGCTTAAGATGCAGGTATTGGGGCAAGTGGACTTTGGTCCCAGGCTAGAGTTCTGCAGGTGGGCTTTGCAGCAGCAGAATAAACAACCTGATTACCTCTCCTTGGTTCTCTCCATCGATGAGGCCATGTTCACAAGAGGGGGGCTAATTCTGAACCATGGGAACAATCATGTATGGGAATATGAGCAGTCACATGCAGTCGTTATCAGCACAGATTCAGCATCAATGTGTGAGCAGGTATTATGTCCAATCAAATAATGGACAATATCTATTTTTACACGGTTAAACGGGCACATCTTTCTTCTGTTTCTCACCCATGTTTTGCCTGTGTTTTTGAAAAGATGTCCCTCTAAACATCCAACGTCAGATGTGGTTGCAGCCTGAGGAGCTGCTCCCCATTTCAGTGTGGAAGTACAAGATATTCTCAGTGGTGTGCTTCCTGGCCAGTGGATTGGAAGAGGTGGTCCTGTAAATTGGCCACTGCATTCTCCAAACCTAAACCCCCAAGATTTGTTTTTATGAGGACATCTTAAGAGTCTCGTGTATATATAATCAGTTGACACTGATTTTGGTTTGTTTATATTTATGGATTCTCTTTAACATCTCAGGTCATCAATGTCCCATTCTATTTAGGGCGTGAAACGGCCGACAAATTTTGCTCAGAGGCCTCTTCTTTCAGGCTTGAGGTACTTTTTCTTGCCGTAAATGTACGACAAGGGACCCATGGCTTTACTTCCCTTCCAAAGGAAGCTATACTTAGGATTTTTACACCCGAAAAAAATCCATTGACCCTGGCCGGGTTTGAACCCGCGATCTTAGGTTTAGAAGGCAAATATGGTTACCACTACACCACTAGGACCGACAGGTGATACTCAGGAGTAGTTACTAGCACAGGGGTTGGCTGTTTGTGATGAGGTTCGTAACACTCCAGACCTTTTTGAGAGAGTGCAAGGATCATTACTTAAGGTCCACTCACACCGAACAATACTTCTGATGAGCTATGTTTTATTTTTTGCACTTAAAATACTTTTTTTCTTAATCCTGCAATTTTTTTTAATTTGGTTTTCGCACAGAGTGAAAAGCTAGAATGCAGTTTACTTAATTTTTCTTGACTATTTGGTTTTATTCAGGTACATTTTTCTTTTACTCTGGAGAAATTTGTTTATTTTTCCTTTTAAGTACTTACTGTGTCTACCATCATTGGCTAGAATGGAGGAAAGATTCTGTAAATTTTGAAATGTACCTGCGTATACAATGGCACATATACATCATAGGTCAAGGTGATAACACATGGGTAATGGATTTACCCTTGGAAGTTTTGAGTTACTATGTTATTCGTTAAAATTGAAATTTATTTTGCTTAATTCGTTAGAGTGAACGAGTGGTTCTGAACAACAAAACAAATATGGTAACTACAACACCAAAAAAAAGAAAAGAAAAGAAAAGAAAGAAAGAAAGAAAGAAAGAAAACATGCAGCAATGGAGGTTCAAACTTTCTCAGCCTCATAATATCTAATGTCACTATACATAGTATGCCTTTAACCATGGCACTATTCAGGAACAGTACCTAGAGTAAATGAAAGACTGTCTTTTTCCCAACCTCCTCTGGAGGTTTCATTAGTGGCTTGCTGACCATTAACAGATTTTATGCAAATGCATGAAATTTAGAAACCACAGACCATAAGTTCCCTATCTCAAAATGCTTATCTAGGACCCCTCCATAATCCTTGCAATTTGTATGGTTTAATTTTGGGACACCCAGTATAAATATATTAGTTTAGAAAATATATATACACACATATAATAAAAATCTTATTTTGGGTCACAAAACAGTGCATGTCTGAACAATAACCATAAAACATAGCTACTTCATTGTCATATGCACTATGGCAGAGCAAGGAAGTGATATTTTTTTGTGTTCTAAAACCTACAGCAATATGGAGATAGTTAAAAATCTTAGGTAGATTAAAAGTAAAACTACTTAAAATCATGTTAACACATTAAAAACACTCTTGACATTCCACTCTTAAAACTTTTAAAATTAAAACTGGGACATATTTCATGAGACCTTGCTCATATTGTCAACTATAGAACGACTGATGGTTCAAACTATGTTGAAGATGTAAGTGACTGTGAGTGCTCTGGTGGTCTGTTAATAAACTTAAACAAAACATTGCCTGCCTCTGGAATATAGAAATTCATGAGTCTATGCTCATACTTCTTTATAACATTTTTTCCCCATATATTGAGTTCTTTTGGATGTTGAGCTGCTTTTAACAATGTAATGTCCTCTGTTTTGTGGTGTTCATTCCAAAAATGTGCTGCCACCTCTGATTTTTCTATCTGTTTGTGTTTAATATTTCTCTAGTGTTGTGATTGTTATAGTGGAAGAACCTGTTCATTTTCAGTTTATCTCATATTAGTGTTCAGATTAATTAAAGTTTGATGGTCACATTGCTCTTGACATGTGCAATAATATTGTCCTCTAAAATATATGGGATTCTAAAGTTTTTTAACTAGTAATTTTTCCATTTTTGTTTGGATAATTTGGTTTTAGTTGCTGGCCCACTTCAATGTGTTCCTAACTTTTGCTCAACCTATATTCTTTCTTAAATGAAGGACAATCAGCTCAAAATATTGCGCTTCTGCGATTTTTTTTTTTTTTTTTTTGAAGGGCAAAACAGTCTGGTTCATTATACATATGTAGCTCATATATTATATATTATATATATGAGCTAGAGAATTCCATTTTAAGAGAAAATAACATACTGAAACACAAAACAATGTTTTGAGCCTAAATGCTCTTTCTCAAGTAGAAAAGCCAGGATTAAAAGATAGGATGGCAAGGTGAAACGTTCTTGGCCTTGCACAGAGATGACATTGATATCAATGACATTTTTTTGTAATGTTGCAACATGTTTTGTAATAACATTAATCGTCAACTTAATCTACCGATTAGCTTTGTTTGTATGACTATTGAAAATAGACATGTATACGTTTCATTCAAATGGAAAAACTAGAATACCTGTCATCATAAAATTCTTTGTTTTGAATGGCTTATCACTAATGGAAATTCATCCAAAATTGAAGTTTTTTAAATATATCAATGAGCAATAATAGTTGAGTAGAAAGATGTAACATAAAAATTAAATAATACATTTATCATACTGCCTAGAGTAAAATTTAAATGGGTAGAAGGAAATTATAAAACTAACTTTAGAGGAAAGCTGGTTTAATGTAACACTTTAGCTGCCATCTTCTTGTCACTGAACATGCTTTCACAGGCTGAAGGGAACTAGACTAAGAGTTAGTAAAAAGCAATTGTCAAAGGAAGTTCATGAGATAGAACATGCGGAATAACCAGAGTGGGGACTTCATTTTGACAAACTGTGATTGTTCATCTTCAGGGAAACTTTGATGAAAGTTAACCAATGTAGAAAGCCTTTCATTATTTGAAATTTCACGTATGTACGTTGTTTTTCAAAGCATAGTAGGCTGAAGAACAAATATTAAATCTGGATTGAGATTTATGCTTCTTAGCATGATAATTGTACAGGTTTTTCACTTATAACAGGGACATGGTTCAGGGGGTAAATGAAGTTCCTTGGTATTTATCAAATTATATTGAAAAATGCTGTGAAGTTTTGGAGAAAACTTAATATGTTAATAAGGTATGAGGGTAGATCCATAAATTTCCAGCCTAATCATTTTCTAGGTATGATAAAGACAAAAACTATATTTCACTTTTCAATATAGTTACCCTTTATTGCAATACACTTCTCACATCTTTGAATTAACATTTCAATCCCCCCTCCCCCTCATTAATAGTCAGAAGTCTTGTCTGCAAAATGGGCATAAACAGCATCAATTATTTCTTTGTTACACTTAAATTTCTTTCCTCGAAGGTGCTTCTTGAGTTTAGAGAAGAGGAAATAGTCACTGGGAGCTAGATCTCAGCTGTAGGGTCAATGGTCGATCTCCTTGAAGCTGTATTTCTTCACAACTTCCTTTGTAACAAGAACTGTGTGCACAGGCACATTGTTGTGAAGAAGGCACATACCACCGCTCAACTTTCCTTGTCTTTTCTCTTTGATGGAAGCATGTACTCTGTGCAGTAGGCCAGCATAATACTCCCCATTTACTGTGGTGTTCCTCTCCTTGAAGTCAATGAAGAGTCCCAAAAGATTATGGCCATGATCTTCTTGGTTGACTGAGTAACCTTGGCCTTTAGAGGCAGTGTTTCACCAGGTTTACGCCACTCCATTGTTTCTCTTTTGGACCAGGGATCATAGTCCATAGGTTCATCTCCTGTAACAATGGTTTGCAGAACTTCTTTCTTGTTGCCACTCCATAGCTCCAAAAATGCTTACAGATGACTCTTTGCTGCTCTAGGACTGAGGAAGAAGTCTAGGCACCCATCTTGCACTAACCTTATTCATGTTTAAATGTTCATGAATCGTACGAAGGACTGTTGTTTTAGAAAGGCTCAACCTTGGTGCTATTTCTGTATTTTTGAGCCGCTGGTCTTTCATAATTTCTCCTTCCACAAGAGCGATATTTTCAGGAATGAGCACTTCCAAGGGCTGACCTGCATTCTCTTTGTCTTCAAAGCTTTCTAGACCCATTCGAAAAAGTTAAGCTCGTTCTTTTATGGTGGAATATGAGGGGGATGCTTCCCCATATACACCATGCAATCCCTGTTTAATTTCATTCTAAATAAGTTTCTTCTTTTGTGAGGAACTTAATAACAGCTTGATACTCCATTTTGAACATGTCACAATCTTCTACATATAGCCTTCTTTATGCAATTTTATCTGAACAACTGAACACAGTGGAGCAGAAGTTACAGCTGCAATTATTTACTTAACAGATAAGGTATGATATCAGATAAGGCTTTTGTGGGCAATAGTCCTTAATGACGAGGCTGGAAACTTATGGACCTTTCTTTGCAGAAAACTTCACATGGCAGGGGATAAAAATAGAATGTTAAAGCACTCTTAACAATAAGCTTGACATGCTCTATACTAATTAAATAAGTAGTAATAAAATTAAGTATGTGTAATTCCACATTGAGTGCTTTATCTAAAGATAAGATCTACAAAATGTTCATTTACCATCCACAATTGAATAATAAATTTAAAAAAAAATTTAATCAGTGCAATATTATACTGGCTCCTCAAAATAGATACAGTGTCGGGGAATTGTTGAAACTAATTAAGTAGATGGCAAACCCAAAGAGGAAGAGTTGGGGGTATATCAGATAAGTTGTAAGGACTGTGAAAAGGTACACATAGTAAAAACTAAGAGAAACATTGGTACCAGAATGAAGGAACACATGAGAAAAATTAGACACAAACAGATAGAAAATCGCCTATAGCAGCACATTTTTGGAACGAACTCCATGAAATTGACAAAGATATTATTGTACTGAGAACTGTCTAATTTCCTAAAGAACTGAGCTTATGGGAGAATATCTTTATTAAGGAAAATGAACACACACTTGTGAACTTCGAAGTTCCATAAGTGGATAACATCCTATATAAGTTCTTTCATAGACCACCAGAGCTCCTTACAGTTACCTGCCTCTCTAACTACAGCGTGACTCGTTAGTCATATCAGTTGACAATGTGATCGACAGGTCATGAAACATGTCCTGAATTTTAATAATTTATAGATAGAAACGCTTAAGAGTATTGAATATTTTAACAATTTTAAAATTGTAAACTTTTAAACTTTCCTAAGGGAAAGAAGTTTTAACTGATTTGGAATAGATTTTATATAAAGATATTGCTGCAAGTTGGTGTATTTAATATGCACAAAAGTTATAATGCTTTTGTCATCAGGAGTAATATTTACATCCAAGAAGGATATAGTACTTTTTTTTTTTCAAACCCGGCCAGAATCGATGGATTTTTTCGGGTGTAAAAATCCGAAGTATGGCTTCCTTTGGAAGGGAAGTAAAGCCATGGGTCCCATGTCTTATATTTATGGCATGAAAAAGAACCTCAGTCCTGAAAAAGGAGGTCTCTGAGCAAAATTTATCAGCTGTTTCATGCCCTGAATTGAATGGGACGCTGATGACATGAGAGCATACATAAATAAAACCAAATCAATCAATATAGTACATTTTGTGTATATATATTAGTGATTTTATATATTGTTCAGAAAACTATTTTTGCTTACATTATTGACCCTAAATTGTACTCATAACTTGCAAATATTGGTACATTCACCACATATAAAAAGATGAAATGAGTGGCCTGTGCTTGTATGGTTCTCCCTGTATGTAGTTATATTTTCTTTGATAGATGATTTTTTTTTTTTTTCTTCTTCCCCTGTGTCTTTCAGTTTGTTAACTACTACTTTCTTGTTCACAGATGTTGTTATACCCACAAATTCGCCAGATCGAGCATCTATTGTATTGAAAGCTGGACAGCGTGTTATGGTACTAAAAAGTCCAAAGGGAATTTATATGCAGCTGGAGAATGGAAAGATAATAGCCATTCGTACTGCATTTAAGGTTGGTGGGGCAGCAGGTAAAGGTGCAGCTCAACATCAGGAATGTAAAACCACTCCAGAAAAGTCTGAAATAAATTCAGGTGATTTTAAGAAAGGTAAGCCATGGCTTCAGGTTGTGATGATTCTGAACTTCATTGGGCTTGTAGTTGCAGTATAAATACACATCAGTGTATCTTTTAATATCACACTATGGAGATGCCATAAGGTTATTTTATTTTGGCACTGGTCTGCTATGTACACATCATGTCAGTGCATCTGTTGCTACTTAATTTAACCATGTATTAGTACTTAAAAAATAAAATTGTGCATTTCTTTATTTATATCATATTCTCAAAATGATGATAACCTGTAGCTGTAAATGCCTCATATCTGTTGAATATGTTCAAGGAAACTGAATGCAGCACCTCAAGTAAGGCTTTTCTAATATTTAATGATCTAGCACCATGACCTTAACATCTATTGAACCAAATGGAGGATGATAGATAATAATTTTGCAGAATTAGTTCAGGGGATTTTGTGGTCTAAGATTCCCAAACATCCACATAAAGAACTTAGAGAAAAGCCCTGAAAAATGCTTAATCAGGAAACAAACCCAACCCAGAATCAAACCTAGGCTTGCCACATGGAAAGTGCAATTGACATCATTAAACTACGGGGTAGCCCTCACATGAGACAAAACAAATTTCTGTCTTGATATTTCCTCCAGCTGATCTAGGGTATGGGGATTATTTTGATATGCTTTGTCTTTAAGTTTTCTCCATAGATAAATGTATAGATATCAGGGGATCTAGGAGGCCATAAACAATGAATCATTATTCATTTGCCAAAGAATAAGTGAGCCATTGAAAGATTTGACATGTCTAGTAGCATCATTTTGTATAAAGTATAGTAATTAATTTCTTCTGTTAGAGAAAAAATGGAGTTATTATAAATGCTTCTGAGTTTTCTGTATTGTCAAAGAAAAATGGCCCAGTAATTCTGTTTGCACTTATAACATACCATACTAATATTTTTAAGTCATGGAGAGGGACTTTGAGTATTTAAGTGGATTTTTGGCCCTCCAACAATGACTTGTTTTCACTGAGGTTAACCCAGCCTTGTCACTTCGGATAGTATTCAGAGGTTTGATGATAACAATACATATGACAAAGATTGCTAAGGCATGGACTCATGAACAAGAGGTTCACAGTTCAATTCATATCAAGACCATTCTCCCTGATTCAGGTTTCTTCATCGTTAGTTCTCTAATAGCAAATGCTGGTAATGTGTCCTAAATTCCTTAGGCCTAGAATACTTCCTTCTCCTAAAAAAACCTATTCCAGTTATTTTATCTAAGGAACCATCAGTATTGCTTGTAATGTCTCAGTAGTGAAAACAGGTGTTAAACACTATTAAAAAGTACTAATGAATTTAATATATGTCTCAACTTAGGTATTCATTTTTTACACTAAACTCCACACTTATACAAAAGTAAGATGCGTTTTGGGAGAATCTCTCCTATCTTCAGTTGCTCACTGAACTGCTGTTGCTCGAAACTATGGTTGGACAAATGGATGTTCCTGTGGTGGCCTCTGTTGGTTGAAGTAGAAAGTTGCTGAGCTCATTAGGAGAAAACTCGAAATTCATTAGGATATAGTTGAGCCAAATTTGTAACTCTTACATCACTTATTATTTAAGGAGGAAAAGAAATTTCAAGAGCTAATTGCTTCCATCCTCATTTCCTGGTCGACTACCCACTTTGTTCTTCGTGTTGGTTTGGTTTATCTGTGGTGGTGGTTGGATGAACTTATGTATTAGGATGTCACTTGGTGGCATTTCAAAGTTAAAAATGTGGTTTTTGTTCTTCCAGATGTAAATCTTTTCCCAGATTATAAATTCTGTTTTTTCTGTGATATTTTTAAGTAGTTTGGGATTCCTGTTAATACTATGCTATTCCTTCCAAAAATACCATGCCACTGCTTGATTTTTCTTCCTGTTTTTGATTTATGTTCCTAATATGTTCTTTTGCTTGTGTTTTTATGTTTCTTTTGGTCTTTTGAATGTAGGTTTTTTCACACTCGTAGCAATTTATATATTCCTGGTTTTTCTTTTGTGGAATGTCATCTTTTAGTTTAGAATTTAGTACATTTTTTATGGAGTAACTGTTTTTAGGGGCTAAAATGATATTGTGTTTTTTGAAGATCCTTTGGAATTTATAGAATATTGATGGATGGTTTGTGAATTTTTTGTATATTATATTTTCTTCCTTTTTAGGGATAAGTGTACTGATTGATGTCTTTGGTTCTCTTTTTGTTCTTTGCTCTTTTTACTTATATACAATTTCTTTTTTAAATCCATTTTCTATGGTTTAAATTTTTATATTGTCTAGTTCTTGATAATACTCCTCTTTTTTCATGGGGACACTTACCAACCTGTGCATAAGACTATTTAGTACTATTAGACTATTTATGAGAGACTGGGTTATAACTATTGTATTTTGTGTAGTATTGGTGTTAGTGAATTTTCTATATATGCCGAATGTTAAGTGATTTTCTTTCCTGATTATTTTAAGGTCTAGGAAGGGTAGTAGTCTGTTACATTCTCTCTCCATAGTGAATTTTATTGATTTTTCTTGAGAATTAAGTGACTTACTTGTATCTTCTAGGCAAAGAGTCATCAACATGGCCATACCATGTTTAAACAACCAGGGGAAACCCTTCGTAATTCTCATTTCTAGTGAGCTCATAAAAAGATCTGCTAACAGTGGTGATAATGGGCTACCCATTGTTAAAACAGAATTCTGTTTGTAGTACTGTCCATTGAAGGTGAAGTAATTTTGTTCTATGTACAAGTTTGTTAGTGTGATGTATTCTTGAGTTTCTTCTATTGTTTTCCTGATTTTTAGCAACCAGTTTTTTATATGAGAGTAGATTTAGCATTGGGATGCTTGGAAAAAGAGCTATGATATCAAAAGAGACCACGATATCTGTTTTTCCTATTTCTACATCTTTAATTCTTTAAATTAGATCTAAGGAGTTTTTTATACTTTGTGTTTCAAATTTAGGAAAGGAAGAAAGTCTATGCATTAACCATATGACTAATTTGTATGTTGTGGCATCTATATTGTTTGTAATGGGTCTCATTGATTTATGTACTTTTGAAAGTCCATAGATTCTAGGTGGTATAGGGTGATTTACTTTGATTTTGTATTGTTCTTGTATATGTATTAATTTACATTCATTAATTATTTTATTTACTGAATTTTTTGCACAGATTTAGGGAATTTTTGTTACTGTCGAATATTCTTTTTTTTTCTAATAATTGTCCCATTCTATCTATGTAGTTGGTTTTATCTAAAATTACAACAAGAGCAGTTAGCTCTTGAAACTTGTTTTCCTCCTTAAATAATAAGTGATGTAATTGTAGCAAATTCGACTCAACTATATTAAATTCGTTAGTGTATTAAACATCACTGTTACAAAAGTCCACCATACTTAACAAACTATTAAAAAGTGATCGACTATTCTATCATTTGTTGAACCTGCCTACAAAAAAGAATTCTTGATTCCATGTCTGTTGATGTTCGTTTGGTGGTTAATAAATGTTATAGGACTTTCATTTAAGAAATTTTTAGGATTATGAGTAGAAGTTGGTCTCGGTGATTTAGGAGTAATGTGCTCATTTCATTTCATTTATTTATTCGCCAATTATTTACAGTTTGTATATTTCACTTCATTACTTCATATTAATGCAAAATTATAAAATATACATATCTCACTTTGTAATTTAGTTTCCAAGAATTCCTCCATATTACAAAAATTATGCTTTAACAATAAGTTTTTGATACATTTTTAAAATTTTGTGCTTAAAGTGTTTTAAACGAAGTTGTTAATTTATTATACAGGATTGATACTTTTTATAAGTCTGTGATACTGAAAGATTAATGCCAGATGATTTGGTGTAATGCACATGATAATCTTCATTATTTCAAAAAAGCTGCTTATTATTATGAACAAATTCTACCATTACAGTTTCTAATATATGGAAGATAATGTTAGAACATTTAATTACTTGAAATTTATTTACTAGAAGCATAAAATGGTAATTGGTGCATTATTCTTAATATTTTCTTTTGCCATTTAAAGACCATAGATGATATGCTCACACCTCCCCAAAGGTTATACTCCTCTGGAACCAAGGTTTGCACGTTCAAACCTGGCTAAGGTTGATGGATATTTCTGGACATAAAAATCTTAATGTAAATCCTCCTTGAGGATTTTAAGCCAAGCACTCCATACTTGAAGAAAGAGGTCCCTGGACAATATTACCAGCCATTCTCATCCAGGTAATATCTTAGCATCACACTAGATGTCACCTGAGGTAATAGGCTTACTCCCTATTTCTGTGACATTAGTAGAGATGCAGCTAAATTGGAGTGATTAAAATGGTCTGTTATGATGGAATAGGCCTTAGGCCTAATTTGTAAGTCAGTGATGATGATAATGAGTAAAAGAGTTTGGCGTTCTAACCATTGTCATTGTTTTTTTTTTTTTTTTTTTTTTTAATGGACACTATTAGCTTTTAACACTATACATTTACATATCTTATTTTACAACTGCCTATACATACTGACATTAGCACAAGCTTGGTCATAAAATGCCATTGCTAGCTGACTTTCCCATCCTGCCTTAAGCCTTATGCATTTTTCAACATTTCCTTTTGAAGTTACAGTAAATTGCCTTTCAATTTAGATTATCTTACTTGATCATACTACAAAGTTTCACAAAATTGTGGTTAAAATATAAATGTTTTCTTAAAAGGGAATTCTTCTTTATGACAATAAGGCTCCCATGTTGAAAATGCCACAATCAGAACCCTGCAAGAATTCAGATAGACACTGGAACATTCCCCTTACAGTCCCAATTTGTTACCCTCAACTTCCAAATCTTTGTACTAATGAAGAGTGTTTAAATTGAGGGAATTTCAACTCCATTCAGGAGGTGAAAGATGAAATGGAACAGTGATTTGTGCAGCAAATGAGAAATTCTTTGCAGCTGGTAATAAAAAACTAGTGGACTGTTGGTTAACATTGCCTTATGCTGTAGGGAACTGTTTAATCATGTAGCAGGGGTAGAGTGTGTTTATCCTCTGGAATCTTATAGAAGACAATGCATTTTTGCAATTTTGTTACCAAGTGAATAAATTTAAGAGAGAGGTATAGATAGCTACAATTTTTACATAATTTATTTTTATCTGTTAACTTTTGGAACGATTGAGTAATGTTATATGCTGAAGTACTGTGATCTGTTGCCCTGGAAACTCATTAAATTTATCATTTGTGTACATTCCTGATTAGACACTTTCTTACATTTGACTTGAGCTGCAGTTTTAAGCATCTAATCATGTCAGAGTATTCATAACTTGAGCAAACAGATATGATTTTATATAGGTGAAACAAATAGTAGTGACATGAGGCTGCACAGCTGTATGAAATGGCATTCCCAGACTGAAGACAGCAGGGTCAAAACTTTTCCTGTGGTTAATAGTTGGAATTACTGCTGGTGTATAGCTTGAATAATACTGTGAGGATTTGCGTTAGCCAACAAATAGCACTTGTGAAAATTTATATTGCCTTTTTTCTATAAACAAGTCTGAAGAGATAAACAACAGCCTTCCATTCATTACCATTCATCCCTCTGTACTTAAAATCATATCTGCCTGCTCACAATGTGAAAATCCTCCATTATTAGCCACTAAACTGCAAACACCAAACGTAAAAAACTGACCAACTACGAATGTACATAAATGGTAAATGTGAAGTATCCATTGGAACACATTACAATGTATATTAGCATCAATAACATCACTGGATCATCTGAAAAAAATGATTTTAACAAACTTAATTTATTGGCTTGTACCTTGAAATGCATATATTATCTTACAATAATAATTAACAAACCAGGCATTTCCAGACGTATATTTATATACATTTTTTTTTATCTTGTTTTGATATGAGGATCTTGCCCCAAAGTTTGTCCCAGTATTTTTGTTACACCTCTGTGTGTGTACATGTGTGCATTTGTGCTTGCAATAAATAATAAAATAAAGAAGACACTCTTAAGAGCAAATAATATAAAACTCATTAAAAAATCCTAAAGTACAGACAAAACAGAAACAATGAAAGTAGGTGTGCCGTTTATGATATTTTGGATAACTAAGTATCCTTCTTCACAAGTGTACTGATCAGCTCTTGAATATCAGTCAACAAGGCAATATGACTACTTCAAATGCTCTATTAGTTGCACCAGGGGAATGGAAGGGAAAACAAGGTGCAGAGCTCTAACGAAAAGAGAACATTAAAATGACGGCACATATGCTTTATGCAGAAAAATGGCAACCATCTCTTAATCTGAAAAGTTGCTTTCAGGGCGTTTGTGGGAAGGGCATGGACAATTGTTAAGCTGAATAAGTTGTCAAATTGTTTATTATGTGACAGGGTATGCTAGGCAAGTGTCAGAGATATTTTCAATCTTAACAGGCTGTCTGTAATTGTTCCTATACAGTGAAACAACTTAAGAGGTCAAAATGATGTAGAAAGCATCACATAATTTACATGACAGCAAATAGGATGTAATGACAAAATGCTGTAATGTTCTTTTCAGATGGGGCTGACACTCTGAATGCCAGGAATATACAAGAAATGAGATTATGGAATTTCTTGTCCAGTTTTTATATCTGCAATGGATTTTTTTATGCCCTGGGATGATACTTATATTTAAAAGACAGGATATTTCCAGTCTAGGAGCCTTTGTGCCAAATTGCATATGTAGAAGCCAAGAAATAAAGTGTTATTGCAAAAGCAGTGGCCGAGATTCAAGAGAGATTAAGGAGTGGAATTCTTAATGTGTAAAATATAGGTATTGTTGAAGATTAGTAGGTTTTGGGAGAACAGAAATTGGGAAAGATGAGCCATAATAACTCAAGGAAAGTAACAATTATAAGGGAAATTGTTTAAGTGAATTTGACAGAGAATTCAAATTAAGTTTGTTGAGCAATTCCTCAAGAGCTTCTGAACTGTCGATCCTAAGAATAAAATGAATGTCAGCCATAGTAATGGATTGCAGGCTTCAGACTTAAAGAAATCCTTCTCCAGGCATTCCATATAAAGATTAGCATTTGATGGTGCCATTCTGGTACCCATGGCAGTGCCTTTAGTCTATAAATAGAATTTATCCTCAAAAGTGAATGCATTTTCGGTGAGGACCCAATGAGTTAAGGGTGTTAGGTTTTTGCCACAAGTTTAAGAAATGATGACTGCAATTCCTTCAAATAATGGGATACAGTGGTGTCACATCAATAATGACCAAAAGCACACCTTGGTGGTAGAAATGTCTGTGGATTTTATTTTATCCAAGAAATAACTATCTTTTATTTAGAACAGTCAAGAAATGACAACGGCTTAAACCAAAAGTCCATTAGAGCAGAATTACACTCTTAGTAGGGGTGTCAAAACTAGCAACAATCAAATGGTCTAGATAGTTCTCTTTGTGGATTTTGGAAAGATTCATATAGTTGGGATTTGAGGGGCTTTGGGTGTAAAGAGAACTGTATCTTGGAGGCTAAGCCCTCTCTGGAACCAGAGGAAATGATAAAAGTTGCTGTCTTTTGGTTAAATTTGATCATAGAGTTTAATGGGAGTACTTCGTAATGCATGACATCAATTGATCTGTCAGTAAGCTTCATTCCTGTAGGGTATTACACCAATGATCCTTTATCAGCTGAAAAAATTATAAAATTGTAATTATTGGTGAGCCTCTTATTTTATATGTATTAAAAAACTTTCTACATAAAACATCCATTAGATATAAATATTGTACTTAGGAAGCTGTGGACAATGGAGTGGCAATATAATCTAAACTTAGGTATTCATTTTTTACACTAAACTCCATTCACTTACACAAAAGTGAGATGCGTTTCTGGAGAATCTCTCCCATCTTCGGTTGCTCACTGAATAGTCGTTACTTGAAACGAGTAATGGCAGTTCAGTGAGCAAGTGAAAATGAGAAAGATTCTCCCGAAACGCGTCTTACTTTTGTGTAAGTGAATGGAGTTTAGTGTAAAAAATGAATACCTAAGTTTAGGTTATCCATTAGATAATTTAACTTTTATAAATATAAAGATAAATCATAGTGTAAATGTTTTTGTGGGGAGTTTGTAATTTAATTGGCCATGCTTTATTATATATTTCTCTTATTAAATTTTGAGTTTTAAATATAAGCTTTAGTGTATTATATTTAACTATTAATAGTTTTTCTGTTAAATCTGATAATATCCAACAGGCTCCTATAACCTCTATGGATAGTATAACAACATTCAAATTCAAAACATGTCATCATGTATGAATATATTTTGGGTTTTCAAGGTATATTAGAATTGTTATATTTATAGCTTTCCTCAAAATCTGATAATCTCAAAACTTTTTTTTTCTTATAAGAGAGTATGAGTAAAACAAGGAAAAAAATGTGATTTTAATTTTTTCAGAGAGTCCAGCTCCTGCAATCACCCGTACATCCACTACTACCAAAGTTAGCAATGTACTTCCATTCAAAAATAACTCTGCAATTACTATAATACCAAAGACTGTAACACCTCAACAGAGAGGTCTACCAAAACCTGTAGGTAGAATGGGAGGATGTGCTAGTGGTGGGAGTATAATCAAACAAGATGTCACAGTAAAACCATGGAGTCCTCGTGGCAGCGATTCAGTCACAGTGGGCATGGTGGGCAATAAAACTGCTGGCATCCAACAACCCATGGCTCAGGCAAGGCCATATTTTCACCGCTCAGTCTCTGGTGGTATGCCAGGTAATTATATAGGAAACTTACTTAATCTAATTTATTTTATTTCATATAAAATAGAATAAATTGTTAAATAATATACCCATGTATATTTAGTTGTTATTGTTGCTTTTTTAAATGGCAAGTTGCTTGGTTTAACAGCACTAATCTTTTGGCTTCCTGTTTAAAATCTGCTTAGGTTGGTTGTAACTTACAGATAATAGATTATGATAATTAATAATACCATTCATAGCAAAATATATTGTACAATTTGAATGTAGTACATACTAGTATATAACATATGTAATTATGCAAAGAAAAATTACAAGTATCACCATAAAATGTACAGCATTTATGCAGCATTAAATTCTGAATTATTCAGATCTTTAGTTCTATAAATAAAGTCATACATCAGCAAGAAATTTAAAACAGCATTAGCACAGGCTTTATAGAACCTAACAAAGAAGAATAGAATATACATGCATTACAGCTGGGTAATATAATAATTTTCCATTGCTGTTAGGAAAGAAAAGGATATTTTTTTTTAATTGATAGGTATAAATGCAAACTGTCCAGCTTAAAATACTGGTAAAAGAAATCTATAGGATTGGAAATGTATACATCAAAGAAATATACGTACCTAGGTTTAGTAGTGCATATTAAGCAATTTTTGTTAGAAAGGTTTGATTGCCATGGAGTGGTATCCAAGAATGAAGAACATTACTTTCACTCCCAACCGTTCAGTTGGCTATTTAATTGTCCAGACTAGCCATTTTAATGCAAGGATTATTTAAAGCCTCTAATAAACTGCAGGATGTTAATTTTGAATTACCTTTCATAATGTAAAATTTGGTACATATCTACAGGAAATTATCTAGTATTTGATGAAGGGGTGGTATCTACTATCATACTTTTCTGAATGGAAGGGGACATCACAATTTTTTTATATTTAGACCATGTCTGGCCCCTTCTTATGTGACATATGTCATTTTTAATGATGGAAACTTCAGTAGCATGTGTTCACTTTTCTTGTCATTCAAATGAATGAATGAATGAATATTTATTATTATTTTTACACATTACAATTACAGTCTTACAATATTTCCTTGATTCTTGAGTTCTTGTTAATTCAAGATCCTATACAACTAAACACCCTCATTGTTATGTACGTGTATCCTACATCAATGTAACTATACATATTATCAAGTGAACTTTACAAATACTTCCCTAAAGGTGCTCAACTTCCCTCATTGTTACTTTATTACCTCCTTCTTTTGCCTTGATCATTTTCCTCCACCAATTTTCTGTTATTTTCCCTACATAATTTCCAAACTAATTCAAAAATTCTTTTCTGCTAATTCCAAAAATCTGTAATGACAATTTCTGCCCGTAAATTATCCCACTTCTTGTTCCATATTTCCTCTCTCCATCCTTCGGTTTCTGTATACTCTAATATAAAGTGCAAGTTTTCATCTACCTTACCACACAGTAGGCACAATTCTTTGTCCACTTTCACCTTACCAAACATTGTTCCTGCTCTAGCCCATGCCAACCTTTCCTTCCCATTTTGTAACACATCTCTATATTTTACCCTGCCCCACTCTTCTTTAAACTTGCTATAATATATTACAGTATTCTTATCTCTAGGCTACCAAATATTTCCTGTTTCTCATCAATCCTTGCTTTAACTTTATTACATGAGCTTACCATTTGGTGGCTCTCCCAAACCTATTTTTCTTACAATTTCCTTTAGTCTTCATACCCATTTACCTTTTTCTTGCACCCCAAAGCAGTCTTTGAAAATATTTCTTTCTTCCAATGATTGTATCTTCTGCCAGTATTTCATAATGTGTTTTATTACAGCCCACCCTTCGTAGTTCCATCAGGGCTACTGCATTGTGTGCTGCTGTAGGTAATCCCACTATCATTTTACAGACTACTCTATGAATCTGATCTACACATTCTCACCCTTTTTCTGTCCTCCATATTTCTATCCCATGCATAATTTTCAATTCAACTGTAACTGCATATACTCTCTAACCAGCTTTACACCCATATTTGGGATTTTCTTCAAGCATGTCTATTGGTAGCTAATTTTCTTTTTCCTTTTCCTAATGCATTTTTCCTTTGTTCTATCTATTTTCCATTACTCCCAAATCTATTCTGTCTATTTTCAGCCTTACCCCCAAATAATCAAATTTCCGTACTTCAATTTCACTTCCCTCTAGCCACTATTTCTCATCTCTGCTGAGTTTGTTCCCTTTTTTATATATCAAATTTTTTTATTTACTTTTATTTATCTTTAAGCCTAATGTTTTTTTTACAATATTTCTCTGTTGTTTCTACTGCTTTCTTTAAACTTCCTCTTGTAATTGCAGCTGCTACTAAATCATCCGAAAAAGAAAATCTGGAATGTCGATTACTAATTGATGGACAGTACCTATTCTCCCTCCCCATTTCTTCAACTATCTCTTCTATAAACTGATTGAATAATTAAATAAATTGTACTAATGAAGCTGTAGACAATGGAGGGGTAATATATTTTATGCTTATGTATTCAACTTGTTTATACTAAACTCCACTCTCATAAAACTAAGACGTGTTTTGGGAGCACTCACTCCCATCTTCAGTTGTTGACCAACTAATATTACTTGAAATGATGTCTGGATACCCAGACGCTCCTGTGGCGGTGTCTGGTGGTTGTATTCTTATGTAAGTGGAGTTTAGTGTAAACAAGTTGAATACATAATTGGAGGATAGATTGGATAGTATCAAACTTAATTTACAACCCTGCCTTAAGCTATTTGTATTTGGTACTCAGTCCATTCTTTGTTGCTTTTGAGCCTAATGCAAAAATAATTACCTGAATACATCCTCTGTATTAGTCATATAATCTTCCCACTCACTCCCTTTTCTCTCAGCATTAATCCAAAGCACATCTCTTTTGATAGTATCAAAGGCCTTTTCAAGATCTGCAAAAAATAAATACACCTTCCCATTTTTTATACTCAGACATTTATCTATCAATGTTCTTATTATAAAGGTGATGTCTGTTGTACATTTTCCTTTCCTGAACTCCCCTAGGAAATCTGATAGCTTCCTTTCTCCATCCACCATGACTGTAATCATTTTGCTAACACCCCTGTAAACACATTATGCCATTCAAATGAAAGGGTGGGATCCTGTATCCTGTGCAGGAGTCGGTTTGACTGTTGAATGTCTTGTGTAGCAGCACCAGTTGCTAATGATAGTAATGTCCTTGAACTAATGGTAGAAGTTGGTGATGCCAATATTTTTGACTTCTTTTGCTCCTGGAGAAAATTTGTCACTAGTTCTTTCATAAAATCCAAAAAAGTTGTTTTCTTTATTGATTTATCTCTTGCAGCACATTAAAGAAAATGCATTGCAGCAAATAAAAAAAAAAAGTCTTTGCCCATTTTAGTGTTTTGCTTATAAAAGGAAATCAAATATTGATCTGCAGAATCAACTCCTTGCATTTGTGCATTGTAATCATTAATCAGCTATGCATTCTGATTTCATTTGTCCTCCACATTTGTTATATACATAAAATTGTAGCAAACCTTATCATAAAAGCATTGCTAGAGTAATAAAATCCAAATTCAAACTTTATTACGTTTTTATGTGAATACATTTTGAGCTTTCAAAATATGTTAATTGCTTTTGATGAAGAAATGCATCATCAAAAGCAATTTTTTCATTTAGCACATAAACAACAGTAAATGGTTATCTCTTTTGAGTCAGAATATTTAGAACACTGTGTTTGATTCCGAATTGAATTAATATTGAAACAGAAAATGATTTAGCAAAGAACTAGTTGACAAAAAAGTACAGAAACTCAAGAGATAGAAACTTATTACCGAAACCACAATGCTTTCAAGAGGAAAGGTTAAGATAATTGTTTAAAAATTCAATATCATCCATGGGCTACACATAATTTTCAAAGTATTCTAAAAGATTTTAATATTAATTTAACATGAATAAACAGATTTAATGTTAAAAATTTCCTGAAAGGCGGTATTAATGACAGTATTCCACTAGAGGAAAAAGCAGGTAGGTATTTACCAATAAGATCAGCAAAATGAGAAAAAAAGTCTTTATTGGAAAAACAAAGAGAATCATAGGCACACAGTTAAAAGAACCCTTCAGGAACATAAAATACAAACAAAGGAAGAAATCAGCTGTAGCACCTCATTTCTGGACAGAATACCACAACATAGGGAAAAAAGCAAAATTGTTAAAATCAGCACAGGGATCTATTTACAGAGCTAGCAACTTGCGAGAAAATCTACATTTCTAAATACAGAGATACTTCAAAATTCTGGGAATGAAAACATAAATTTCAAGTTCATCACACCTCCCCAGAGAAGAATATGCATCCCCAAAGCAACATGGTGAATTATCCACAATTAACTGAGGATGCGGACAATAGTCTGCAAAACATGTTCTACATGAAGCAATTAAGGTAAACCAATAAGAGTGTGTAGTTCCACTCAATCATACAATGATCCTAATTGTATCCGACAGACCACGGCTCTTAAGCCCAGAAGAAACTTCTAGTTATAAGTCTGACTCCGGCCGTGAAAGCTTCAGACTACTCAAAAAATTTATTATGAAATGGCGATGACTTTGAGGATGTACTGTTTAACTCTGGCAAATTCCGAAGACTGAAGTTGGTGCTTTCATCTCCTGGGTTATAGAAGCTAATTAGTCAATACTTGAATTTGTGAATATAAATTTTTTCCCATTTGTTCAGTTCTGTATGACTCTTTACTGCCTGTTTTTCTTCATTTTCATGATTTCCTATCCAAAAATGAGCCACCTCAGTGGATTTCTCTATTAGCCAATATTTTATGTTCCTGCAGTGCTCTTTCTGCTGGGTACTTATATTTCTTTTTGTTTTTCCAATATATATTAGAACCCCATTAATATGCTCCTCAAGAGACTGGTTTAAATAATTAGGGGACATTGCTCTGTATTGAGTTTTAATATTACAGTATTTTGTTTTGCTGTGTTGTTATTACTACAGTAAAATATTAATTATTACTGTACTACAATGCATAATTCAAATTATAGCTCATATCCTGCAATTTAAAAAAGTCCTTGATTGATAATTGTCAGGTATGTGTGTTACTCTTATGGATGATTACATTTTCTGAGTGGTTTAAGTAGCTATTCTCGTCACTTGATACACTGCCAGCAGTAACAGTGATGTATTTCCGAAGCAGATTTATTGCTCCAAGAGCTTCATTTTGTGTGGGGACATTTTCCTCTGCACATTCAATTTCCTCATCACTATCTTCATCTTGAATGGTAGCAGCAGCATGATCCATAATCTTGTCATAGACATCACAGATTTCTGATGTCACTAGACCATTATCAACTGATGCAAAATCTTCCCAGTTAACATCTCCTAACTTCCCTCATACAGCAGCCCAGTCCTCCTCATTTTCAATTGCATTAGGAGGTTTGTTTCACCTAATGGTATATAATGTCCCTTAGAAGTAAAAAATGAAAATTAACTTCCAGTTGTACAGATACTGGATAAAGTAGCCTAATGTAATAACATTTAGAATCTTACCTTAAAAAAGCCGCTTTATTGAAGCAATTGGTAATGGACTGCACAGCGATTCCTCCCTTGCAGCAGAGATGAAATGCATTGCATTCAATAAGGTGATGTGGTTTTTTATTCTACTGCAGATATCATAGAGCAACTCATTTTCAATAAAAATGCCTCAGCACCCCTCTGGTCCATTAGTTGGAGTTTACTGGTTGAGTAGAAAGGCAGGAATGCATGTGTCTGATTTTTCAGATTCACATTTTTTCGGGTGAGGTGGATAGTTATTGATAAAAAGCATGATTTTGCAATTGGTTATTACCATTTTTAGATCTAAGTCTTTGAGTCAAGTGACAAAGACCTCAGCAGATATCCACGCATGTGCTTGATTTTTATATTTAAAAGGTAATCTTTTATCATTTTTAAAACACTGGGATCTGACTGACTTCCCGAACATTAACAGTGATAATTTTTCAGATTCATCAGCATTTGCAGCAGCATGCCCAGTTACCCTTTCATTGCTTAATTTGCACCAATGATCTTTCTTCCCTTTGACTACAAATAACTTTTCGGGCATCATTTTAAAAAAAAAAGCGCATAATCTTTAATGAGTCTAGGTAGCACTTTATTTGCCAGTCATTTACATCACTGTCTCATAACTGACTCTGATTCACCACTGATTTGCCAATACACTATGCCGTATCTTTGCTTATATCTATCAAGCCAACCATTCCAAGCACTAAAGTCTGTTTCAACTCAACTCATGTATACACATTCTTACACTAACTCCATTCACTTACTCTTAAGTAAGACGCGTTTCGGGAGAATCTCTCCCATCTTCAGTTGCTGACTGCAACAGCAACTGAAGATGGGAGAGATTCTCCCGAAACGCGTCTTACTTAAGAGTAAGTGAATGGAGTTAGTGTAAGAATGTGTATACATGAGTTGAAGTAGATTGCCACTCCATAGTCAACAGCTTCGTAAGTACAAGACTAAAGTCTGTGTTCAATTTTCCTGCTATTTCTTGTACTTTCTCTTGTATAATTGGGCCACTTAATGGAATTAAAGCACTGCAGGATTGGTGAATCCATTCAACAAGAATTTCCTGGATGTCTTAGGAAATATGATTTCCTGGGTCTCACTTTCTTATGTTTGCAACCACCCTTCACTGTATTGGTTATAGCACCCTATTTTTTATCATTGTTCTTAAGCTGGATGAAGGGATTCCCACAGATTCAGAAAAATCCTTTTGATTTACTTTATACTTTTACATTATACATAGTATATTATATTATACATATACATATACTTTTTGTCATACGATGCATTAATTTGTAATTTTTCACTAATAGAAAGGGATTTCTGCTTTGCCATTTCTGCACTAATCACAACTGCACTGCCAAGAACTCAGCGAACGACTAATAAGAAAGGACAGAAATTGACTATTGACAAGTAGACTTGGGTGCTAAATTCCTTTCATGCAAAGGACAGTACCTTTAGGTACTATTTGAACACTGCTGGCCAAAGGGTTTTTCAGATAGAATGGAATTTTTTCATCTACTCATGCTGTAATGACCTTCAACGCATTCAAAGCAACAATGTCTTCATCGTACATTTAAAACTTCTCAAATGCATTACTGTTTCACAATTTATATGGAATTTTTTCTCATTTTTGGCCTGAAAAAAGCCCTATAAGCAGGATTTGAAGCATTGTAAGAGGTTAAAATTTAATGTATGTATATGAAGCATCCAAGAGCTGCATAAATAGAGCATAATCCGCTGGATAGTGTTACAAATGGGGTTCTGCTGTATATTTTATTGGTAGTCTGCACACTTTATATGATAGATTTTTTTACTTTTTTTCTGCTGGTATACCATCTACCTTTTTTGTTTATAAGATTTTTATACTCAACTTATACCTTTGTGTCAATGTAATGTTCACTTCTTTAAAAATCTTCTGAAATTTATATGTAGCTGCTTAAGTATCTGGAACTTTTCTATCCTTTTCAAACCAGTTTCCTTATAAAAATCCAATATTTACTGTAGTTTATTCTATTGGATTGTATTCCTGTTGATATTCTGTTTTTTCCAAATTGTTGCAATTACTTGTGTTACAACAGGATATTTCATCTGGCTAGAATAGAAGCCTTAGAAATAGAGCACCGTCCAGATAATATAAACAAAGACAGAGGTTATCAAATAAGCAAGGCTTGGAATCTGCTAGTGGTCAACAAACAACGTTTATTACAACTCCAAACAACCCCCCCTCTCACTTCTAAAGTCTAAAGAATGTTATTATCAATGTACTTGCACCATGTTTGGATTAATTATAGAAAGGATTTTGTAATGTGGAAATCAAATCACTAAACAGATTAGCGAATAAGGGGAACTTCCCATAATTAGACATGTTTCTTGCTTGTAAAATTATCATTAAGTGTTAAAGTAAGCCTGATTTATGCACATTTCTGTAAGTTTAATGTACTCATCTATATGTTTACCATATAGCCATATTTAGCCATACTAGGTACTTTAACAGTTTATCTTAAGTAAACTTTTAAAACAGGGATTTCACATCAAATGAAACCAAAGAGTGAGTGGATTGTAATTTTTATCTTTTATTTGTTCTGTTATTTTGAATGCGTTCTTTATGCTCAGAGCTTCAAATTTGGGCAGTGACTGAAACCTGTTTTTAGTCACTTTGCTAGGTAATATGAAGGTGTGCTATATTTTAAATAATTATTTGTGGATATTATGCACTCATTCAATGAATCTGTTTTTGTTTCTATAAGTTTGCAATTTACAAAATAAGAAATATATGAAAGAAAAATAATATGTGGTGGCATGTTGTCTGGGGAGGTGTGGCATGTTGTCTGGGGAGGTGTGGCCGCCTATCCACTGCAATGTTTAAATGCCCTTGCAAACAGAAAATCCCAATATATTACATAGTTTTTAAAATCTGAGCATGTAATGTTTAAATGTCCAAATTAAAAGCCCTTGCAAACAGAAAACCCCAATATGTTATATACTTTTTAAATGTTGAGCGTGTAATTTTTATAAGCTCAAAAACAAAAAATTGATTTTTTTCCTTGTATTTAAATCAGTTTTGTTTTTAACAGACACAGTAATAGCAAGTATCAGTTAGTACATGTTCACCTCAAGACTCATGGGCTCAGTTCCAGCTGAAATCTATGGATTATCCAGAACATAAGTCGTCCAGGGGGGGGAACTTAAAACTGTGGATGCCATGTCATAAATTTACAGTATATTATAGGACTCCATATCTGAAAAAGGATAAAATTATCAGTTATTTCATGTCACATAATACATCAGTTCCCTATTAGATGGCATTGGAGGTGATGGGTGACCACCTATCATTCAGCCCTCAAAAGGAAAATAAGCATAATTAAATGCTTCCTTGTATAGTAAATTCTCTTAGAGAGGAGGCTAAGGCTTAAAATGGGATAAGGCATAGTAGATGAAATTAACATTCTAATGAATAGCGATAAGTTTTTAAATATTAACATTACGGTGTAAAAAGCTGTGTGATTTTACAGAGTGGTAAAATATTTGTTTCATTTGCAGTAATTAGAAGTGATATTTTTTTCCTTTCTCTGCAGATCCCATGAATAAAGAAATGGGCACAGCAAAGCCATATTATCATCGAGATACTTTGGACCATGTGAATATGCTGTCTCACCATAGTGATGAAGGTAGTTCAGGTGCCCCTAGTGTTGAAGATAGAGATGGTATGGATAGTGGTGCATTAAAATCACCATCATCAGATGAATATAATCAAGACAATTCATTAAGTAGTCATGCATTTGGTGGAATGCACCAAAGTACAAGTAGTAATAACAGCAATAACCGTTCTGTGTATGATAGCCACATGAATAATGAAATGATACAGGAGACAGGTACAGGAATGAGCCATTCTTATGGAAACCAAGATGGAATGCAAGATAATGCTTTTGGAAGACCAATGGGTCAGAATATACATGAGAGTTCGGCTAATGTGAATCGCTCATTTAGACGACAAATGGAGCCAAATGTACAAGGTACAGGACGAGGAAATCACCAATATGGTACACAAGAACCAGTTTTGAATGCAAATCGTCCATTTGGCAGACAAATGGAACAAAGTGGTCAGGATTCTACCAGTAACAATAGGGAATTTACAAGGGAGAGTGAGCATGGGTTTCATGACCAGTCCATTGTTGGTAATCGTGGTTTTGGAAGGCACATGGAGCAAGACAACAGTAATCAGAATCGTTCATTTGGGAGGGGACCACATGAAGGACACTCATATAATCAAGCAGGAACTTATGATGAACGCAAAGAGGGCAGTACAGCTCCTTCAAATAGGTATTATGGAACAGAAAATGAAACTGCAACTAATCGAAATTTCCATGGAAATTTTGAGGATAATTGGCAACAGGGACAGAATTTCAGAGGTACATCTAGAATAAATGATCATGGACAAAGTGTGTCGGATAGCAAAAACTATCAGCCACCATTTAGAAATAATAGCAATAGTAGTAATAGTAGTAGTAATAATAATAATAATAATAATGCTCACAATATAGAAAAACATTCCATGTCAGAAAATAGCACTAGAGACCAAAGACAGCACAATTTTCCTGATTATAGCCATAGACATCATCAACAACATCACCATCCTCATCAACAACCAGAATCACCAGCATTCCATTCAGAAGCATCTGAAGCAAATGGTAGAGGTTCAGATGATAGTGGAGTGGAAATTCTTCCATTGCCAGCTCCAAATTACTCAACAAGCCACAAGGACCAGCTCTCTCAACATACAAATATCAGTGGCTCACAAGTAAAAATGACCTCATTGAAAAATTATCGCCACAATGCCTTCAGTTCACAGATGCACAGTCAGGAAGCTTCCACTGGCGTGAACAATGAAATGAACAGAGGGGCACCAGAAAAACCGACCACTGGAGATCAGTATTTGAAATCTCCATCATCCTATCATAACACAGGCATGAAATCACCATCATCTTTCCCACAGACTCATGAGGAACTTAAAATTCCTTTCCCGCATGGAGGTCCAGTGACCAGCAGTGCATCACGTGAACATATGTCATCAGCATATGGTTCCCCTGCTTTGCATGTAACTAGCAAAATGCAACGCCAGAAAACTCCTCCAGGTGTAGGAAGGTATGTTGGTGATATTAATCCTTCAGGAGGTTTTAATAGCAGCAGTGTAACTCCATCTTCTTCACCAACAAAATCTAAACGAGTCAATAGCAGGAGTAATAGTAGTGAGCATACGCATTATGAATATGATTCGGTGGAGGCAACCTCTCAGCAAATACATAACAAAACTGCAGGAAGGAACCAGTATTTAACACCACAATCGCCTCATCAGCCATATACAACTCTTGTAAACCCACAAACCCCAAGTAATCTCTCACTTGCTCCAACACCGAAAAAAGGACGTAACAAAGGAAATGCTGCAGACAGATCATCTTATCCTTCAGTTAGCAGTGGAATGGAAAATGAACCAAGACAGTCTGATAGTGGGGATTCTGGCATTAAAAGTCACTTGCAACCATCACAGCAGCAGCCTCCAGCACCACCACAGCAACAGCAACAACAGCAGCAACAGCAACAGCAACCACCACCACCACCACCACCACCACCACCACCATCTCAACAGCAACAGCCAACAGGACCTCAGCCACCAGCATCAACAAGCAATCAGAACACATCTAATCAGCCCCTTCAACCAGTTTCAGGATTCTCCACAAATCCACTTGGACCACAGTACCCTTCTTTGGAGCCTAGTTCAAACAAACCATTAGACCCTTATGGTGCTCCAGTGTATGGTCAGTACTACCCACCAGGATACTATGGTGGTTTAGGAGGATCTCCATTTGGCAGCACTCCTTATTATACAGGGGATCAGTATGGCTCTGGAAGAGGCATGCCTATGGAGAATTCTGGAAATAAACCTGGCAATGGACAAGAGGACCAGAAGGGGCAGACTTCTGTCACAGGTCCACCTTCTTTACAGCAGCATCCTGCACCACCAATATCAACTTCATCATCATCATCAGCAGCAGCAGCATCTCAACAGCAAACTTCTCAGTTAGGACAGCACTCACAGGCACATGCTGGGAGAGCACCTCAAACTCCTTCAGGTATGTTAGATTAATGAAAATGGTGAAATTTGGAAAAACATGAGATATGGGTGGAAAAATTAAATTGCACTATTAAAAATTGCTTCTGTTGGTATTTTATTACGATTGGAAAAAAAAAAAAAAACCAGACATATAGCAGAGTTTGTGTGTTTGATGTATGTATTCATGTTTTTGATAACCTTCCCTTGTCTATTGGCATAGGGAGCATGTAGTTTTTTTTTTTATTTATTTATTTGAGTTCTAAGAAAATAGAAACTCCAAGGGACCTCCATCTATCTGGCCTAAACTATTTTAGATGTACCCCTCACACAATTTTTACAATAATTAATCCTATACTAATGCCTTAATCTAAATTCTAAATAAACAGGATACAAATTAAAATGTAAATTGGAACTTGCACAGTGAAGCATATAATTGATGTCATTGTAAGATTGTGCAGAAAGTGAAAAAACCTACATTGTTTACCAAAGAGAAACATATGCACATGGTTAAAGGAAAATTTCAGGAACATAACAAGCAAATAGAGAAATTTGCAGTAGTATATCATTTTTGGACACAAAATCATGACATAATGAATAAAGCAAAATTATTAAAATCAGTACAAGGACCTACAGAACTAGCAACTGGGAGAAAATCTACATCTACAAATACAGACATCTAATGAACTTTGACAGTGCCGGAGATGAAAACATAAACTACAAGTTTATCACACTGCCGCCAGAGCAGAATACACATTCCCACAGCTCAATGAATGATCTGATAGTTGAATTTTAGCCTGGCTGATGATGAGAACTAAATGTTCTTGAAACCAGTCCCATACATTATGACAAGTAAGTGAAGCATTAAGAGTGTGTATTTCAACTAAATCATACAATGATATCAATTATAGGATACAAATTGTTCACTTCTATTGCATCGGACCCCAGTCCCCAGTTCATCAGCACACGTGCTGGAATTCCAGGGGACCTGGCTCTGACTTGACTCCAGATACCAAAATGATAACTTTCTCTGTCTATACCATTATTTTATCGACCATATATTATTATTTGTGCGAAATTTCTTCTTCTCTCTTCACTGTTCATTTCCACTTCTGTTTAACTTAAAATAAATACTGACCCACACTCCTGCACTCTTTTATGATGTTCTCTTTGTTCTATTATCCCTTTTAAATTTTACCTTAATGAGTTCATTTCTCCAATTTTCATTTTCCTTACAATCAAACACTAGATGTTCCAAATCTTCTTTCCCTCCACATAATGGGCATTCCCCTTCTGTAAAACCTTCTCTTTCACCCTTTAGCTTCCACACACCTGCTCTTGCCCATGCTATACCCTCTCTTTCCTCTTTATTTGTTTTATCTATGCAAATTTCCGTTTCCCATGCCCATTTCATCTTAGCATAAAATTCCAGTGATGTCTTCCCAGTTAAATTACTAAATAGTTTTTGTATCTCTATATCTTCAAAGCGTCTTGTCTCCTTCCAAAAACCTCTAACATTTGTATCTCTTTTCCTCCATATATACCCTAATCTATTGCTCTCTAAAATTTTTTTTAAACTACTCAACCACCCCTTATTTAAAAATTATTCTTGAAATGTCAAACATTATTTAGCATGTGGTTAAAAACACAATGCTAATGGTTTACTTGCTGTTGCCTAGCCTCTCAATTAGCTTTACATGATATACTGTGCACATATCTAAGTATGTCATGTTTGAATATAGTTATGATGTGTGTTCTAATGTCAATAATTAATTATAGTGTATGGGAACATATTCTTTTTTTAAGTGATATTTACAATAGAGTCTCTATTATCTGAAATTTCCATATATCTGACAGTGATAGTGAGAAACTGAATTTTTACTTTTCATGAGGACTGCAATACTCTCTATTTATTAGTCTTCTGACACTGACCGCCACGGGTGGCCGAGGTCGTTAAGTCCCGGACTCATGAGCGGGAGGTCTGGGTTCGAATACCGCCAGGACCGTCCTTCCTGACTGAGGTTTTTTCCAGGTTCTCAGTCCTCAGTCCTCATAAATGGCAAATGCCGGGGAGGTACCCTAAACTTAGGCCTGGAACGATTCCTTCCATAAAAATCCTTTCCCAATTTATCATTTTTTATGTAATTTTCTGTATGTGTCTCTTTTCTGTGAATTCAAAGTTCAGACAATCTCCATTTCTTATGATTTTTAAATCTAGGAATGGGATCCAACCATTTTTCTCTTCTTCTATGGTAGATTGTATAGATTTTGTCGTAAATTTAGAAGTTTCAGAGCATCTATTGAATGTTTGTTTGGTATTATTGCAAATATGTCATCCATATACATATACCTTGTCTTGAAGATTAAAGGGAAGGCCATAGTGATCTGTGTTTCAAAGGAACTCTTGAATAAATCTGCTAGAAACAGAGACAAGGGGTTTCCCATAGCTAGGCTCGAAACTTGTTGGTAATATCTCTGGTTGAAACTGAAGAAATTTTGTTGAATGCATATATTATTAAGTTTCATTAATTCTTCTATTTATTTTATTTGTAAATTTAAGGATGTTAACCATTTCTTTAACATTTGCATGAGCTTCTCTCTTGGTATGCTTGAGAATAAGGCCTATATATTAAATGATACCTTTATATCTCCAGTTGTAATTGTGCTATTTTTAAGTTTTTCGACTAAATGAAATGAATTTGCATGAAGTCTAGGTACTTCCAAAAATACATAAATATGATAACAGTATGAGACAAATAATGAACAATATCATTTCACCCACATATAAGTTAACAAAAAAATTTATTAATATTTTCAATTCTTTTAAAAGATTCCAAAGTTTGACCATCAAAAATTCATCTGCTGAAAGAACTGCATAACCCAATGGAACTATCCACTTGGGAAAAAATTTTCATCATAAAAAAATAAAGAAAGCTTAATGAACTTTGATTTTTCTCCTATGGATAAACTCAGCAAGTTCCTACTACAACCACCAGAAATTTTATTTGCACGTTTTTTCATGTTCTTATTGTCTGCTAGGGCTCCCCATGTGCTTGTCAAGCCATGCTTACAGCACAAAAAGCTTAACTAATTAGGGCAAGGGAATGTTGAAGGATATAGCTTGGTTTGTTACAGATATTAATGCTGTCGATTGTCACATTGTGCATCAGAAAGCCTTCCAGCAGTTGGCAGGTGTGTTACAATTTCCTCAAGGGCTTTTTAGCCAGTACAGGCTTTTGGCATACTGTAGTGACCACTGCATCCTCTATCCTACATCACTGGTAGAGTGCAGTATTGCAGGAGGACATATGATCAGTATACCTTAACCCCACCAGTCACCATCACGCTTTGGTTTGTTCAGAAGTTATCAGGCAGATTCCGAATTATCCTTATGAGGTTTAGTGGGCACTGTTCCAGATCTGCCTAACTTAGAAAATTTCTGAAGTAGGTACCAGGGATCAAAGCTGGGACTTCCAGGCCAACAGTCAGCAATGCTAATCACTAGACCAAGGAGGCAGTCAATGACAATGTTTGAACATTGTTTCTATATACTTTTGAGTCCAATAAATAACATTTTAAAAAATAGTGAAATAAAATTTTTCCTGCATTACAATATTTGATTTTTGTTCCTATTTTTAAGTTCTGTAAATAAATATTTCATTGTTATTTTTATTGTAGCATACAGTTATATTCCATTTTTATGATATTTTGCATTATCCAAACTTTTCAGTTATCAAATCTCATCCAGGTTTCCATTATGTCAGATAATCAAGACTATACTCTACATTAAAACAAAATCTTATAGCAGAACAAAAAGAAAATTTCCTAATAGACCACTCCCAAATAATGCCTTAAAAAGACTCATAGAGAAAATGTATACCACAGGTTCTTTCCACAAAAGAAAAATTAAAGGCATTATAAATGATAAAATTTGGTTGAATTTGTAACATTGGAATTTCACTAATCTTTTTATATTTCATACGTTTCCAATGCAATGTCAAAAATATAAAAAGGTTAGTGAAGTTCCAGTGTTATAAATCCAACCAAATATCAACATTTAAAATAATTTCATTGTTTATGATCTTCCTAAACAACAAACTGAAAAGTCATTATGTTCTCACAGTTGAAAAACTAGATGAGATTAGAACACCCTTGTAGCAAAATTAAGAGATGCTGACATCGCCGAATGTTGGATGCCAAATTTGGAACATTTTTTTTTATTATGACACATGAAAGTGGAATCGATGTTCACTAATGCCAACACAGAGTGCTTGGCTAGTTCAGGGTTTGGTATTATTGTTGGATTTTTCAGATTGATACTTCTGGGGTGACAGGAGTGTGATTTTTAGATATAACAAAATCACATTGGATAGAAATATATGGAGTTTGTTAATGTTTTGTTATTACCACACAACATTACACTTTCCTGATTAAGTTATACTCTGGGAATATTATTATATGCAGACTGAATATGAGAAAGACATGATTATTTATATTTCTATCCTGAAAACTGTGCTTTTTGTCCTGTTGTAACTCATAGGCTATTTTCCTACATGAATATTAATTCCAACTCGTAGCTCCTACTGTTTACCACAAATAATAGTTTTGTAATTTCTTCCACAAAATATTAATTGCCACTTATCTTTACGTAATGTTAAAATGTAGCTTCACTTTACAGAGTACAAACTATGATTTTTGCTAATGGAATTTAAAACACAACTTCTCTCTACAGAATCTAATGCATAACTAGCAAAATTTTGAGATATAAACAGTCACTTAATACAATAGGACTGTAATAATACTATTCATTACAATGCATTATATTTTCAACATACATTTATTAAGCAAACAAAATTCTTAATTTGTATTTAGTCGCAATAAAGCTGTCTGTCTCATGTTTCATCCTTGGTACACATTATTAATGTTGTTATGCTTGCCATTAGTTGATTCACTTAATATTACAATTTTCTTATCTTAGTTTAATCTTTTCATATTCTTTGCTATGTATGTGTTCCTTTGAACCGTTACATTTATATTATTAGGTATTGTCATAAAGACATACTTTGTAATAGCCCTTATCTGACATGAAATCTATACAAATTAGCTTACTAGATTTATACAGTTTAAAACATATTATCAAAATATATGTTATTTGAGTTGAAAATTAAAGCCCTTAATTAACATAAAAACATGTGCAAATGAACTTATTAAATTATATGATTGAAAATATATTATCAATAATGTTTGGAGCTTTAAATTGAATATTACGGCCTTTATTATGTAATAACATATGCAAATGAACTTTTTAAATTAACATAACTAAATAACTATTACAATTAAGTGTTTGTAGCTTTATATTGAGCATTATATCCTTTACATAATATAAAAACATGAAAATGAACTTATTAAATGAATATAACCAAACAACTGCCATCATTGAGTATTTAGGGCCTTAAACCTGATATTTTTCCGTTTCACCCTCCACATATGTCTCTTAGGTGTTTGTCACAAGAGGCAGGAATATCATCAAGAACAGCTACAAAACTTCTTAAATCCACATAGAATCTTTAGAATCTTATTATTATAGTAATTATAACAATGTTATCGTGCCAGCAGACTTCATTTTTCAAATTGTATGTCCAATAGTGTTTGTAGCAGAGAAACTTATCCAAAAACGTTTTTTTTTTACACTGCCTTACATAGATTTATATGTTATAATTATGTCTAGTTGTCACACAAAATCTTGCACCATTTTGATCCTCTACAGTGACTGTGGGATGTAAATGCCAAAATATGCTAAATAATCTTTCTTATAGGTGTCAGTAATTTTTCTTCTTTGTTTTGGAAATACATAAAGATCACAAGTATAACAAAATGAGTCAGGATGGTTAATAGGTGCACAAAGTGACATTGTAGAAACAACATTTCAATGTGTGCACAAGAGAAGCTTCTATTTTTGCCTCCAAAGAAGCTTAAAAAAGTACTGTCAAATTTGACAAAATACATGCCCTTAGCATGTTATAAGTAGAAGGTTTAATTTATGACCCTGTTTAGCAGTATACACAAACAGCATTCTTTGTTATGAAAGTGTACTCCTGTGTGAATGATCCCCAGATTCTTTACCTGCTGTTGGAATTCTGTACTTTATATCAATTTCAATATCCAATAACTTTTTAAGAACCTGTCTTTTTACAAAATAAATACAAAGTAAGAGTACTATATTTAAACAATTAAGTGGAGCCAATAAGAGTTTATAATTCATCTAAATCATATGATCTTAATTATTTTTAAAGTTTTAACAACTCCCCTGTCTTGTCATTTTTATTGCAATTGATCACCACCAGATATTTTAGGTTTTGCAGAATAATGTTTTTCTGTTGCTTCTGAGAAACTTAAGTGTAAAAACATCCAGAAAATGGGAGAGTTTTTGGGTAGAGTTAATGAGAAGTGGCAACAAAATAGGAAGAAGGTAAAAGAAGGTGGTTTCTTACAGTCAGATAACCACGTGGTTAACAAGGTAGGAAACTGTATTTTGGAGGATGCTGCTAGGCTCTAAGAGTAAAAAGAGTAGGTTAATATTGCTTATAAAGATATAGTTACTGTAAATTGAGGGTATATTGTTGTAACAGATTATAAAGTTAATTGTGGAATAAATTCATTTATTCAAATTCAATAACCAATACTGGAGTTCAGAAAATTCTAATCTATTTCATGAGGAGACCCACCCTTATCAGAAGATAGAAATGTGGTGCACTATTAACAATGACAGAATAATAGCCCCTGCCCCTTTTTAACAATTAATAGTGATAGATATTTGCAGAATATTTTGCATACTTTTTTCATGAATTAACTGTGAGGGAACATAGATTGCTCCTTTCAACAGTACCCTATGGCACATGTAGCCCATTTTTTCTTGCATGCAATTCATGAAATATTCAACAATAGAGCTATCACTAACAGCATACGGCCCCCACATTCGCCCAATTTAATGCCCTGCAATTTTTACCTCTGGGGGCATTAAAGGAAAAAGTGTGCAAGACAAATCCACACACACAAATGAGCGGAAAAATAACATTCATGAAGAAATTTCTTCTGTTTCTCAGAGGGAACTGGAGAGGCTAATGGTTAATTTCATAAGCCAATGTCAGAAATGTAAAGAAAATGAAGGGAGGCATTCCAGCATCTTCTTGCTTGATAATGGTGAATAAATGTACCATTTAAGTGTTAGTAGTAACTTGTGCAACAATAATAGATAAAGATTTTCTAACTCCTGTTCGCTGTGGTACCAACTTGAACCTACTGACCAACTATTATACATAGAGCAGTCATGTGAAGGAACAATCTCCCATTATATCATACATTAAAACCTGTATTTCAAGACTATATTTATGTAGTGGCATAACTAACAAAGAACAATTAACATCAAGCAACACATAAATGCACAATCACTCACTGTCAGAGCATCCCTCAAACTAGCTACAGGCTGCTATCAGTTTTAACTCAAATAACTCACTGTATTTGTTAAATATTCTCTGCATTTCTATTCAGTAACATAACAAATAATGTCTGACCTGAATAGCAATAGTTAATTTAATGATGGGCAATTTTGTGTGTTTCTTATCATGTTGTTAATTTGGATTTTTCAAGGACTGAGCGCACAAAAGAAGGATCATGGAAGCCAGATAAGTGGCTCATCTGGAGGCATAGATTCACAAGGCAAATCACCCACACCTGCTCCAAGTCCAAGCAGCACAAGTGGGGGATCTCGCAGCGGTAACAACAGTGCACGATCTACCCCTGCCACAACAGTTACAAACACAGGCACCTCTCAAGATGCAAGTTCACCACAACTGAATTACAGCACCCCAACTTCATCAGCAAATTTGACACAAGATACACGATCACCTTATAACTCATCAAGCACAACTCCACAAGATTCAAGATCACCTCTTCATTATAATCCTACATCTACCGCAAGCACATCAACACCATCATCATCAGCTTCGTCTTTCAGTACTGCAAATGCTTCATCTAATTTTACCAGTGGCACTTCCAGTGGTGGACAGAGCAGCATTTTACCACCGCCACCACCACATCAGAGTGCGTATGAGTCTATGATGTTGGGAGGATACCCAGCAGGAGCAACTGGACCTGGTTACGCGCCACCTGCAATGGGCTATGGAGGTTACGGTACACCAGCAAACCAGTATGAAGCAGATTATGCAAGGGCATCCATGTACAGTGCATTCCATAGACCAGATCCACACCCACATTCACATCCTTTTGCCCCAAGTCATCCACCAGGATTTTTGCCACCTCCTCCACCCCCACCACACCCTCAGAGCAGTAATTACTATCCGCAAAACATGTATGCCCCTAATCCTTATGGAACCCCAGATCCAGCATACTATAGTAATCCTTTTTTGAATGCTATGCATCAGCACCCATACCCGACTTTGCCCCCAGGAACTGCAACACAAAATCCTGGATCTCATGGTCAGTAAGGTAAGCCATTATGTTTATAGTTGATTTAGCCTTACATTAATTTGAAATGTTTTGAATTTGGAAGCTTACAGCATATATCCTTTGATCAATAAAATGAGTTGCATGATCTGGCATTGGTGAAAATATCTTTTGTATTAATATAATTTTAATACTGAATGGCACTTTTATTCTTAAGTGAAAAGTTTTTGGGTTCCAACTGGAGAAAGAGAATTTCATTTGCATAAAATTAACCTACTGATTATACTGGGCAAGCAGAGGAGAGGGAGGAGACACCTTATAAGCCACTGCCTTGTGACTAAGGAGTTGATTCTCCTAATGCTAGGGAAGTAAACCCTAAACAAATCCAACAGACCTGGAGGTAGAAAGGAGGCAACCCCTCCACTAGGCTAGCTCAGCATCTCATTTGGGCAAATTTACACTATTCAGAGAAAAATAGATGAGACAGCCGGACAGATTAGTGAAAGATGATTAGGCGTGAAAACAAAATTGAGATTAGGCGTATGGAATATAACTTTCCTTACTGAAAAAGAAGTGGAAATAGTGGATAAAATGAGGAAATATGAAGTGGGGATATTAAGACTAAGTGAAACAAAAAAGAATAATAGAGGAGAAATAACACTGGAAGGAGATATGCTTAAAGATATTTAGAGGTGGAAAAGGATTGGTTATAGTACTGTTGGAATACTGAAAGTCAATAAATCTAAGACTCTTATTGAATAGATTTAAAATTAGAAGAGGATATAGAGGATTACCGATGTATGAGAAGAGTTGTAAGTAGAATAATTAATGAAAATGGAAGATGAATGATTAAATATTGTTATAAACAACAAATATGATTGGTAATACATATTTCCCACATAAACAAATACATAAGCTCACTTTTGAAACACAAGGCAGAAGTGTGAGAAATGTATTAGACTATTTTACGTATACTAGGTATACAAAATATACAATAACAGATATAAGGGTCTTTAGAAGACCCTTTACTTTGTGATATTAGATTTTTAGAGACCAAGAGAAAAAATAGAGAAGGAATTTTAACAAATTAAAATAGCAGCTTTAGAAGAGAGAAAAAGATATGTTAAAGAAAGATTAGATCAGGAACAAATTAATTCCAATGAAGGGACAAATTTAGAAAAACAATGGAAAATACTGAGGATGGTATTGATCAAGTCAGCAGAGGAAGTTTGTGGTATTGCAAAAATTAAAAAATACACTAAGAAAACAAAATGTTGAAAGAAAATACAGAAAAAACAAAGAGCATGGAACAGATATATAGCAAACAGAAATGAAGAAAATTGTGAATGATATAGAGAAACAAGAAATATAGCAAAGAAATCAGTTCAAGAAGCAAAAAGTTATACACGGGATGGTTTGGAAAGGAATTAGAAGAGTACTTCCAAAATAAGAGTAGGGAATTTTGGCAAGAGTCAAGAGACTAAAATTGGTAAGGAGAAAAAAAATAAGAAACATAAAAGTTAATATTAATGAAATAAAAAAATGAAATTGGATATTAGAAATGGGGGGGGGGATATTATAAAACTATTTTTGATGGAAGAAGAGCTGATAAATCTATTCAATTTGGAAATAGCTCTAGAGGAGATGAAACTGAACAAAGCTTCAGTATGGGGTAATAAATCACCAGAGATCCTGAAATATGCAGAGAGGACAGCCCATAAGAGCTAACTTGAAATCATGAATGAAGCATGGAGAATGGAAAATATCCCAGTGAATTGGCAAAGAAATATATATTCCAATACATAAAAAAGGGCACATTAAATTGCAATAATTACTTGGCTATATGTATGTCACATGTACCCCTAAAGATTTACTCAAGAATAATAGAGAGGAAAGTGAGGAACAAAGCACTTTTAGAGAAGAATGCCAAACACAATGTTACATTTTCGTAATGAGATAAGTAATGGACCATAAACTGAAGAAGGAGGAGGAGGAGATATGCTGCATATCTTAAGGCAGCATTTGTTACAGTACCCAGAGAATAAATCTCAAAAGCACTAGAGGAACTAGAAGTAAATAGGAAGATAACTATGGTTATCAAAATTTATATGAAAAAGTGTTGGGAATAGTGAGATTGCCAGGGAAAATGTCAGAGGAGTTTGAGATAAAAAAGGTAAAACAGGGAGAGTCTTAGTCCCTTGTTATTTAACATCTTTATAAATCAAATTATTATACACTGTAAAAAGAGAATAGCCAGAGATTGAGACCATTAAATGTACAAACATTAGTATACACAGTGATACTGGCTGAGAATGATGAAAAATTATAAACATTGGTAATAGAATGGGCAAGTACTTTAGAGTTAAGAGGGATGAAAGTGAATATAAAAAAGAGTAAGCTGATATGGTAATAAGTAAAGAAGAAATAAATTAGAATGGAAGGAATAGTTGTTGGAAAATGTGGAAAGTTTTGAATATTTGGGAATATTAGTCAAACGACAGAAAATAGATCAGAAAGTTATTATAGAAAAAAGAAAGCAACAAATATATATATTAACAAGTATACAAAACAACAGTAAGCAAAAGGGAAATTAGTTTGAAAACAAAAATTAGGATACATAAAGCTATATACAAAGCAATTTTACTGTATAGGAGTGAAAGGTGGATCATTCTAGGCAAACATTCTAACAGAATGGAAGCAGCTCAGATGAAATATTTAAGAAAAGTGGCTGGAAAGATTAGAAGAGAACAAGTAAGAAATAGAATAATAAAGGAGATTTTATATCAGGAAAACTTATTCAGTACAATGGAAAGAAAGCAGCTGAGATGGTTTGGACTTGTGATAAGAATGACAAAAGCTAGATTGCCAAGGAGAGTATATGAAGCAAGGCTAGAAGGAGGAAGAAGTAAGACCAAGATTGGAATGGAAACAGTACATGGAGAGAATGGCACACAATTACGGTAAGAGAATTATGAGAAATGGCAGAAGATAGAGGAGAATTTAGAAAGTGATTGAAGAAACCGGATCCGTAAGAGCATGAAGGATAGAGAAAGAAGAAGAATATTACACTGGGCAACAGAATTATACAATTGTGAGTCCACTTTACTTTAAGCATCACTTTGCCTGGTGCTTGTATAACCGCTCAGAGTTAATGTTAGCAATTATCAAACAATAATGTGGCATCATGGAAATGAACCACTTTCCCTGATACCTTTTCTCCATTGTTGCACTGCCACGGGTGGTCGAGGTCGTTAAGGTGCAGACTCGTGAGTGGAAGGTCTGGGTTCGAATACTGCCAGGACCGTACTCCCTGACTGAGGTTTTTTCCAGGTTTTCCTCAGTCCTCATAAATGGCAAATGCCGGGGAGGTACCCTAAACTTAGGCCTGGAACGATTCCTTCCTTAAAAATAAATCCTTTCCCAACATATAATTTTATCTCATGTATCATTGGTGTCCATCGCCTGTGGTGCCTCTGTAGCAAAAATGGGCATTAAACACTATTCATTCCATTGTTGCTATTGCCCGATGGAAATGTTCTTCATGCTCAACACTAACCTTGCCACTGTTATCTGGGGAAATTATCTAAGTGGGAATGGAACATGTGTATCTTTAGAGACATATTGAGCCCATTTTGTGATAGCAGACATATTCTCTATAAATTTTTTGTAGTTTTCTTGTCTGACGTTTCTGAAATAGTTGACTCTAGAAAAAACACATCCCAAGCTTCTCAACTGTGTAACAAAATATCAAACTTTCAAACTTTTCATCAATGAAGAGTGATAAAGGCCCTAAAATTTTTTCTCATTCATTTTAGCTTCGCTAAGTCAAGGGAATTCATCAAGAAGGTACTTAAAAACTGGCCCAGTCTGGCCCATAGCTTTTACAAAGTTCTTTATCAGACCAATATTTATGTGGAAGTGTGATAGGAGGATTTTGTGTGACTACTTGTGATGGGTGTTTAACATTCTTTCTCAGACATGTGTAGATTTCCTTGCAAGCCAATCTCTCTTCTTATAGTGCAATGACTTTGCTCAGCTATCAAATTCATACAAAAAGCAGTAATACTATGTATACTCCATTGCAGATCCATTACCACAGCCACTACCTTTAAGTCACCACAGATATGCCAGCCCTAGTAACTGCACTGAAGACATTCCAATAGGTGTTTTAGATTATCATGGTTTTCTTTAAATGTACAGCATGTTTGATTGGGATAGATGGAAGCAGATTTCCATTATGTAGTAACGTAGCTTTAAAACTCAATATTGAGGAGTCTATGAAGAGTCACCATTCTACCGTCATAGGTGGTCGAGGTCGTTAAGGCGTGAACTCGTGAGCGGGAGATCTGGGATTCGAATCCTGCCAGGACCGTCCTCCCTGACTGAAGTTTTTTCCAGGTTTTCCTCAGTCCTCATAACTGGCAAATGCTGGGGAGGTACCCTAAACTTAAACCGGGAACGTTTCCTTCCTTAAAAAATCCGTTCCTAATGTATCATTTTGTTTCATGTATCATCATTTTCCACCACCTGTGGTGCCTCAGCAGTAAAAACAGGTGTTAAACACAACTCAAAAAAAAAGTCACCATTCTTGTAAGTTATGTTTAATTTAAAGGGTATTCATAAGGCCATCTGTATTGTTACAGAACACACAGTTCTTTTTGAAAGTATGGCAAAAACCACAACAAACATATGGCAAATGTGATATGATGTCACTCAGACATTTTCTGCAAGGTACTTCCACTGCTAAAAACCTTGATTCAGTAAATCTGCTTTCTTCTTTCTTAGGTCCAGATCGCAAGCAGCATCATTAAGTTGTTTTTGTGTTAAGCAGATGATGCACACTGGTTGATGTAAGGATCATCAGATTCTGGAGACATTAGTTTGCCTCCTGATCTTCTGAATAAATGCTAAATTCCTTCAGAGTTTGGGAACTGGATGTTCTTTACTGTGTGGAACTGGCATAAGGGCAGACAGTGTGTATGTGTATGTGTGCGCGTGCACTTTCTTTTTACTTGAAATGCCTCCAGATACAGGTAGTATCATAAATGTTCCTTAAATGATTACTTGGCTACCTCCACACATTGGAACAGAAAACTTTCAAGCATTTTGCAAGATTTCTAGCGCACATATTGCAAGAAATGTGTGGAGACTAGGGCTTGTACATAGTCTTATATCTAAAATAAAGCTGATATGCCTTTTTCATATTTAGAGTTATAGTCTTCTGTCTAGCAAAAGTCACTTCACTACAAATGCAACAAAAGTTGTTGGGATCATCAATCCAGTTATAAGGCATCCCTTCTGCTAGACTTTCACTGCAATGTTCACTGGAAAGAACAAAAAAATAGATGAAAAAGTAGCTCAGGAAATACATAAAGAACTTTTTAACTCTACAAGAGATCACTCAATACTAAATGCACAAAAGATTGCTGCCACTACAAGATTTTGTTTGATTTGATTTATTTATGGACGCTCTTTAACAGCTCAGGTCATCAGCGTCTCATTCAATTCAAGGCGTGAAACAGCCGACAAATTTTGCTCAGAGACTTCTTCTTTCAGGCTTGAGGTTCTTTTTTGTGCCGTAAATGTATGACATGGGACATACTTCCCTTCCGAAGGAAACCATACTTAGGATTTTTACGCCCAAAAAAATCCATTGATCCTGGCCGGGTTTGAACCCATGATCTTGGGTTTAGAAGGCAAGTATGGTTACCACTACACCACCAGGACCAACGCCACTACAAGAGATTACTCAGTACTAAACTATTATATTGCATTTTATCAATGCTACGATGCAATACATTACTTCAACAAGATAAAGTAAGTTATGTACTTATGTACTTACGAAGCTGTTGACAATGGAGTGGCAATATAACTTTAACTTACACAAAAGTAAGACGCGTTTCCGGAGAATCTCTCCCATCTTCAGTAAGCAACTCCATTCACTTACACAAAAGTTGAAGTTATGTAGTGATATAATATAGCGCAAACAAAAACTTATCACCAATGTAAGATTGAAATAAACAGTTGATAAATGATACCTAAGTAAGCAATGTGGACTGAGTATGTTGAATATCAGGGATATATATATATATATATATTTTTAGCACTTCAAATTAGTAAATGGTTAATATTTTCATTTCAGGGGCAAAATGTGTGTTGACCAGTTTTACTGTTGTATTATACATAAAGAGAAACTTAAGATCTTGCAGAGGTAACAAATAAAATAGCGCTTTCCAATTCTGAAACACTATATTGATCTTTGGAAGTGGGCAAAAATTGTGGCAATGAGAATATACAGGAATCTAATTGATTTCATGAGAACTCTGATAAAATACATCCAAATGATATATCATGGTTTTGACATCAAGAAGCAAAATGATACTAGTAAGTTTATATTAATTTTGCTTAGTCAATTCAAATCAAATTGATATATTTGTGGCAATATGCATATTGCAAGCTAGGAATAGAGTTTCATGATTACATCCCATTTGAATTGCCAAGTGAAGTTTGCTATTTGTTGATTTCAATGCTTGTATTCATGATGAGTTGCTAGCAAGAATCTTATATTCGTGGTACAAATAAGCTTTTGTCTGCATAATTTTCTGAACAAATTACTTGAACTTCAATTTAGTTAGTAAAAGTGTATACACTGTAACTTTATTTTTGCAAGATTTAAACTTTGCCATTAGGTATATCAGAATCTATGACTGCTTGTTATCCTAAACTTAGGTATTCATTTATTACACTAAACTCCATTTACTTACATAAAATAAGACGCCTTTCGGGAGAATCTCTCCCATCTTCAGTTACTGAACTGTCGTTACTGGAAATGCTTTGGTTGCTGTAAAAGTCTGAATAAAACTTGACTTTAGGTTTTACAGCTTTTTAGGATGCAATAATTTAAAAAATATGTCTATAGTACAAGTGCCATAATAGTTTCTTTGCATTTCCAACTGTGTTATTTTAAACAAAGTAACTTGAACTATTGTCTTTTAGACTTTATCTTTGTTTTAAACTGTGACATGTACATTTTCATTCTCATCATGTTACTTTAAGTGTATGTTTATATAGCACTGTAATCGCACACAAGAGTACATATTTTTGAGCTTGTTGTTATTGTTGCTCTGACTCTTTTATCATTATTACAACTTCCCTGCAGTACTGGCCCATATAAAATTATGAATTCTGTCAGCCATCTGGTAGCCCAGCATGCAATGGATGGCCACTAACTGACACTCTCAATCCACTGGAAATAGTAATGGAGTATATTGTAGTATTAATTTCACTCTCTGTTAGGTGGCCTTTATTGCATAGCTGCCTTCTGGTACTATGTGCTTTTGTAATTTTGCTGGAAGTTTGTCTCAGTTGAATTGTTGCAAATTTTTTAACAATTTTTGCCATATTATGAATGTATTATTGTTATGGGAGACTTCAATACTAACATAATGACAAACAGAACCAACTCCACTGAACTAGTGACACTATTCCAATGTTGCGGTATAACAATTCTTCCCCTAAATCCCACTCATTATACACCCACTACTGACACTCTTTTAGATTTAATTATAACAAATAATCCTAACAGATTAACTCATTGCTAGTTATCTGTACCAGGCTTGTCTGCCCATGACATCACCTATGTTGCTTAAGCCCTACAGATGCCTAAATTTCAGCCTAAAGCTGTTGAAACACATAGATGAAGAGGCACTAATTAATGTTGCATTTAAAGCACAATGACATTCTATTTGGAACTTAAAGACAATTTTCTGAGAAAACTGAAATGTTCAGTAAGATAATCTGATGAACTTTATGACCAATATGCCTCCATCAAAACAAAGAGAATGTAAAGACACCCCCACTCCTTGGCTGATAATTGAAATTGATAACTTAATGATTGAAGAAACCTGACAAATATCTAAAAAGCAAAAGCGACACAAATTTATAAGATACAAATGATTAAGAAACTAGACAAGTCAATCAACCAGAAATGCCAAGTTGAGACATGCACATAAATTAATAGGTCCCAATGTGCATGTACCATCCATAAAAATGTGATGACATCTGAAAAAATGGAATTAGGAAAGACTAAAGGACAGATAGAAAGAATTTGCATCCCTTTCGAAAAACTTAACAAACACTTTAACATTTGCAGATTTGTTATCTCAGAGACCATAAACCAACCAGAAAACAAATTGAATGAACCGACTCCAACACATGACAAATTTTTCTTTACTTACATTACTTCTGGTGATGTAAAAAATGCACTAAGGCAGATTAAAATTAAAAACAAAATTATTGACATTATTTAACCAACTGTGATGAATATAATTAATGCATTCATAATAACAGCAACTTTATTCTGTGAAAAAAAGAATTTGTATGACTCAAAGCAAAAGTCCCTTCACCTTCCACCCATCAAATTGCAGATCTATCAGCATTCTACCTGCCATATCAAAAGCATTGGAGCAGGTGTCAGCAAGAAACTCACTATCTTAGTGAGTACAACTTATTTGACACTTATTGCTCAGGATTCAGGGCTGATTACAATACAAACATTACCTTCCTTAACATTATTCAGAATATCTATGAGGTTATGGATGTGAACTGACATAATTGACTCTTATTGACTTTTCTAGAGCATTTAACTCAGTTAATATAAATAAACTACTTTCAAAACTTGAGTCACTGCATTATCTGAGAACTTGATCCAGGGGTTTTATTCCTCTCTCTCCAACAAACTACAGTAAGTTGCAGTAGGAGATCACCATCTAATGGACATAAATGCCTTTTCAAATATTTGAATCAAATCAGTATTTTCCCTGTATGGCAAGCGACATTTGAGAATGAAGCACAAAATAAAGGTTCTTTCGAAATTGTTCTTATTTTCCAACATAGTCTCACTTGACACTATTGCACTTCATTCAATGATTTCTAAAGCCTTTATCCCAACACAGAAATCAAATTCCTCCAAATCGGCAAAATACTCAATTGGTGCTTTTAAGTTCTTCATCAGATAAAAATATCTTTCTACTAAGGAATTTCCTCAGCTATGGGAAGTGATTTAAGTGCAATGTAGCCACATCTGGGAAATAAGGCAGATGTAGCAAATCATAGCTCAGGCCATTGATTTTTGCCACTGCTTTGATACATGTGTGAGCATTGTCTTGGTGCAAGATCACTTTCATCTATAATAAACTTGGTCTTCTCTGGCATATATATGCTTGTAGTTGGTCCAAAAACTTAGTACAGAATGCTCCAGTAATAAATGTTACACTAGAAAGTTAGTCCAACAGTAAGATACCTTTAGCATGTCAGAAAACTGATGCCAATATCTTTTCTGCCAACTTCACATATTTGGCCTTCTTTGGTGCTAGAGATTAAGGCAGATTAAACGCTAAAATTAAATTAAACAACCATCTTGAAAAACAGTAAAATAACTATTTGTAAATGAAAATATTCCTGATATATATATATACTTGCATTGTTTTGTCTTTGGTATGTAGTAGTGCAGCTATGTATCATTGCTGGTCATGAATTGATGGATGATATCAATTGGACATCTCTGAAAATGCGCCAAACTTTGCTCAGAGATTTGCATTCCAATTTGCTTTTGATTGGGTCAGCTGTGGCACTGGTATTGCGCGCGCGCGCGCGCGCACACAGACCGCTTAAACATGATTTTTTTTTTCCTTTCTTTCTTTGCCTAAAATGCATATAGCCTCAGAAATTTCTGATATCTTTGATTGTTGATCCTTAAAAACATATTTTGCACTTTTTTGACAATTGGTGGCAGATTTTGGCCACCTGATTCATCTTTCATACTTTCACAACCACATTCAAACTCAGTGATCCACTTAAAAATAGTTGAAAATGATATCCAAGAGCCCCATAGAATATTTGCCATGCCTATAAATTTCTGTTGCTGTCATATTTTTCCTGACAGAGAGTTTAATTAACACATACCATTCGATATTTTCCACTTTTCCAATGCATGTATGTCTACCATGGTCCTTCACCAAGCAAAACAATATTATCAGTGAACAATACAGATTTTGGTAAGTGATTGGTTTGGAACTACTGCTGTAATCTGTGAATCATTTTGAGAAATTTTCTAATTACCCTCATATACCGAAGGTGCCAAAAAATGTCTTCACACTTTCACAGTAGATATCTATTTAATATATTTCAAAGTTGGACCGAAAAACAACAGTAATGTGTAGTATGATGTTCTGTAAACAGATGTGATTATGATAGCATTGCTACATGACAGGTAAATCAACAATGAACTAATGAAACCAAGGTTATCGTAAATCAACAATGAACAAATGAAGCCAAGATTATTGTATGATGTTTTGTGACTCACATTATGCTATGCTAGCGTTGCTACAACAAAATGGAACCAAGATTATCGTTTGAACAGCAGAAAGCAATTTTGAAGTGGTATTAGAAAACCGAGAATTTTGTTGAAGTTCAAAGGCAATGGAGACATGTGTACAGAACAGAACTGCCAATGTGAGTAACAATTGCATGTATTCGAGACAAATTTGAGACTCGTGGTACCATATATGATTTTCACAAAGGCAGATCTGGGAGACCTCGTACAGCAACAAGCTGATCCTTGGCAATTGTTTTGAAATGTTTTGAGTATCACCACAGAAATCTACAAAGCAAGTGCACATGAGACTGGGATTAGCGGAACCAGCATATGTCATAATATTAAAACAGCAAAGTTGAAAGTTATCATCCCAAGACTTTTGCGTGCATTAAATGAAGATGACCCTGATCGGAGAATGCAGAACTGTGAGTGGTTTTGGAACATGGTACAGGAGAATGAGGCCTTCGTATGGAAAGTCGTTTGGTCCAATGAGGCACAATTTAACTTGAATGAAATTATTAATCAGTATAACTGTGTCTACTGGTGTGCAAACACATGTTATTTTGGTAAAGGCTGTTAATTTACCTGGAATTAATGTTTGGTGTAAGTCATCATCTAGGGATCTAACTAGACCATTCTTTTTTGAAGGAACAGCACAGTGTACCTGAACATCCATCTTAATCTGCCATTCATATATTCTATGGAAATGAGGAATTTAACTTCCAACAGGATGGTGCACCACCACATTACCACCTAGATGTACGTGTGTACCTTGGTGACAATCTTCCAAGGCACTGGCTAGGATGAAGAGGTCCAATTGAGTTTCCACCACGTTCTCCAGATCTAATTCCATTAAACTTCTACCTATGGGGAACTCTTAAGGATGTTATATACTGTAGAAAACCAGCTACATTGACAACGCTTTGGGAAAAAATTGAAATGGCATGTGCTAAAATCGCTGAGGAGACATTAGCAAATATTGCTCTATCAGTAGTTCAATGTATTAAGAAGTGTATCGATGCCAATGGTGGGCATTTTGAGCAACTGTTGTAACTGTAAAAGTCTGAGATGATTGGTGCTCATCATTTTCTGTTTGTGTAAATTCAGTTTTGTTATGTTAACACTTTTTTCTTGGCTTGAAGTGTATATGCATTTTTAGCACCCTCTGCATATATAAAATATAATGTACAGGGTGTTAATGAACTACACTAAAATAATTTCAGGGAGTGTACAGATGTTATATATATAAGAAATTTGGGTTAGAAAACGTATGGCCTATCTGTTCAAATTTCGAAGATATGACTGTAAGTTTATAAAGTGCTAGTATGCCACTGGCTAATTAAGATTCTGCTCGAAAGTATAACAGATGAGTTGTAGTCTCATTCATCCCTTTTCTTTTTTTTGTGTGTTTGTAAATTCCTGACATGGGCAATTTATACACTTAAATTTTAACATACCAATTCATGTAATCACAAACCTTGCCTACCAAAGGTAGAATAAGGGTAATGTTAATGAGTTGCATATTGTATATTCAAAGACTATCTAAATTTATTCATAATTCTGTAGTATGTGTATCGCAGGACTTCATATTAAATATAAAAAAAAAATTAACAGCATGATTAGAATTCAACCTGCAGCCTGTAAAACATCAGCTTTTGCATTATGCTTTACTTCACATTAGCAGTTAAAGAGCTCCCTTAGAGTGGGCTACACATTGCAATAAGGCAGTTAAGTATGTGTAAGGTAAATTAAGTTTTAGACATCATGTTATTAGCCATGTATGTTGATAATACAGTTCTTGTTGGGAAAGAAAATTAAACTTGAAAGCATTAAGTAAATTTCACTCATAATTCTCTAGTATACATATTGCAGCACTTCATATTAAATCTGAAAAATTCTACAGCATGAAAGAATTAAACCTGAGGCCTGCGGAACGTTGCTCCACACAAGAGCTCTTTCTAGAGTAGACTACATAATGTATGAAGGCAGTTAATAGATGTTCAGTGTTGCACTATCAAATGATTAGTTTGAGATATGAGGTATTTTTATGGCACTAAATCTTTAAAATGCTGGTAACGAACTGAGGAAAATCGATATTTTTATGTTCGCAAGGCAGTTTTTAAGGCACTCTAATCTAATTTTTTACCCAGCTTGACTTTAACGGCAACTTATCAGCATCTGGTGCAAAAATGTTTATCACAATAAAACTGCATTATGTTAAGTTGTGGACGGATGTAAAGTGAACACTTGTGAGTATAGGAAAAGAGGTGTTGTGTTGCAGTTGTAAAGAGCTAGAAGGTGGGCTCTTCAACAGACAAAAATCCAAAAGTCCAGAGAAAGAAAAGGGCCTAAAACAATAAGTTTCTGGAAAGTGCTAGTGTTGGCAAGTGTGGATCAAAACCCAGGACCAGTAACGGAGAAAGTGAAGGATATGTTTTAAGTTAATAATGGAAGATATAAAGTAAATCAAAAGCAGGTAGGTGAGAATAGAAGAGAAAATGTAGAAGAGCATGGAAGATATAAAATAAAGATCAAATTTCTTAAAGAAAAGGTAGAAGGAGAGTTAGCAGAATGCAGGAACAGAATAAATTGGAAAAATCAGAGACGAGAACAGGAAGCGGAATGTAGTGATTTTTGGAGTAGAAGAAATGGAGGGGAAAAGATATGCGAAGAAGTGGAAGAAATTTTTAAAGGAATATTGGAAATCAAACTAGATGGATGGGAAATTATAAACTCCTGGAGAATTGGAAGAGGTGGGAGATCAAGGCCAATATTAGTTAAATTGGTCATAATGAATTTGAAATGGTAAGCATTAGATAACACTGGGAAATTAAAAGGCACAAGAATATTTCGTGAAAATGATTATAGAAAGAAAGAATGAAAAGTAAGAGCACAATTATTAAAAGAGATAAAAAAAACTGCCAGAAATGAAGGAAGAAGAGCCTTTATGCGTGGAAGCAGTTATGGATAAATGGAATCCTGATGGCAGAGCATCAAGGTCAAGGAACGACCAGAGAGGAGAAGAGAAGAAAAGTTAACAACCTGTGGCCAAGAAACAAGCATCCAGCAGACAGAGGAGGAGTGTACAGTAGCAAGCATGTTAAGGACGTCACCAATGAATGCAAATTCACTGAAACAGCTGAGTGTGTGACATCTTGGGGAGAAGTGGAAGGAGGGAACCAGCTGTTCAGGGGATGGCCTGGGAAACAAGAGTTGGTGTGGTGTCATCACCCTTGAGGAGTATTATCGAAATAGACAGTGCCAAAAACTCGGGAAGACAAAAGAGTTACAAGAGAAAAGGCAAAATTAGAGCTCTGCATATTGAAGAAATAGGAAATAAGCACTTAGAGGGTAATTTTTGGTGTTTTTATGAGATATTAATGTTGGAATAGGAAAAGAGCAGACAATTGCCACAGAAGGAGTGGGGGTTTTGTGTGAGGTAGAATAGGAATAATAGGGATAATTAGATTAGATTAAAGAAAAAAGAAGTGCTTACTTTGTGGAAAATAGATAAAGATTTATACTGTATAATTGAAGAAGTATGGATTAAAAATAAAGTAAAGGAAGAGGATAGTTATGAGATAATATGAAAATGGTCAGTATCTATTACATATACAGGGTGTTAAATGTATAGATCCTAAAATAACAATGGTCTAAGAATAGTTGTATAATTTGTAAAGTTATTGTAAGAGAATTAGGCAAATTAAAGCATTATTTCTTTCAAGAAAGACCATAAATTTTAGCACAAGGCCATCACCTCAGAATTGCTTCAGAGATATCAAAATGAGGGAGATAATTTTTTCTTAGTGTTGATGGAACTTGGTTTAAGCCTAAAATAAAATGACAGAACTTGAATGTGAATTTTGCACCAAAAAGAAAACAAAACAAGTGCCATCAGCTGTGAAGTTAGTGGACACTGTCTACGAGGATGCACATTAGTGAATTTTGGCTAATTTTCTGGAACCTGGGTAAACCATAAATGCTGTTAGTTATGTCCAGACTTCGTACAGAATCCATCATGATTGTGTGATAACTGTTCTAAAAGAAAGTTTGTCCTCAAGGATATAATGATCGACCTCACTCCTTTCATTTCACATTGGGAAAAATTGAAAAAATAAAGTGGAGAGTTCCTCAGCATCCCTCCTAAGTCCTGATCTGGCAGTACAATTACCACACATTTATAGTCAGTATTTTTTCGAGCTAACCCCACAAAAAATTAAAAATATAAAAAATATTTATCTCAATAAATAATATTAGTGTTCAATGGGAAAAATATATAAAATAAAGTGCTTATCTTGAAAAGCAAACAAAACTCTGTCTATTAAGATGGTGTGCTTTTTTTTTGGAAATATAACATAATTTATAACAAATTCTTGCTCATTACTTTTGACATGGCCCTTCTAATTATAGAAACTCAGAATTATAGGAACGTACAAAATGGAGCATTTTAATACTCTTTTTTTTCTCTCTCTCCCCCATTAAAATAATAATAAAATGTGAGCCTCACATATTTTTAAATAGACAGACAAGCCCATAGAATTCCTGAAGGGTAAGGTCCTGCTACCCTAGGTAGGAATAACCTTGGCAACTCGCAGGATGAACTAGTCCCTATAAGCTTTCTTTTCTCTAATTGATTAGTTTCTCTATGCAAGTTCCAATTTACATTTTAATTTCTTTTCTCTGTAGGGATTGGTCATTTACCAGTTGTATTTACTCTATATAATTCACATATACCTCTTTACTCTGTTTACTTTAGATTTAAAAGGATTTCTTTCCACCTCCACCTCTCTTGCTCTCATGGTCCACTGTACACCCATCACTTCTCTAAATTCTTGGAACCATCTTTCCAATGGGACCTTCTGTTCCTTACCAGGATCCCATATTTCCGTGCATAGGGCCACCTGTCTTGCTGCATCCTGGCCACACGTTCTCCCTGACTTGATTTGTTAGCTGCATCCATACTACAATGTCTCAGGTCTTCATTCTGTCTTTGAGACTGATGCCCAGTATACTTATTTCCATTTTATGTTGGCATACATGAATCATCTTACATGGTTTTAAATAACAATTTCCATTTAAAAATGAAATTGGACAACCAGCTTGAAACACTAGGAATTTAGGAGGTATACCTCTAAGGTTTAAAAAATCTATTTTTTTATTTTTTGCATATTAATTGAAAACAAGCTTTCATCTTCATGTCAATGAAATAATTTTTACAAAATTGTGAGTTACGCATTAAAACATTTAGTATGCAATCACAGTTTGACCTTTAAATCAGTTCCAATGCACTAGGCTGAATGTTTTATTCTAGTAATGTGGCAAACCTGGTGGCAGTGTGAAGGGCTTATTACAAGCAGGAATTAACTGTTCAACTGTGTATTATTTATTGTAAAAATGAAATATTGTGGGGACATTTTTTATATTTTTGTTTTTTAAAATTACCAAATGCAATATTGAAAGAAAAAAATGTGAATTTAAAGTTAATCAATAACAATCAGAACCTTAGTCTATCTTACATTTTTAAAAAATGCTATAATTAGAAAAAAATGTTTTCTTATTTCAGGAAAAAGTTTTTCCCTACATTTGCATTTTATACCAAGTTAATTGTTCAAGTTCAGTTTGTAGATTAGATAGATGTTATCTTTGGAATAAAAAAAATTCAAAAAAGCAAAATCTTAGAAATAGTTTTGTAAATGTCTTTCTAATGCAAATCTAAACAGTGGATATTTTGATAATTAATAATTTCAAAATATTAACATTTAGAAGTATTTTTTATTTTATATTAAAGAGCAGATGTTAAACGTTCATTCATTTGTTCATTCATTCATTTATTCAGTTCTGCCTGCTCTCATACAGTTTTGCTGCCGTCTAAGCATCCGTCATAATTGGCACTCATACACTGCCACTTTTAGTTGTAATTTTTTACTTTCTAAGAAAGTATGTTATTATTAGATGCTCATTATAGTTTTTTTTTTTTCTGCAAGTGCTAAAGTCATTATTAATATACTAACATATATATGTATTTTTTTTTTTCAGATGCATTTTGAATGATAAAGCCATAGAAGCAATGGGGTTTAATTCATGTGAGTCAAGATTTGTTGAAGCAGTGATTTAGTCTAAGAAACAAATTAATAGATCTATAGTTGTTGATTTTATTTAAAAAAGCAAAGATGTGCAGCCATGAGGTTTAGTAAGCACATTGTTTCATAGAGTATGTGTTCAATGAAAGAAGCTTTGAAATATTTCCATTTTAAAATGCTACTCTGATCTTATGTATATGAGTGTCTGCCAAATATTCTTTTGTATATTTATGAACGTGCTTTGTGGTATTCTGGCTCAATTCTTGTATTTCCAATTTTAGGGTGATTTTGTGCAATTTATTGTAAATACTGTTTTCTGTATATTTACACTTTGTCATATTAATTAAATAGCACAGCTTTGATAAATGTGAATAGAAGCACAGAAATATATCTGGGAACAGCTTGGGGTTTTGGCCAACAACACATCTTTTGAAAAAGTATTGAAAACATGACATTAAATGTGATTTTTAAAATGCCCATCCTAGATGGCTTTAGACTTCAGTAATAAAAAATGCAAATAAAAGAACAATGGGAGAGCATAGCAGGTCAATGGCAGCTGGAAAGGAAGAAAAATCATGATAAACAAATTATAAAAGAAGGCTCATGTACAAATGTATGTAAATATTTCACAATAACATCACTTTATTATGCTTGTTAGAGTGGAAAGTACTTAAAATAGGCCATTTATTCATCTGCTAGTGAGGTGCAAGAAGTGGTAATAAAAATCAACCCATTAATTCTTTAAAACTTTTACAGTAAATGAAATTATCATTATTGAAAGTGAAATAAAATTCATTAAAGGTACAAGATATTCTGAGACAGTGTAATATCAGAACACAAGCTAGAAGAGTTTGTTGAAGCATCAAGTGAGTGTTATTAAGTCGGTATAGAGCTATAGACATTTGTTCAATATTTTAGGTCTCAAAAGAAATGATAAGCATAAGGAAAACCAGCGGTAATAATGTAAACATATATTAGTTTCTAAATAAATTAAATGTCCTAAATATGAGTCACATTGGAGACTGCAAAGAAAAAACTTTTAACGTTTTGTCATCATTGGAGAACCTGAAGTGTCATTTTATGGTAAGCATTAATGAGGCAATTCCATAGAGTTGTTGTACAGTGAAAGGAAGACGTATGTAAAATAGTACAAACAATTTAATTTAGTGTAATTATTAATACCGATTCACTCTTCAAATATAAGTGTACAAATTGGTGTTCCCCAATAGTTATTTTTAAGTTATAGAATGAAGTGTTGTCCGAAAACTTTGAAGTGAAGGCTTAGTTGGGATCAGATCTTTTTCTTTGCTGTCTAATTTTAATATACATTGTAGTTAATATGTAATTTCTTGATTGGTGTACTTGCATCAATGCCTTAAGGATAAGTTCATCTCTATGCCAGAGGAAGAACCCATTGTTTTCTTTTTTATATTTTTGTTTAAAAGTTTTCAATATTGTATATTGCTTTATATTTTATTTTTTTATACTTTGTTTGCATTGCAATGCTTCGTTCCTCTTTGTAATAAAATTACATATACAGATAATTATGAAAATTTTATGTTTTTATTTTCTGTGTTATATTAAACTTCATTTCTTTTTCCCAAATGCACGGTGTTGCTGGATTTTACTGTTAAAGTATTGGTGAGAAATACCATGTTTCCAGAGGAGAACATAATATAAATTTTAGAGAATTTTCTGTTAACAATTTTATATCATAAATTGGTGAAATTTGAAAACAAAGAATTTAGGTTAAAAGTTCATAAAGTATAAGGATCTTAGCTGCATAAAGGCTGTTAAACTATGTTTAGTGAAGCTCCAATAATTTGAAAGAGGCTATTATTGCATAATTTGTTAAAGGACTTCATAAATGTGTTTCTTTGCTTCAGAAATGACAACAATAATAAGCTAGAGTTTTAATTAAAAATACTGATGAGCTCTTTGAAGTAAAAAGAATTTTTATTCTTCTTTAACTTATATCATCTGTTTTAAAGGCATATGCTTGTACTGGGGGTCTGTGGTTTGAATTCTGCAAGGACTGTTCTTCATAACACCTTTTTTTCCAGGTTTTCTTCATTGCTCTTCAATGGCAAAGGACTTGGACCTGGAACACTTCCTTTTCAAAATTTCTTTCTAAATTTTTCATTTCATGTTATCATCAGTGTCCACCATCTTGATGCCTTAGTTGTAATAGTGGATGATAAATGCTGTTAGAAAAACTTGTTTTACAGTAATGAAATTAAACAACAAATTTAAGTTCCCCCAACTTAACCCTCAAAAATATGCAAACTGAAGGGTGTATAATGTTTAACTTTTTTTTTTTTTTTAATCACTTTTGTGTTACAGCTTGATTTTGTTATGTTGTATTTGCAGCAATAATATTTTAAAGTAAATTGTTTTTGCAAACCTTTGACATGCTCTGGCAAGCCTTTGGAGGATTTCATTCCCCTCTCACTCAATGAAGGGCTTAAAAATGTGAAGTTTAGAGGGAAAGAAAAGCATAGCTGTGTGATAACCTGCTGTTCATAACCAGGTAAACTTTGATTGTTGAAAACACACCTTTGATGCAAGTACCATTCCTTGTTTTCCTCTCTTATATGCTTAATTTTTGTCTTCAGGTTGTGTAAAATTCCACGTGTGAAATGTATGTAAAACATTTGACAGTTTAATGTTTACTTGTATTTTACTTATAATTACAAAGTTCCAGTTTTTTTTTTCCCTTCCTCTCTTCAGAGTTATGAAAGAACTACCAATTCTAATGCAGTCATTACTAGAACTATTATTTTAGACATGATTTTTCATTAAATACCTCAGTAAGAATATTTTAAAATGCAGATATAAAGTTTTGATTAAAATAAATAAAGATAAAATGGGGTATTTGTTAAATATGCCTTGCAATAGAGTTAGTATCAAACAATGTTAAAAGCAGAAATGAGTTATTGTCAAATTTTCTCGATACTCGATACCTATAAACATATTAGTCTCAGTGCAGATACTTTCATATTTTTTATCAAATAAAATATCAATTACCCATTTTTTTATTTTGAGAGTATTAATATATCAAACAAATAGATCTAAATTTCCTTGCTGACCAAGTTGAGACATTGTTTAGTGTTGAAAAAACTATTTTGCGTATGTGACAATTGATCCAATTGAAAATAATTCCAAACTTCACTCATATTATCTGAAAACGGTAGAGTGCAAAATGCACCATCTTCTATCATTTTAAAGTAACAATAGGCTTGAGAAAAAAAAATCAGATAGTAATGTAAAATCAGTTTTCAAACCAAAGAAATAATGTACAGTATTGTTATAATGTGATCAGATATTTTAACAGATCGCAAATGTTTACAATTCCTCTTTTATTATTGGTCAGACTCAGAACTGAGATTATTTTGTAGGTTAGGTGTGTTTTCTCCATATTTGCAAAAAATGAAAAGCATGCTAGAAATTAATACAATAGTACATTTGAAAATATCTACTTCTAACTGCAATTCATTACATGATTTTGAAAGAAATTTGTAGCTCAGACATATTGCTAGACCATCTACAGAAATATAAGCAAGGGAACTATTTTTGTTATACGATGGCAGGAAAACAGAAGTACATCTTTGGTACCTGCTATTTAGAAGCTTATGAATTGGACAAACCTTTCTTGTGACCACTTTAAAATGTGCAACTTGTGATAATATTCAAAAATTTTAAATGAACAAAAAGTATCAAAGTATTGAGAGTATCGAGAAAGCAATAATTTGTTTGAAAAATCTAGCTATCACATCGGAAGTGGTAAACCTTTTTGTTAAGGAGGAATTGCAGTTCAAGACATGACTGCATTGAATTTGCAGCAATTTTGTTCCTTCAAGAACAGTTGAACACAGAACATGGCTAACTGTGCTTTAAATGCCCTGTAGTTTTCCTTAAGTTTTCAGTTTGACATTAAAAGAAATTGTAGCAATAGATGGTAGCTTATGGAAAAAACCAGTATGATAGTTGGCAATAACATTTGACTTTGCTTCAATGGGAGGTTCAGTTATGCACGTACATACTATATGCGTAAACACATACATGGGCATAGCATAGTTATTTCATATATAAAGAGCAAGTTGTAAATTAAGGATTGTCATGATACTTTATAAAACTATAAGAATGGAATAATTTTTTTATTGATAAGTGAGTATTACATTTGCAGTTGTGGTGTGAAGCACTAGCAGTATGAATGTTTTAACACTTGAAAAATTATGCAGGGCTAAGTTGCTTCATTGTAAGAACAATGAAATATTGCAATTGTACTTCAAGTTAAGATTAAGTTTGCAGAACAGTAGAAAAAACAATTGCAATGTTATTGGAAACTCTGTTCCATTTTATATCCTTCAGGTCTGAACACATATTCTTGTAAATAGACATTAAAGAAAAACATTTTTATGGTATTTCAGTACTCTTTCATCTATACAGTGTCTGCTTTACTTTTGACAAAAATCCAAACTTTTCATATGTATGAGTTATTTCTGTTAAAATTGTGCAAACAGACTGATAATTTTTAGTGGTAACAGCTGTGAAATAGTCATATGACATGTGTGAATGTGTGATTTCCAAAACAGATTTAATTCCAAGGTTTGTAAACATGAATAAACCTTTTAGCTTTATATAGTGGAGAAGGTAGCTTAGATAAACCAAGATCAAAAATTTACATTTCCATGGCATTTTCTCAAATATCCAACAGTATGTAGTTCTGTTCACACAATACAACGCAGTTATTACAAACAAGATATTATTCAAAATTGGTTTATATATTGATAGTCCTGTTATAAGCATTTTGAGAGCAAAATTACTTATGCAATTGTTTCACTTACAAAATTTGTTTTCATTAGCATCTTCAGGCATTGAAGCAGTACAACCAGTGTAACCTGTCCAACGTTTTGCATCATTATGAGCATACATAAAGAAAAAAGTGACAGATTAATTTTTATACTTCCAGCCAGCTTTCCCCCCAAAATAATGAAAATTCAACTCAAGTGGTCAATATTGTCTGCAGTAAAAATATCTTAAATATAAAATACGGCTAAATTTTTAAGCTTCTTACTTCTTTGATCACTTCCACTGTTAATGCATAGAAAATATGTGCTAGAATTAATGACATTTTCAAAATAATGCAAGTTGAGGGAGGGGGGGGAAGAAAATTAAAAAAATTCCTTATTAAATCAATTTTCTGTACAAAGCTGGTATTAAAAAGAGCACTTTCTTAATTAATATGTTTGCATTTTTATCTGTGTATTATGTTTTATCGAATATTTATAGGGCTTGAAATGAAACTGTGCAAAAGATAAAATAACATTTCTATGAGATGTTTTTATTAAATAAGAAGGTTTGTTTCTACTCCCTGTTAAAAATAAAAAAGGATGAAAAGAAAGCAAATACAAAATTCAAAGCTATTACTGTACAAAATCCGCAACGTTCTGTCCAAAAGATCAATTATTAAGAACAGCTTTCTGAATTAATGTAGCTTGCTTTTTATCTGTTCATTATGTTTTATTTAGTATTTATAAATCTTGAAACATAACTATGTAAAAGAAAAAATGCTTTGGTATAAGGTGAACAAAAAGGTTTTGAACACATTTCAAAATATTAAATTCTGAACAAAATAATATAGGCCATATTAAATAGACACCAGACTATCAAGGACCTTCTGCAAACCAGATGGAAGACTGAATTCCATTGTGAGAGCAGAAAGCAAATGGTCCATCCAGTGTAGTTTCCAGAACAACAAAGATTTAGAATTGCTCTCCTTGAAAGTGATTATCCAAAGAAAAGAAAAAAGAATATGGTATGTACATTAAATTCTCACAACAAAGATGAGTTTTGGCTTTTATTTGTTTGGTTTATTTGTGGATGTTCTTTAACATCTCAGGTAATCAGCATCCCTTTCAATTCAGGGTTTGAAATGGCAAATAAATTTTTGTTCAGAAGCTTCTTCTTTCAGGCTTGAGGTTCCTGTACATGCCTAAATCTACCACATATCCCATGTCTTTATTTCCCTTCAGAAGGAAGCCTCTTTGGATTTATTTGCCGGAAAAAATCCATCAATCCTGACCGGGATTGAACCCGAGATCTTGGGTCTACAAGGCAAGTATGGCTACCAGGACCAACTGAATACTGAATTCATTAGCCACCTTAGCTGTATGTGATTTTACATTTTATGCATAAGAATAACACCTTTGAGATTCACAATTGTAGACTTCTTAGTTTTCAGCTTTTATGGACACATTCCAGATGATTAGAATAAACAATGCATAAATTATACTGCTTTTAAGTTTACAATTTGGGAAATTAATAATGCACAGTTCACAAAGAGCATAATCTTCTTTGGTGCAGTGGTGGTTTTGGTTGTTTGAGGATAGATTTATGGGCCACCTACCAGTGATGACAGCATCTTGGAGTGTTGCAGAGGATCTACTTCTGCTGATGTGACAACTACAAATCAGATGTCAGCTCTTGCCGCCTTCTGAGTCATTGTCATGTTATGTGGAACCCAGCAACTAAGTTTATATCTTTTTCATATACTTAATCCGAAGCGACTACAAATTTTCATCCTTCTTCCAAGTGGTTCTCATACTGTTTCCTAAATTTTATAATATTCTGAAATACACTAATTTATGAACTCTGCCTTTATGACATTTTTCTAGGTTCAAACCCCTATTGATAAGGTACTAACAATTTTTAGTGATGTTCTTAACTTATGCACTGGCTTGTTTGTGGTTGAGTTACTGCCAGAGAATAGTGATTTTGATTTTCCTCATCATGTCTGGAATGCAGCTAGTTGCAGGTAATTGATTTGATCTCTTTCTCTGATACAGTAAAATTTTACCTCTTGCATGCTTCTGTAAAAGCAGAATAGCTATAATTTCTGGCAGAAAAGACAGTAATTTAGACTTTTCAAAATGAATGTTGCTTTGGCAGTATTACAGATGGACATGCATAAATGCTATGAACTGGCATATGTTTATTACTCAAAGGGTTGATCTTATAAAATAGTAATTATGGTTAGAATTGTGAGAACTTGAATAAGTTATGCAAATATTACATCATCTCTGGCTAACAACCCACTAGCTACTATGAAACAGGCGACAAATCCATGAAAGACCTAGTATTTATGGTAGTTGCTGCATTAAAGGGAAGTTAGGAGTAGTGTTTGATACTTTACCTAAAGCTACATTTACTGGCTATATCTGATTGAGGCACATGCAAACTATAAAAGTTAGAGGCATAGATTTTCCCATGCTTTCCTGAAGAACTCAGAGCTTTGGCAACTTGGAAACATTTGTAGATGTAACATTTTCCCCACCATGTGCTCTTTGCTGTCACTACATATTGTTGGATAATTAATACCTCATGGAAATGCTATATTTTAGTATTGGTCTTGTGAATAAGTATTATATTTAAAATAGGTAAGCACTTAACATGCCAAAGAAAATGTTATATTGTAGCCCAAAATAATGGAATTTTTGTTTTTGTTGGATTAGTATTTATACAGTTATTCAGGAAATAAACTCTTTTAAACCCTACAGTTTAATACTGTTGTAGTTTTTTCAAAGTTCTGTTTTTTCATGTGTTGAAAGTTTATTTCATGGAGTTACAATATAGAAGGCATTTAGTAAAACTAATTGGATTAATACAAGTCTTATTAATTGTAATAAAATTAATTGATTCAGCAATTCTGGAAAAATACATACTGTTAGAAATTTTGTAAATATTTGTAATACAGAGCCAGCGATAATTGATAATTTGTGTAGCACAACATATATTATTCAGAATGTCGGTATTGCTGTAAAACAATCTTTGGTTTGACAAGCTTCCTGAAGTAGTGCACAGTTGAGTAAGAAAGGGAACACCGTAGAGAGATCTTGGGCATGTTGGAGTATCTGTTATGCTATACTTTTGTACTTTGATTAAAGTGTTAATATCTGCTCTGTGCATTGATAGTTTACTTTTACTATGGAATCAGACTTAGTGTGTTTTGGGTACTATTCCATATTTTGCTCCTTTCATTCAGCATTTTGTCTTCCATTAAAATGGGGTATGAAATTTTACAGGCCACCTTCACTTTTCATTAAAATAATTGAGTTATTTCATTTTTGTAATAAGTGGAAAGCACAAAATCACATTTTTATCAGTGTTGATTATCTCAACAACTATTTACTAAGTTTCATTGTTCCTTCCACATGAGCCACAGTATAAGAGTCTGATAATTGGATTTTAAATTGAAGGCTGCAATGACAGGTACTGGCAGATGTTTTTCATCATATACAGTACATTTTATTTATTATCATGTTACAAATCTTAGTATTGCTGTCTTGAGGTGTTAATACATTTTAGGGCTGACCTTTAGCTCATTGCAATTTACTGCTTTGCAAATCGTACAAAAATTCCATATTGTAAAATGTGATGGGAGGAAGGGCATCACTTTTTCATACTTCATTAAGGGATATCAACAATCCAGTAAATCTGTATTTTGCTAATGCAATGTGCAGTAAATTTCTGTTACCAATATGTATGCAATTTAATAAATTACTGTAATCAAAACAGTATACATAACAATAACTTATCATTTACTATAAACATTAAATTATTTTTATAAATAAAAACAATATGAAAATGATAACATCTGCTTATCTAGTCCTTGGCAAAATCATACTAATATGTTTTATTTTACACAGTTTATGATCATTTTTATAATTAAAAACATTCTTGGCAATTATAATTTAATTTTACCTGAGTTTCAGAAACTGTCTCTGTAGGCATATGCATGTTGCAAAACACAATTAGGGAAAAAAGAAAAAAAAATCTAAATGGAACTGTTATAAGCCAGTATTGTCATTTGTAATTATTATAGTAAAATGTTTTATTTTAACATTTTCATTGTTATAATGTATTTGCCTCGTTAGTTATACAGTTATGCTCATTGTTATAGTATGTTATTCTGTACATCAGTAATTGGTAATGTTTATGGATTTTGACAAATGAATGGTAAATTAATATGAGCAGTTACACGATTTTTGGTGTCTTGTTAAAGATCCAAATATTGGAAATCGTGTATAACACAAGATGATTGCAACCCTAGTCATGGCACTTAAGTTTACAAGCCATATAAAACAGTTGTGGAAGTACTTGAAGTATTCCTAAAATCTTTTTTAAGGGTGGATGTATTGTAGTGATCTTTTAGCCAGCAAGTCTGAGAGTTTTTTACTTTATTGGTTACTGTTCTAAAATTGACTTTGTTTATTCATTCTTACTAATCTTTTTACTATAACACTATGCTTGCCTTCATAGTCTTATGGTCAGTGTGTCTACCAGTAAATTGAGAGCTTCTAGGTTCAGATCCAGTAAGGTCATTTATGCACTCATTTCATCAAAAACATTAATTCATTGTTGCTTTAGACCTTTGTTGTTATGAGGGATGTTAAACTGGAACAAATTGAATGTATCTTGAGTGAAAATACATTGCTTTTCCTTAATTTCTGCATCAAGAGCACTGTCATTTAAAAAAATTAAGTGCAGATTATTCAAAAAAGCAGTTAACCTTTGCAGATATTGCTAAAAATGATCCTCAACTTTAGTATAATTCATTTTTTTTAAATAGTTTTTAACACCCATTTTTACTAAGGCACCACAGACAGTGGACATGGTGATACAGGAGATGAAATGAAAAATTTTTAAAGGAGTTTTTTTTTTTAAAAGGAAGAACGTGCTCCAGGCCTATGTTTAGGGCACTTCCCCAGCATTTGCTATTTATGAGGACTGAGGAAAACCTGGAAAAAACCCCAAGGATGAGGACAGTTCTGGTGGGAATCAAATCCCATGCTCATATGCTCTGATTCTCTTTAACAGACATTTATAAATAATTGTTTGTTCATGTAGACTTGTTCAAAGGCAGTTATTAATTTATGGAAGTGGTTTTTAGGTTTGTGATCTCTTGGAGAGTAGATTTATTCTTTAACCATTACCTGCAAAGAAAAAAATCCTACAGGAATATGGGGGCCATTTTGCAGTTCTTTATCTACCTAATCCTCAGTTAAATTGCTAAAAGAAAGTCCCTTACGTTGACAATGTAATGTGGTGGAGCACCATCTTGTTGCTAAAATAATGTATTTAAAATTTGAATCTCTCTCTCGCTTTTTCCCAGGAAACACAAACTGTTCTAAACTTTCTCCTGTGATAGTATCTTCAAAAAAATATGGACTAATGATAGGTTCTCCTAATGCCATCCCAGATATTATGACATTGAAATGATTTTAAAAGTTGCCTCCTTCTTCATTATAAATAAGGAAACACTTACAAAACTCAGTGTGCCAGTCTGGATTAACTTCAGCCAAAGCTTTTAACAATTTTGGTTCATAAGGTTTCAGTTTTATTTCCCTGGAAATGCTTGTTGACTGCTTCTAGTTTATTCCATATTCAATTGTTACTCTTCTTATTGACTTGTATGGAATAACAGTTAATTTGCCTAAGCCACTGTGTGATTATTTTCATTTGTAATATAATCTAGGTTGCCCTTAATTGTGCTGACAAGGGAACTTTTTCCATGAAACCACACTGATATCAGTGAAACTTGTAAGATATCATTTAAGCTATCCTAAATTTAATTGTAATGATCATTTTACTGCCAAATTACATTATGTACTAAAAAGTGCAATGTGATTACAGCCAATATAAATGCAACTTGGTCAGTCACCAGTGGTGCAGTAGAAATTTTCACAACTGGGGCTAAAACACCATAAAAATATAATAAAGCATGAATACTGAAGACAAATGTGATGGTTTTCATGTTTAGTACTGAAGAAAAAAAAATTATAACACGTTTATACATTGATGATCTAAAACTCTTACCACATAATAAACAAGAGAAGTTATAACACTTTAACTTTCATTACAAAGAACATAGACATATTAGAACCCTAATTTTTTGAGAATTTGTGCATATGATTTCCCCAGAAGTCCTATACTTGTAAGTTTCTGCATCATAGCTCTATAAGATATCCACTCTTATTGTATTTCTGTGAAAATTAGCTTAACTCCCATCTGCTTTGCTGAATGTTCTATATTTGTCATCCTTACTTACAGCTAATTAGTATTACTATAGTCTTCCTGAAATCTGATGTCATCTCCATGTTTTCATCCAAGACATTATAGTATATTTCCAATTATATTTTCAAGAATGATTGTAAGCTGTTGTACATCAACAGCTGTATCTATATTGTTTGCAAACTTAGATCTAATTATAGTCGCTAATATTTTAAAAATATTGATTGCAATAATAGTTTTCATCACATTTTAATTCTAAACGGATCAGTTTTTAGTCCTTTTACATTCCTGAACTTTTTGTACAATTATTTACATGCCCATTATATTTTTCAACAATTTATGAAGTTACTATTGGTTTTACAGCAAAATTATTATTACCAATAAATTTAAAATATCTTAATTGATCATACTACAAAGTTTATCTAAAATCATTCTGGTTTAAAGTCTTGTACTGAATCTGTTTCCTCAAATTTTTTGTTCAGTTTCTGGGATGCATTGCCTTGGGTGGCTTATTACTTAGATATATCTCACTGTTGTGTAGTCTTTAAATTTTTTCCATCAATTTAGTATGAAAACACATTTGGTTGTAATTTTTGACTCGTGATAAATTACATCAGTACTAATAGTGTCACAGGCTAGTTTGGCCTGGACATTTGGCAGCGCACTTAATGGTAGAATGGAATTTTATAATAGTATATAACCAAATGGTTTCAAAAATCATTAGATTTCATAATAAGAAAAGCACTTGGGTTATTCCTTAATTCTAGGATTAAGGCTTTTGTTTCTTCTACCTTCAGAGATGCAGCACCAAAGTCACTGTTCCAGTATCTCACTGCCAAAGTTTGTAACTGTGGAGGACATGGTCAACCTATCCATGCTGCCTCTGTCTCTCGACTATGACAACTATCTGCCTTATTTAATGTATTTAAAGAAGCCTTTTTCTGTACAGAAAAAAAGTTGGCAGTTGTTATATTTCTATATTGACACTGTTATGTTTCCAAAGTGTTTCTGTTGTCACTACACAACCTAGACTCATCCTAGTTTCCAAATGTATGTTTTATATGTATTCTTCATTGCTTACTTGCTTAACAGAGCTGATTACATAAACAAATGATCTTTTACGAAGCTTACGAAGCTGTTGACAATGGAGTGGTAATATATCCCAAACTTAGGTATTCATTTTTTTACATTAAACTCCATTTACTTACATAAAAGTAAGACACGTTTCGGGAGAATCTCTCCCATCTTCATTTGCTCACCAAACCCGTTACTCGAAATATGTGGTCAGGAAACAGCAAGTGGTATAGCACTAACCAAGCATTTCTGTCGTATATTGAAGTTCAACCTATTTGAGCAATTTTAGAGCTATCATGAAATGATGCACAGCCAAAAGAAATGTATTACTTATCTTAGAAAAGTTAAGATATTTTGCAATCTTTGGCTCTGGCATGTGATATTATGTGATTAGTTTTTATCTTATAGTGAAAAAATTACTTGATAACGCAAAATAAATGCACAAAAAAACCATATGTATTTCAGTTAAGTGAAAGCCCATTTCAACTTATACAACAACTGCTGCACATCTTAAATCCTTAAAAAAAATGTCTTTCTTTCTTTAGGTTCTAAATCAAGTTTTCAAAGGAAAATTAATGATCATAATGCAAATAATAAGAAATAACTTGGTCTTCTGGCTTTCATAGGCCTGTGCAAAACAAATTGGCTACAGATGTGTATAATAGAAATACAATATACTTGAATATAGTGTTAAATAAGAACATCATATATTAGTGTTATAAGTTAGTGAAAGATAAAAATTACTAGTTGAAATGTAGTTAGTTGTCCACCAATGTAAGTTGTTTGAAGCAGAAAATGAAAACTAGGGCTGCTTTTGCATAGAAAATAATTGGAAATTCATACCATTTGGCATTACTATCACGATAGTTCAAATGAAGAAGATATATGTGGAAGTATAATTGTATATCTGCAGTTGTATTAAGATGCAACAAATTATAAAATTAATAACTTCATACCAAGTCAATGGTCTGATCAGTGTTGATGTTTCACACATTGATCAAATAGTTTAGTTCCTCAGCATTCGTTGAGTTCGCAAAACAGTCACAGAGTTGTCGGTCCTGGTGGTGTAGTGGTTACCATACTAGCCTCCTAAACCCAAGATCGCAGGTTCGAACCCGGCCAGGACCAATGGATTTTTTCAGGGCATAAAAATCCTAAGTATGGCTTCCTTTGGAAGGGAAGTAAAGCCGTGGGTCCTGTGTCATACATTTATGGCATGAAAAAGAACCTCAAGCCTGAAAGAGAGGCCTCTGAGCAAAATTTGTCGACCATTTCACGCCCTGAGTTGAATGGGATGCTGATGACCTGAGCTGTTAAAGAGCGTCCATAAATAAATCATTAAAAAAAAAGTCACAGAGATCTACGAACATAGAACTTGTCATTTACAATTACCACAGTAGCACACAATCCACATTTACAAAAAATATCATGTACATCTACATAAATGGGTACAGCTAAAATAAAAAAGCAACACGTAGAACAATTCAACCAAAATAAAAACCAGAGAAGCAGAAACAGACCAATCACTCAAGTCTCACATATGTTTACATATGCATTGATGTAAAATTATTGCAGTATTTTTTACTCAGTATGGTATATTGTCACTCATATATTCCTATACAGAATAATAGACCTTTTTACATAAGTATTTTCTAAGAGCTGATTTAAAGACTTTAAGCTAGAGGGAAGAGCATTTTGAATTAAAATGCATTCATAATAAACTTGTTTTTGATGGCAGGAAAATAGTGAAGCTAGTCTATGTAGATTTGCTTTTTGTCTAATATTCTTGAAGTGGCCATATAATTCATTTATGAGCTGCACATTTCTGGCAGATTATGTTGTGTTAAGGTAAGATTGAATGGCAGGAAAATTCCCGTGGGGAACCTATTGGATGCTTTAATCCAAAACATAGTTACTTGTGGCCTCTGAAACTGAGCCTGAGTCATCTTACTGGATGGGATTCAGTTCAACATTAATTTTTAGTTAAAAATTTGTACAGAGCCATACCATGACAATGAATGATGAATCCCATAAAAGCATTTATCTGTGTAGAACTTTTGTTTGAATGACATTTCTTAAAAAACGTACATGATGGGTAAAAAGTCCTTGCAGCCTACAGTAATTTGTTATTGTGCTATATTTATAAATATGTTTATGAAATATGAAGGAAATATACTTGTTAAAAGTCTAGAACACTAGTATTAGTTTGACTTTGGTCTCTACAGAGACTAATATAACACCATATATTCCGGTTGATTTTGTTAAATCTGTTAAGCATTTTCAGAATCGCTTCTTGGAAGGTGGCAAGATAGCAGTTTTTAAACCATTGTTGAAAGCATATAAGTATAGTTGCACTCTCTCTTCAATGAAATTACAACCATTATCTGGTGCAGTGAGGTCAGGTCTGCATGAAGGCGAAAACAATGGTGCAGATAACTGTTGAGTTCTATATCCAATCCAACAATATGGAAACATGTCAGTGAGCCAGTCATTGACAACAGCTGCTAAGTGTCTTGTTCAAACCAGACTGTGCTCATGATGCCCGGTACTTGCAGCTGCATATGTAAATAGGTATTTAACATGCGAAGATATGATGCTTTATTTACTAATCCTTGAAAGAAAAAAGGATGGTTTGCATTCATACCTGTCCATGTCATCAAATGCAGAGGATTCTGTTGAAATGATAGAATTGGGGATTCTCCTTAGCCCAGAAGAAGCTGTTTTGATTTCTCACACTGCAGTAAATGGCATATTTATAAAAATAGCTTTCTTCTGCCTCGCACACATTGAAAATGTTTGAAGGAACAAGGCATGTGCAGTCTGGAGCTGTCAAGATCTCCATCTGTTAATTCATTGCCAGTCACAGTGCTTAAGTTCATGGATTGTGCACTGATCGCAGTCCTTGCAAGCTGGTAGCAAAAGTTTCTACTCAAGTGAAGGGTCTCCCACTTCACTTTGCATTTTTAACGCATCTCATTCCCATGCTGAAAGCATTTTTTTCTCCCACTTTAATAATTATTTGCATGTATTGGCATCTTAAAACAAGTTCCAATATCTTACATGATCATACTCATGGTTTTTGTAGTATGATTTCACATGTGGACCAACACGGAAACCAAAAGTCTCCGCTAAACTGAAAACACTCATATCCACCATCATACATTCTTAAAATTTGTAGATTTGTATTAATTTCCTTTTCTTTTTATTTTTTAATTTCATAGCAACATTCATAATATGTTAATTTTATTTAAAACATAAATTTCTTAAATATAGCATAATGACATTTATTGTAGGTATATTGGAACTTTTTGTCCATATTGTACATTAGGATTCCCGATAAAATGCGTAAAACCATTTGGAGAAGAGCAATAGACAAACACAAAAGAAAAATCTGAAAAAATTTCTGAATTACAAAGTAGGGAACTTGTTCATGATTCCATATAACCAACTGAGTGCCAGTAATAGTGAAGCATAGGATGATTATTGGAGCAAACAACTGAATATTAATAACAGTATACATGTTCAGTATAAACTTTCAGTTGGATAAATTAAAGCCACAATGTCGAATCCTGGTGGTGTAGTGGTAATCATACTTGCCTTCTAAACCCAACATCCCGGGTTCAAACCTGGCCAGGGTTGATGGATTTTTTTCAGGCGTAAAAATTCTAAGTATGGCTTCCTTTGGAAGGGAAATAAAGCTGTGGGTGTCGTACATTTATGGCACAAAAAAGAATCTCAAGCCTGAAAGAAGAGGCCTCTAAACAAAATTTGTCGGCCGTTTCACGCCCTGAATAGAATGGAAAGCTGATGACCTGTGATGTTAAAAAGTATCCACAAATAAATCAAATCAAAATCAAGGCCAGAAATATCATCCAGTGTTTGTGTAATATGTATTCTTCTTGCTTATATTTTGTATAATCTAATACAAATAGCAAATGCTCATGCACATTTTTGAAGAAATGCCAGCCAAACAAAGTGGCACATAGATAAATGCTTTTATAACCTTCATCACCATTGTGAGTTAAGTTTCTGTGCAAATTTTTTACAAAAACATTCTGTTTTGAGCTGAAGCTCCTTCCCTTGTTAGTGGAAGACAGCATTATCTGTTCACCAAGATACATTATCAATGGTTTTAAAATTGAGGCATGAAAAACTACCCGTGTAGTTATTTACATACTAATTAGTTAGAAAACAAAAATATCTTCATTTGAACAATGCCTAACATTATATGTAAAAATTAGAACTTAAGGATATCTAATCCATTAATTCACACAAGTTGTAGAGTTATTACAAGTACAATTTTTAAAATAATTTCCTTAACATAATTGTTATTTACTCAGATAACTCCACATTTTCAGAAAATAAAATGAAATATTTTGAAACATAGGAGACTTACTCTGACTTTAAATTGCCATAGATAGGAACAAGTAGGTTAGCTTTTTCTTTATATTCTTTTTAAAAAAAATATAGTAGTGAATCAAAAAATGATGAACAATTGGTTTCTCATATCTTGTTGGCATTTTATATGAAATATTTAATTGCTTTACTAAAGTTATATTTGCACATATTTAATTTAGGTAACCACGTTGATTACACAAATAAATGTTAATTGAAAACAATGTTAATCCTCCTCCGATATTAGAAATTACACCTCCAAACCTGTCATCTGTTGGGCAGCTAATTATCTCTGGAGACACAATACAGTACACATTCACACTGATGTTCCCTGAATCGATGGTCAGTCCAAAGTCAGGGCCACCTCAAAGACATCACAAAATTGGAAGATATTGACAAACAAAGATAGATGAATGAAATGGAGGCTGAATTCATGATAGATAAATACCAACTTGGCATTTGCCTATTCTGAAAATGGACTGAGGAAAACTACAGCAAACTTCAGTCACTTAGTTGGCTGCAGAATTTCAACCTGGAAACTCCCAAATATGAGTTCCAAGCATTACCATCTGTGCCAAACTGCTCCGTGAAAATAAAATTTAAAAGAAGTAAAAATAGCAGGATCATGTGCTCTATCATGTATGCTTATCAATAAACTGTAAGCATACATGGTAACAAAGAAAAGAATCGTGTTTCATTTTTCCAAGAATGTACAATTATGATGAAGTACTTTTGGCTACAATGTTGCCAGTTTTCACACTTTTTCTAGCTGATACATGAATTTTACAAATTTCTACTTAGGCAATGAATCAGGCCGTGTGTCTTTTATGACTAATCTAATATTAAAATATAATCATAATCATTGTACTCTTAAGCTACAGCATATAATATACTATAATATTTTAAAACAGTTTCATGAAAACAGACATCAAAATTGTAAAACAAAATATAATTGTCTTTCTGAAACCATTTAAAAGGGAAAAAATATTATTAGGCTTTATTTTTGTTTATCATGCTAAAAGATATATTTGAGAAGGTATATATTAGGTTTCCTTCCACCCCGTGTGTTCATAATAATTCCATTTCTAAATTATATTGATCACCTATGCAGTCTTGTAGTCAGCATGTCTGCCTACAAATCTGGAGGTTCCAGGTGTGAATTTTATGAGGTCAGTTACTGGTAAGGTTTTTTCTAGAGCATTTCCTAACCCTAGAAGGGCTATGTCAGATAAATTTTAAGTGTTGTAGGCTCTAGGTTCATTTGTGCACTCATTTCATAAAAAATTATTGTTTCCATGTACATGTTCTGATAAATGTTTCAGCAGTTCCCTGTTGTAGTTTGTGCAGTTGTTAAATTTGGCAAGGGTGCTAATGGTCACAGAATCTTCTTAGAGGCACAACTTTCATAGTGGATAGTTTACAGTAGAAAAAATTTCCCCATATAACATTCATTTCAAATTATCAGTAATCAATTTCTTTTTAATACAAAGTTTTTAATGTTCCAGGCTAGCTGTTGTGGATCAGGGATGGTTGGAATGATATGAATTAATGATGGCACAGACAAGTTCAGGTACTGGTTACCTGGGATTACCATTTTGTAGTATGGAAAGGGTTCAACAAAGTAAATTGATAATTGGTAAATAACAGGTATCTACTGCCAATTTCTTTTTATTGTGCACTGTTAGTTTATCCCCTTATCTGGAACACCCCTTTGCGGTCATGTTATAATATATGCTTATACATGAACATACAATCTTGTCTTATGGTTATATCCAAACTTTTGGCTAAAATATGTTTAATTTTTCTGATAAAAAATCGGAGGTTTGTATACATGTTAAGCCAATTTTTATGTGATTTAAATGTTATATTCTATGAAGTAGAAAGAATGATATAGAAGCTGTAAAAGTCAAGAGCAGAATTATGCATTTTGTGTATCCATGTTACTATGGCAACTCTGTAAACTGTTAAGTGCTTATCTTTAAACTATGGTACTGTTACTTTTAAACAATTTATATGTACCAGAATGTCATAAATGAATTAATGAATGTGTTTATGATATTTTGCTTATGAAGATCAGAGTATGTTTAGCCAACCTAAAACTTCAGTCCATGTTAACATTATGGGGTGTTGTCATAAGCAGTGAGATAACAGGGACTGTGTTCTGGTTCCAGCTCGCTTGGAGTGTCACTCTGATAACAGGAAGACATTGTGAAGTTTGGTTTATTGTGCTTCTCAGCCACAGTGTGGAAAGTGCATAGCTATCTAAAGCATCATGTCTCCTACAAGCCCATCCCAGACCCACATGTGGGGGAAAAAGCTGTAGTGTCTTTTCAGTTTTCCAGCCACTGTGCAGTAATAAAGTTAGTGCAAGGCTGGATTAGTTGTATTTATGCAACAGGCGCATGAAATATCGTGCATTTCTCTTCAAAAGATGTAAGTTTTTCTTAAAAAACCTGTTCTAAAAAAGAAATCAATAAATACATAAGTGCTGTTGTTAAAATGGGCTGCTAAAGCTGTGGTTTAAAATGATTTTGATTGCACTGAAAATGTTAGAATATTTTTAAAATTAATGTAACACCCCATTAGTTCATTTATTGGTGCTCTGAACGTTTTATTATATAAATACCTTGAACATAGTAGATATAAAAATATCCTCTTCCAGCAAGAGCATTTATACTTAACTGTGAAATGTTACAATAACTGTTACCTGTAGAAAGGACTTATGTGTTAGCTACTAGTGAGTATACTGTAAGATGTTCCATTATGTTGACTGCAAGTGTGAGTGTTGCGAGTGGTACAGAAATAAAAAAAGACTAACAATGAAGTTTTTTATTTCAGGAAGGAGATATATTTCTTTAATTTTTTTTCTCTCTTTTTCCTATCAGAGTTTCAAAGTAGAATTTAAGCCTTTTTTATATAAATTTCATTGCATTTTTACTGTAGATAACATGAAGCTTCATTGTCTATTTATTTTCATATTACACTACATCTGAAATTTTGTTCTGTTCCTTTCATTAGTTAAGTTGACCAATTCAGTGTTGATTGTTGTGGCACTGATTGTAAGATCATCTGTAATGTGTCATTTGATGTAAATAAATCAATGTAATTGTCAAGTTTTCAAACTGGTGAGCTAAACACATCCATCATCCATCTCCCAAAGTAGCATAATGCACTGATCTTGCCATGAAAGTGTTTTGAATGTAGAATAATGGTTTAAAAACAAAGTACATGGGGATCTCCTAGAGCTGAGATGAAACTTTTGTAGACAAAATAAATAGTTCAGATTAGCATATGGAAGGAGGGTTGTGTTTCAAAACTAGAGCCTTGCTTTATAGCAGAATGCCTTTTTTTTTTTTAATTTTATATATATATAAATTAGTGACATTCAAAAAAGATCTAATTGCACAGAAATTATATTCATGAACTATACTTTGACTTTGCAGCCTATTTTATATTATTCCGCATATTTCTGCCATTTTTGTAATCGCTTTCTTATTTTTGCAATTTTTCTGTTGTTATACGTTAATGCTTCATTGGTAGTAATTGTTTGTTCCAATGCAGCTGTTGTTTTAAAGAATATTTAGCAACAGATTTCATTTTATAAATGAAATGCTATACGAATGACAATGTGTTCATTCCCTGTAGGAAAACCCTCATAAAAATGTTAAGCTGGGTAAGTAAGATATAGTTTTGTTTTCATTGTGGGTGAGTGGTGTTTGTAAGCTGCTGATCTCAGTTTGCATTATTGACTTGTAAAAATAATCACTAAAGATACAATGTAGCATAATTCCAATTACAAAGACTTAAATGGATTTTTTTAATTAGTGTTTAATGCTTGTTTTTCGTGCTAAATCATCAAAGGCAGTGGACACTGATGATACCCGAGATGAAATGATAAATTGAGAAAAGATTTTTTTAAGGAAGGAAACGTTCTGGGATAGGTTTAGGGTACTTCCCCAGCACTTGCCATTTCAGGAAAACTTGAAAAAAACCTCAGTTAGGGAGGACAGTTCTGGTGGGAATCGAACCCCAGACCTCCTGCTCACAAGTCCGTACCTTAACAACCTTGGCCACCCATGGTGGAGAAACAGAATATAATTTGCATTGATATGTAAACAATTCACAATTTTTTTTGTGAATTTAATTATCTTTGCATAAAAATTTTTTTTGTTACCAGTAATAGCATACAAAGCATTTTTAAATGGTCGGACATCTGATCTCTGTTCATAACCTCCTTCCTATAGGCTTTGTTAACTGTAATGGGCTTTAGCCTACTACAGTAATCGCTGTATCCTTTACCTCCTTTTTGTGCCATCACTGGTAGAGGGCAGTATTGCAGGAGAGCATGTTATCACACCGACATCCTGCTTGTCACCATTATGCAACTTTTATAACCAAAGGATGCTACCTCTCTATCAGACAGCTTCTCATTTGTTCTCATGAGGCTGGGTGGAGCCCATTCCAGATCTTCCTAACTTAGAAAATTTGTAAGCAGGTACTGGGAATCAGACATGGTACCTCCTGGCCAGCAATCAGCAACACTTAACTACTAGAATAGGGAGGTGGTCTGTTCATAACCTCTCAAGTGTAAATACAGTAGAATGAAATGTATTACCATATATATGCAAACCTGTTCCATTGTATGCCTGTATATTCATTCAAATTATCATTTTACGTCTTAATTCTCCACTGCTGCAATTCTCCACTTTGTTACATATACTGTTGGCCTATTATTGCATAGAGCATTTGAATAATAGGTAGTCATGAAATGAAGGGCAAACAGAAAAGAACATATCATATGATGGTACTTTCAAGCATAAAGTAATTCTTAGTGCTGAAAAAAATGGTAACAGAAAGGCAGGAAGAGAGTTCAATGTAGCTACAGCAACAGAAATTAGAATTATTTGCAACTAAAAATTCATTTATGAAAAGAGTAAGAATGGGCAACCTATAACTAGTAACACCATAAGAAATTATTTTTTCTTCTTTAACTTATGCCAACTGTCCTGGCAACAGCATGATGGATTTTGTCATATGTGCTCCAAGATGTAACAATAGTCCATTTTGTTTATAAATTCTGTGTTCTAATCATTTTATGAATTAGAATGTCTTACAAAAATATGTCAAAATCTTTATTATGATTTTAAGTTTCAAGTTTACATTCATTGGTGCATTACATTCGCATAAATACAGGGTTTTTTTTTTGGTAGATTTAAGTTCATAAGGACTTCTCCTTCATTCTATCAGTCTTCAATAAAAACATAAAATGCGGCCACAATTATTTGCACTGTTAAATGTCTCCATCAAAGACAAATAGTGTAGACACATTCAGATATTTTCAGCATAGGTGTGGTTTCTGCATTGTAGTACATAGAAAATAATAAATAGCACAGAGATCTATGGTACTGTAACAGAAACAGAATATCTGCCTTAAAACAAGTAAACAAATACAACAATACAAATTTAGCTTATCCCTGACCTTCACAGAATGTGAGTGGTTGTTAACTTAAATTCACTGAGACCTATGGTATCATGACAGAAACAGAATGTCTGCCTTAAAACAAGTAAACAAATACCACATTACAAATTTAGCTCATCTCTGAGCTTCACAGAATGTGAGTGGTTGGTAGAAAAAACCTTAGATTCATAACAATACCAGACAACCTTGGATTGCCTCATTGCAAGAATAAGGAGAGGAGAGTTTGAAGAAACCATATCTGACAGTAAAACTTGTGACTGAGACCTAATATTTGCAAGTCTCCTGTCATATCACTTCCAAAGAGACTAAACAAGGTCTTAGATCATGATGTTTTATAGGCCTTGCATTGATAAAAAAAATCAATTTTATGGTATTATTCATTTTCTTTTAGAAGAAAACATTATAAATGTTATATTAATCATAATTCCTAATACTTATAGAATAGTTTCCTTTTCTTGTTAGAAGTTAAAAGAAACTTTGTAAACAATGTTTCTTCCTAAGCTTAATATCAATCCTAGTTTCTTAGAACACACACATTTATTTTGTCTAAAAGTTCTGAATCTATTTGGTGCTATTTTAGTGAACAGTGCTTCTATTTCCTCCCCTTTTAATAAAATAAAAATGTTGCTGATATAATTATTAACAACACAAACATTTTGATAATAGCCATGCAGAAATGATGTCCGTCTTCTCATTAAGTTATTTGATGGAGTCGTTGAAATCCTTCATGTGTGCATGCTATCCACCTCGGTTTATTGATCTCATGAGTTTCACTGTGGATGCATCTGTAATATTCCTTCTGAGAAAATGTTTCATTTAACTTGTTTCTTAATGGTCATTGCACTTTTAATGGCAAGCATTGTATATATGCACACACACATTTTATATTTCATGATGAAAATGAAGAGCTTGATTATACACACACACACACACACGTTTTATATTTCATGGGGAAAATGAAGACCTTGGTTATTATATACATATAAAGTTTACCATGTTCTCCAAAGGTCTCTGAGTTTGTTTTTATTGATTGATTTCTTTTCCCCCCATCCTCCCACTCATAGTTTGCAACCGGCTAATGCTAGCTGATCGTTAAGGGTTGTCAAAAAGAAACATTTATTTTCTCTTTCTTTCTTTATTGTATCTTTCAAATAAGTAAGAAGATATGTGTTATGAGTGGCATCTTCCAGATTTAACTTTGTTGCAGGGTATGGTAGTTAAATTGGTCATCAAATCCATTAAATTCAGTAGTGTTCACTTTAAACATTCCTATGTCTTTATTTGAGAAGTTTTGCTAAAATACTAACTGAACATAATGAAATAAGTCAAAATATACTAGTAGATCTTGGCTTCCTTTGGAAGGGGAGTAAATCCATGGGTCCCATGTTGTAGATTTGTAGAATGTAAAAGAACTTCAGGCCTGAAAGAAGAGGTCTCTAAGCGAAATTTATCCACCATTTCATGCCCTGAATTGAATGGGATGCTGTTTATCTGAGATTTCAGAACATCCATAAATAAACCAAATCACAACAATAGTAGATAATATTTTTTTATTGAATAATGAAACAACAAAAAAAAAAAAAAAAAAACCAAGGAATACCGTGTGTAAGTTTAATTGCTCCGTGAATGAATGTTTCTACAAAACAAGTCCTGTCTCACCTAGGAGTTAAATAATGCAATTAACTGCAAATGAAAAATGCATATGACCAAGAATCTATGGTCGTGTTGCTCACATTTTTTTTGTTATGTTGATGTACTGCAGTTAATAAATTAATAAATGAAAAACATTTGAAGGGTGTACAATCAATAAAGCTACAGTTTGTGCATTCTTGAAACATTTTGCTCTGTATAATAAAATAAGATATCCAAGATTACCATAGCATGGAAAACAGAGCTTTGCTGGTTATTGATGCACTTTTATAATGAAATGCATGTGCATATTATGAATTGCTGATTATTGCACCTTATGTAGACCTCAGATTTTCAAGCTTCCACTGCAGTGACAAAAAGTAGTATATATTGCTTATTAACTAGCAGGCCCACATTCGATCCTGAGGTTGTGACATGTTGCTTGGGTAAATTTTTTTCAGGACATTTTTTCTTACTTTGCCATATGTGCCAATGCCATCCTGCGGCTGCAGTTGGGAACAGTAGCAAAGAAAGCCGACTGTTATGATTTTACTAGTAGAGATTACTTTAGGCAGATAACCGTAATGTGCATGTAGTCTTATTAGCTCAATTGGTTAGAGCATCATGCTTATAATGTGAAGGTCATGGGTTCATTTCCTCATGGATAAACTTTTTTCATAATTTGTGAATGGAATAAATGTTATTTTTTCATAGGTTATGTTTGTTTAGTTTAAGTTTAACAAAAAAAATAATAAAATTCCATACTAACACTTTCTCACTCAACTGCCATTTAGAACTTCAGGTGCAGGAAGGCAATGTTTTAATGTCAAGTTTTTTCCTTACTCTGAAAAAGTGAATTATCAAGTAGGTTATGCTAGGGACTCCAGATTCAGTTGCTTTATCTTTCATCCATTCCATTCACCATCTTAAAAAGCTTGGGAACTGGTAAGACATTAAATGCTTGCAAAGAAAAAACTTTGCAGTAAACAATTTGTGGAGGTAATTTCATAAAGTTAGTAAGCTTGTGTACCTAACAAGAAAAATATTTTTTTTTCCTATCATCTACTTGTTCTTATACACAATTGCAAATTTTAGAACTGTGCTCTATTTTTTAATATCCATTCTTCCATCTCTGTAAATTATGAAAACTTCACCAAAATTCCAAGTGGATACCACAAGTATTTTCTTTATAATTCAAGAAAGGAAGCTGATAAAACTCATGAAAAGTTACTAACAGTTTACAGAATGGGAGTAACAAAATTGGATTAGTGAGGAATTGAACTTTATAAATGAATATAAGCAATAATTTGTACGTGTTTTGCAAGCACCACAACCAACTACATATACAAAAATATGTCTTCCTGGGTTTTTTTAATGACAAAATGTTGTGTTCTATTTAAGACTGATCAAATGTGTGCCTTTGATACCAGTTACTAATATATATAAAAATTCAGAATCAAACAACTAAAATGAAATTGTAATCTTAAAAGAAGTTAGGAACAGTGAAGTTAAATATTGTACATAAGAAGCTGTTGACAATGGAGTGGCAATATAACCTCAACTTGGGTATTCATTTTTTACACTAAACTCCATTCACTTACACAAAAGTAAGACACGTTTCGGGAGAATCTCTCCCATCTTCATTTGCTTACTGAACTGTCCTTACTCGAAACTATGGCTGGACAAACGGATGTTCCTGTGATGGCCTCTGTTGGTTGAAGTAGAAAGTTGCTGAGCTCATCCATAGGAGGAAATTCGAAATTCATTAGGGCTTTCTCTATTTTTTTAATATGAAAAATTTTTCCCAAGTGGATAACTCCAATGGGCTGTGAAGATGTTTCAGCAGTTTTATTCCCGGTTTTATTTCATGGTTTTTGGTCCAAAAATGAGCTGCTACTCCTGATTTATCCACCTTTTTAAACCGAATATTCCTAAAATGCTCTTTCCTTCGAATTTCCAAATTTCTTTTTGTTTTACCTATGTAGCTCTGTTCACAATCTGCACATTTTATTTTGTAAATTCCTGATTTCTGTTCTGGTAGTATGGAGTCTTTTACTGTGCAACCTAATAAATTCTTGATGTTGTATCTGTTCTTTGGGGCTAACATTATTCCATGTTCTTTGAAGATTTTCTTGAACTTGTGGTACATTGGATGGTAGGTGAAACTTTTGAATTTGTATTCTTCTTTTGTGTTTTTCAGTGTGGTTCTTCTTTTGTGTTTTTCAGTGTGGAAACTTCCCTTATTCCTTTTTGCCTTTTAGATTTATTGATAATTTTTATACTATGTTTTTATCACCAGAACAGAAATCAGGAATTTAAAAAATAAAATGTGCAGATTGTGAACAGAGCTACATAGGCAAAACAAAAAGAAATTTGGAAATTCGAAGGAAAGAACATTTTAGGAATATTCGGTTTAAACAGGTGGATAAATCAGCAGTAGCAGCTCATTTTTGGACCTAAAACCAGGAACAAAACTGCTGGTACATCTTCACAGCCCATTGGAATTATCCACTTGGGAAAAATTTTTCATATTAAAAAATAGAGAAAACCTAATGAATTTCGAGTTTCCTCCTATGGGTGAGCTCAGCAACTTTCTACTTCAACCAACAGAGGCCCCCACAGGAACATCCATTTGTCCAGCCATAGTTTCGAGTAACGGCGGTTCAGTGAGCAACTGAAGATGGGAGAGATTCTCACGAAACGCATCTTACTTTTGTGTAGGTGAATGGAGTTTAGTGTAAAAAATAAATACCTAAGTTGAGGTTAACAGTGAAGTTATACATGTACAAATGAGTCAGTATTAGGCGACACTAAAACTTCACTAACTGGTTAATTCTTCAGAACATGTTTCAAGAGCATTCGCTCTCATCTTCAGCTGGGGACTGACTAACTCTAGCAGGTGACGTAGTGGCATCTGGTGGTTCCATTAGATAATGGAACAGGAAGTCCATTGGTAGAATGATATTGTACAGTGAAGCTAATCATATAATCAAAATAATTGTATCGCTGAGATGAAATACACACTCTCATACACTTAAAGAGGTTAGTATTAGGTGACTATTGATTAATTTTTCAGAACATGTTTCAAGAGCATTTGCTCTCACCTTCAGCTGGGGAACAACTAACACTGGCAGGCGACAATGTGACCTCAGAGGGTTGCAATATACAGTGAAACAGGAAGTCCATTAGTGGGTTGATGCTCATTTTTTAAATTGATATACCTAAATTTTAATGTTACAATGTAATACCTGTTTAAGAAGAAGTTTAGTAATTTTTACAATGAAACAATTATATAACATTATAAACAAGATTTTATGATTTTTTGTATTTCAGAATTTTAAAAATATATTAAAAATAAAATGAATATTAATCTCTATATTCTAATTACTTGGAAGTCAATGCCATCTTTTATTATACTTGACACTATTGACCGCCACAGGTGGCCGAGGTCGTTAAGTCGTGGACTCGTGAGCGGGAGGTCTGGGTTCGAATACCACCAGGACTGTCCTCCCTGACTGAGGTTTTTTCCACGTTTTCCTCAGTTCTCATAAATGGCAAATGCTGGGAAGGTACCCAAAACTTAGGCCTGGAACGATTCCTTCCTTAAAAATATCCTTTCCCAATATATCATTTCATTTCATGTATCATCACCGTCCATCGTCTGTGGTGCCTCTGTAGCAAAAACGGGCATTAAACACTATTCATTCATTTATTCATTTGACACTATTGTACTGATGGAGATTATTTAGTTTCTCTATCTATAGTTATTGTTAACAAATTCCTGCAAGAAATTTTAGCCCAAGCAAGAAAGGCTGAATTTTCACAAACACCGAGACAATCATGTAGTACTTATCAGAAGGAAATACAATAGATTCATTAATTGATGAGCAGTGAAAAAAAGGATATTTTTGGGACTTTTTCTATTGGCATATTTTCAGCACAAATTAGATTATCAAATTCTGCTGATTAATTTGGTACCTAATATTAACTTATTTATTTTTTTTAATTCTGTAATTATGTATTCTGCAATGAAGATTAACTGTTTTCAGTAATAAATAGTTTTCTTAATATTATTTTAACATTATATTCAATTGATAACGGTATTTTAGTAATGAAAACAAAATAATGACAATTGTTACTATTGGTAATTTTATGCTATTGTCACAATGTAGCATCTTATTAACAATTTTGAACATCAATAAAATTCTTTTATAATTCTGGTATAGCACAACTCTTTATTGATATTATACCTATTTAATCATCAATATTCAATTAGAAATGAAAACACAGATATTATATTGGCATTTATTGTCCAGATTCCAAAATAATTTTTGCAACTCTTAGAGATTAATATAATGGATTTGCTGTGGATCACTAATTTTCCAGCATAACTGTGAAAATTATGGCAAATATAATTAGATAATATATTTGAGCACTAATTTGGAAAGCCGTTGACGTAGAAATCTTGTTCACTGCTTGTCGACTGAAACAAAAATTAAATAAGTTATTAATGTGTAGCATTGTAACTTAAATTCTTACATATGTCTGCCTATGCAATAAATAGTCCTCCATGTAAAGAACAATAATGCAGGAATAAAAATTAAGTTAAACAAGTCAAATATTCTAGTCAAAAATGGCTTTGGAATTTTTCCATCACACACCAATTTTGAATAACTAATTTATTCTATAATATTAAAAATGACATTAAAAGTTCAAGTTCATTTACATTATGTAGCCAATTTATGCTTTACATAAAAACATTTTCATTATTGAGAGTTATATAGTTACATTGTTAATTTAAAGCAACAGTAAATAAAATAAAGAAATCTTAATTTAGCATCAAGTCAGTGGAAAGTAATACGTATTAATTTGTCATGTTTCTATTGTCAGTTTGCATCAGTATGCACCTATTTGAGTGAGTTCTTGAAAGTATGAAAAGCAAAATTGAGAATGTAAAGATACTGCAGATAATTTTTGCTGTGTGTGCTGTAAATTTGCGATCAAATTACAGAAAAGACCACATGCGTACTGTCTTTATTTTGGAATGTTGAGTGTTTCCAGAGTATAATTGTATAACTTTATTAACTATTAGTAAAATATACTTAAATTATTATTATTAAAATCCAATATGTTCCATGCCCATCCAAAAGTTTGTTCATGAGTAACCTTGAGGGAATTTATAAACTCAGCACTTGTTATCTGGTACATTATTATAGTCACAATGCCATATTTTAACAAACAAATTTTATTGTAACATTACAGAGCCATCTCATAGTATATTTATCGGAAAATAAACTTTCTATTAATTTTGACATCCTATGCTGCAGCTTACCCTATACAAAAGCCACGCTTTGCCACTATATACATATGTCCAACAACAACAAATAGTATTCTTGTTGAATTAAAAGTAAAACTTCTAAAATCATGTTAATATATTAAACTCTCTTGACGTTTCAAACTAAAACTTTTTTTTTAATTAAAAAAATTATGATTAATATAGTTTCACTGTGTGGATTCCTACATTCATTTTTAAACAAATAGTATGTTAGGTTTAAAAATATTTCTATAGCAGTCCCTCAGTTTTAACACATGTGTACATCATAAATACTTTTTTTAGTAACAATATTCTACTCATGCTAATAATGCTACAGGTTCCCAAAAATTCAATATCATGAGTTAAAGCAGACATACAGTTCCATTGTAAATTGTTTTTAAAAACTTAATGGTTTAATACAATGCCTTAAAAAATATATATATAAAAGAACTGTCTTTTTATATATTGAGTTTCAGGACAAGTTATGGTCTATAATATTCCTAAAAATTTGTAACAATGGATCTTTTCAATTGTTGTATTATTTAACACAATTACAGCATCATGTTCACTATTTACACAATGGTACTATTAGTTTGCTTTTATTAGGATTAGTCTTAAAATTCATAACATACAAATAAGAGATACATTTTAAACATGATATAATGTTAGTTTCTAGTTGAACTAAGGATTTGCTGCAGCATATCATTAAGGTACTTGGCATACGAAACTAGGTCACTTGTTGTGAATTTCTGCATTAATATATAAGAAACGAGGAGTGGTCTTAAAATCATACCCTATGGCATCATACCCTCCTGCAAAAGGATAGCAAGGACTTTAAAGAATTATTGTGTTACAAATTTCCAAACATTTAAACCTTAACTGTTTGCAAATAAATATGCAAAAGTAATAGTCACTAAAATTTTGAAAATATTGATGTGAAAGAAAATGTAACTGTTTACCTATATATGATAGTACTTATAGATTTTTCTTCAATACTGAGCACTGTTGTACCATAGTTAGGGTCATTCAGTTCAGCTGTTAAATGGTTCAGTCCTCTGTAAAAGTACAAGGAATATTGATTGAAGTTTAATAAAAACTAAAACAAAGTAACAAGAAATAGTTAAAAGTGAAGAAATGTACGCCTAAATTAGGTGTTAGTGAAGTTTAATATTATTGTAATAATAATAATAATAATAAATAATAATAATAATAAATTTATACTTGATAATTTATTTATCACCCACTGATCACATACTGTAATTTAGGACATTTAAGGTACAAATGATAAATAATAATTCATAATATAATTTTTCTGTTTATCTGATAAATACCCACTAAATTTTGTATTGCCTTTTATGTAAAAAGCATTTTCTTTCATTTTGTTATACTAATATTACAACTTTTTTTAACATAAGTGCTAAACTGGATATGCAGTTATAAGCTCTGCTCTAAAAATATAAAAGTAAACTGAGTAAAATAAAATACTTATAATAACTATGAATGCCCTGCACCTGTGCAAACTTAATACAGATTAGAAAAAACAATATATATATATATATATAAATTTATCTGACTGGCATTAGAATTCTGCATGTTCGCAGCAGAAGATAATCGTGTAGCCCATGTTTTAGTCAACACATCTTTAAGTGCCATTTTCTTGCCAAATTCCAGCTGAGATTGAATGTAAGTCTTCTTGATGAAAGGCAACTAGTCTGACCAGTAGGCAACAGAAAATGAAATTATTACATGAAGCATTATCTGTGCTGAAACTTCAGAGGAGTATGCATGCTTCATAAGGAGAATATGCAAAACATTTTAAATAAATGTTTCTAATAATAGAAATTCCTCAACAGTTGGCACATACTATAATCCATTGGATATTAAAAGCTTCCCTCTAATTATAGTTGGTTATTATTTGCCTCATTTGCAGTTGGAAGCACTTTTTGTAGTTATTGTGCTTGGCAAAATGGCAGACAACTAATGCATAGAGTATAAAAGATTATATTCATAATCATATTGAAGTGAAAGTTCTGTCAGTGGTTAAAATAAGTTACATTAATTGTGTGTCACTCACAATCGTCTGATTAAAATGTTTAAATATTGAATATTACTGTACTACATTTAGTACATAAGTCATTTCCTTCACATGTTATTTTTCCTCTGAAGGAGTTTTAGTCTCAGCGAGGCTATGGAAATGTTTCAAAATAAAAATGACCTTGTAGATACTAGTATATAGACTACATACATCCCTTCCTACAGTGGTAATAGTTCAGATGAAGATTTGAGAGAAGATGAAAATATTGTTAAACTGGAAAATTTTCCTGACAGCTAATTGTGATCAAAACAGAAGTGACCTATTCAACAGTAGTATTCATTCTGGCAAACTACAAAGGAGGATAAGGAGGATGGAGGAAGAGAAAATGAAGATAGTGATCATATTGATGGTTCTAGCGAGAACAGAAAGAAGACATTTCAGAAATTTGATCTTGTAGAATACAATGTTTGGCCTCAGAATTATGTTGTACCTAATAGTTGTAGTCCCTGTAGAGATTTTCCCCCCATTTTTTTTATAAAATATCTATTAAACTTGAAGTTCACAAACCAGTACACTCAAAATACAAGATAGGTAATGTGATAACAGAAGAAATAAAATATTTGATTCCAGTTCATTTGTTGAATGGATATGTTGGGGGTACTGAGGCAAAACATGTATTGAGGAATAAGTCAGGTTCTCGCAATTATCTTATTTCCCACCTTTTCCTGTGACAGATTCATAATGTCCAGCTTGTTTGTATATGTGCTGAGGCTGTATATAGGTATTTGCTGCTAGGCTAATCCAGGTCTCTCTCTCTTTTTTTTAATAGTAAATAAATAATAATTTTGCCTGCCAGAGTTTAGGTCATTAACATATTCTCTTACACTCAACCAGGTTAAAAAAAACATTCATAAAATATATTAATGAACATATACATAAAAGAAAAGATAATGGTGCATAAATTGATAAGAAATGATAAAGACAACACTGAGCAACATTAGATGATAGAAAGAAAAACAAATATTAATATGCATCTTATATAAAAATAATCTAAGTATATACAGTAAGAGTGAAACAAATATAAAATCAACCAGTTACATCAAGTATTATGTGATATGACACAGAATACATTGTTAAAAAATGGTAGCATTTTAAGCATGGCTATGAAAGAGCACGTACAACATTAATCTGAGGCACCTAGTTATGCTTACCAAATAAATGTCTAAATAATAAAGATTTAGAAGGTAGTTAAATTTCAACTTTACCTGATATTTTGTGACAATAATTCCAAAATCAAGCACTGGCTACTGAGAAAGAGGCTGAGTATAGATATCTTACGATATACTATTTATGGGATGAAGCCATATTGTGATTGTATGTCATGATTCTGCTGGGAAGCCAAAAGTGTGAAGAGAGAGACAAGATTACTAGGTGTGAAGTTTTTGAACATTTCATATAGCAGACAAAGAGAATGGAATAATTGTCTGTTCTTTAAACAAAGCCAAGAAAGTTGTGGGAAGTGTTGAGAGACATGATCATTAAAAACAAATCAAATTTATGTGTTATGAGCATGCTGGAGTTTCTATGAAGGTTTCTTCATTGAGTAGTGCAAGCCAATAGTGTGCGAGGGTGGTTTGATATTAAAGAAAACAAATTCATCTTGCTATGTACTCTATTTTTCGATAGTCCCCTTAGTTCAATGCATTTGCGCTATTGTTTCTCCAAGTTCTTGATTCCCTCGCGGAAGTAGTTTTTTTTTTTTTTTTTTTTTTTGGCCCTTCAAATATTTATTTACCTCCAACATAGTTGTATAAACCCCTATTCTAATACATTCTTCATTTGACTTAAATTGGTGTCCAGCCGGGAAAGTTTTGAGTTTCAGGAACAGATGGTAATCCGAGGGAGCTAGATCAGATGAATAGGGTGGATGGGGAAGCATTGTAAATTTGTCCTGAGTGACGCGGCTTGAATGCACAGATCATTATCATTGAGAAAGAACACCTTTTTGGCCATTCCCGGATATTTTTCCGCGATTGCTGTCTTTAGTCTCTCCAAAAGGATGCGTTGTATTCTCCAGTAATGGCTTTCCCCTTTTCAAAATAGTCAATTAAGAGAATAATCCTTTTAAGTTCCAAAAAAATGAAGCTATTACCTTTCCACAGGGTGGAACGCATTTAGCTTTTTACGGAGGTTGTTAGCCATGTGCGGTCCTCTGTTTACACCGTTGTTTCGTTTCCGGTGCATAGTAACGAATCCACACTGTCCGTAGTCACAAAACGCCGTAAAATTTGGTTGGATTATTCTTACACATTTATAAACAGTGTGCTATGTTCACATGCTAATTAATTTTTGCTCTCTTGCGCGATGTTTTTTCATGTATAATTCATCATGCAAAATGAAATTAACGCGCTCACTTGAGATGCCCATGGCCGCTTCTAACTCTCGCGCTTTCACACGCTGTCAACCAAAACAATATCACATACCTGCTCAATATCTGGCCTCACAGCTGAAAATTTTCAGCTTCAGGACGTGATGCGTTTTCGATGATTGTTCTGCCTCACTTAAACTCATTTTTCCAAAATCGTAGGAAGGGCATGGGCAGACAAAATCCTCTCATGAATTTCCTTTCATGTTTTCCCTTACAGAAAAACGAATTAAATCACCCACAAACTCCAATCTTAACCAGTTTTCGCTGTCATTCAAAATGCTTGTGTTTAAAAACTGTCAAACAACTACTCTCAGAATGACTTGTACCCTAGAATATTTATACATAGAAAACAAACCTTATGATCACATATACAGATGTTGCTGTTGCCCCCTATTAGTATGCGAACCAACTCACTTATTAAACCACCCTTTTTTCTTACGTACTAGTGATACTGGCAATGTTTAGGACGGTGGAAATGCCCAATGTATAAATGGTAAAAAAACAATGGATCTAATACAGATACCTGCCTTCACGCAACGCCAGGTAGAAAACCGATTTATCGCCATGCCTTTCCTACTCCTTGCTTTATCGCTGTATTTGTCAACTCATGGCAGGCTCTGGTGTTTAGTAAGTAAACTGTGTTCCTTCGCACGAAATTCTTCTTTGAAATTTGGTACTTGACGTATTTTCAGTAATAAGGGGAGTGGCCTAGATTACCGATGAATTAATAAATAATAATAATAATATATTTACGCATTTTACGCTTATCTTTTCACTGTCTAATAATAACGTTTTTATTATAATTTGTGTAGGATTTTAGAATGGTTTGTTCTTGTTATTCTCCATGCTGGAGATGGGTTTGATTACACGGGGAAAGGTTTTTGATAAACATTTGTGCGTTAAAAACTTAAGACTAATTATTTTGAGTTGCTCTATGTATGTAAAATTAAATTGTTTCACTCATTTGCAATTTAAATGCAGAAAAGATAATATTCAAGTTCATATTTTGAAATGATGAATATTTGATTCATATGTAAGTACATTATTTATCTTGAAGTTGAAAAGTGGCTATAATTTCATTATATATTATATGATTACTAAATTCTGTTAACATATTTAATGTCATAATTAATATTTTAATTTGATGTCATACTTAGTATTTAAAATTAACGCTACACTAATCATTCACATAGCCTGTGTACTGCATTTTTTGACCAGTTCTTTCCCCATTAAACCGTTTGTTCACATGCACCCTAGTGAAGCAAGCCAGTGTGCTAGAGTCGAGACTTGAAAGTGTTGGTATGCATTAATATTGAATAATAATTTTGTACCAAGAGCCATTGTTTCGTGGCATGTTACATTGTATAATGTGTATAGGTATATTTGTGGCTTTTAGGATCAGTTACATGTTTGAGTTTAGTTTTCTAGTGTCGTAATACAGTTACATGTTTGAGTTTAATTTTCTAGTGCCGTAATACGGATATCGTCTCTTAACTTGAGTTTTTACTGCGTAAGGAGGCGAAACGTGAGCTTCGCGTCCGTGGACTTCTACAGCTGGAGATCTTGTGCGATTTTGGAAGACTTCAAAGTAATGCAGGGGAAGGTCCCAAGCGTTGGAGTGTGCTTAAAGCTTGACATATTGCAAGGAATGGAGTGCGTTAAATTCAAGGTAAGTTTTTTATTTGTTTATTTTTTTGGTTTATTGAATAATTAAGGAAAGTGCAGCTACAAATCTGTTGCAAAGATTTACAGCCAGAAGGTCTGCTACTGGAAGGTCAGAGTTGAACATTTGGGAAAATGATCAAGGATAAGGAGCACGAAAACAATGGAATCATTGTTGGAGAAATTTGATAATTTATTTATTTATTTATTTTTTTTTTTCCCAAAACTTCAAATCCCATGGTCAAAGCCTAGTAACTCCCTTGAAGGTGCTATGCTGGTGAGCGTAATTCTTCTATCGATATTACCGAGGATTTACCATCAGCGAGCAGGTTTCGTAGTTGTATCACCACATTTGTGGAAGTATGAGAAAATACCTAGCTATACTAGAATCCATTATTAATAAACTTGCAATGGATACAATAAATTCAAGAAGCGCTTGTTTCAGTTCCTTATAGATAAGGTTTACTATGATATTGAAGAGTATGTCAATTATAATGAACTATTATGTTACACACTGTTTATATATTATATTACTATATGGCGCACCTTGTGTGGGGAAATTGGGTATTATGTAAAGCTGCCCCTTTTTATTATAAAATTTGTTAATTTATACATTGACATGACTTAATTGTGTGTACAGCACCATATTGAGCTGAAATAAATGAAACGAAAAGAAAAGAGAGCCTAATCAATAATTTATGGTTGTGCTAACTGATACTGTGGATGAGGTCATGCAACTGGGGAAAAAAAAAAAAAAAAAAAAAAAAAAAAGCTTTCAGGTTCTTGATATGATACTGTTTTAGATACCATAATGATTCTTCGCCTTTAGAAGCTTGTCATGTGAAAAGTATCGATACCTGTTTCTCCCCTTCCGAATAGTACAGTTCTTTACTAATGAGTAATTACTTCTTCTTCTTCTTTTTTAAATTTGGGTTATTTAAGGACACTCTTTGATATATCACCCATTCAATTCAGGCCTTGAAAAAGCCGATAAATTTTGCTCAAAGTTCTCATCTTTGAGGATGTTTTAAATGCCGTGAATCTACGATACGAGACTCACGGCGTTACTTTCCTTCCGAAGGAAGCCATACATAGGATTTTTACGACCTAAAACATCCATCGATCCTGGCTGGGATTGAGCAATTACTTTCGAGTACAGTTACTTAATGGTCTTTCTGAGTAATACATATTAGTTACATTACTGAGGCTTTGCATGTGCCATACACTATGGCAAAATTTATATTAATAATAATCCTATATATAATAAATAATAATATTTATTGACAAAGAAAAATAGACTGCTGCATAATAGGCAATACAATGTACGAGGGTACGTCATTAAGTAAGTTACAAGTGGATATAGAACTTAAATAACAGTACTGATTTGAAAAATATTTAATTCTCAGCAATTCTCTTCATGTACATTGAGATATTTGTTCCATCGTATCACAAGCCACTGAAATCCAGAAGCAAAATATTCCGCTTTTGGAACTAGGCAATGACTTCCCTTTCTACAGTTTCATCGTCGAGAAAATGTTTACTCAAATATGATGTTTACGACGCAGGATGTTTCCACTGTATTAATTACACCTTTTGTCTCTGGCTGGTAATTCATTAAGAGGAGGCCATATAGTGTCTGGTTACTCTGCTATGTACTCGGATTATGTCTTTAACTCATTGCAAATTCGCCTATATGGCAATCAATCTCCTATGGCCGGCCGACGCGATATTCGTCTTTGATATCTATTCCGTCCGGCTGTAAATCTTCTGCACCCAATTCAGGTGACAGGCACTCTCACTGTACATGGGTAGCATTTCTTTATTAATATTCTTTGATACGTAACTTTTGCCCATAAAAATCGAATAATGAAGCGCTGCTCGAGGGTTTTACAGTCGCTCAGATGTGCCGCCATCGTGAAACTGCTGTTCGCTATTGTAAACATAGTGTGTCGAATGTCACCAATTACCACCGGAGTAATACTGCCATCTAGTGGCAATAGCCTCGGATTCCTCATTCAAACATGTTGTACCCCACATTTATTTGTAACTTAATGACTTACTCTCGTATCTTAAAGTTAATGTGTCGGTCCTGGTGGTCCTGCGATAACTATACGTCCCTCACAGACCCAAGATGGCGGATTCAATCCCGGCCAGGGTCGATGGATTTTTTCGGGCATAAAAATCCTGGGCACGGCTTCCTTCGGAAGGGAATAAAGTCGCGGGTCCCGTATCGTAGATTTACATACGTAAAAGAACCTCAAGCCTGAAAGAAGAGACCTCTGAGCAAAATTTAAGTTAAATGAGACGCTGATGACCTGAGATGTAAATAAACTAAATCAACAAAAATAAAGCTAATGTATAGTCGTACAAAAATACCTAAAATAATATATAGGCATTATATACCTTATATATAAGCGTTATACCTATATTATGCCTATATAGCATATAATACCTATATATTATTACAAAATATTAGTATGTAAGCTACTTTGCCCGAGATTCGGATCTATTAAGCAGGAGCTAGTTTTATTACTGTTTCAACTTTCATACAATTCTTAGTCAAAACTTCAAAAGGCAGACAGTTTGTTCATAAGTATTGTAATGAGGCAGGTCATATTAAATCTTAAGTGTTTAAAATGATTAGCTGCAAACATCACTCATAATCAACAATCTATAAAGCAACAGCCTACATTTTGTCATTTGATGACAAGTGTATTGTTGCAGATAGTTTGCCAACAATTCCTTTTGTGCATGTTTTGTTGCAGAAAGTGCCAGCTTTGGTTTTCATAGATTCTGGGAATGGGGTTTCTTTTATTCATACTCGGTTATTAAAAGATCTTTCCAGTTAAGATAAATTCTACTTTCATTGCTTATACATATTCCTAGCTGATGCAAAACAAAATCTCACTTGCCAAGAGTGCATGTGGACAACTGGTTTAATGGAAAAAAAGAATTGGTAGGGATCCCATTACATGGGATGGTTCTTGTAGGGTTGATTTTAAATACAAAGTATGACATAAAAATTAAAGTATTAAATATATTTAATATATTAATAGAATTTAGCAATCATAAAATATACAAAAGTTTAATGGAATTATTTACTAATTTTCAACTTCAGGATAAATAATTTACATATGAATAAAATATTCATTGTTCCAGAATATGCACTTGAGTAATACCTTCTTCATTTAAATTGTAAATGAATGAAATAATTTAATTTTATGTACATTATAGCTGATTTCAGCAACTCAAAATAATCAGTCTTAATAAGTTTTTTACAAGCAAAATTTTCTTAAAAATCTTTCCACATAACCAAAACCACGGTAGAAGAATTCATTTTGAAAACATGTCCATTGTGGAGCATAACAAGAATAAACCAGGCTAAAAACCTACACACAATTAAAATCAAACTTTTAATGTGACAGGTTATACATTCAATAAATAAATTAATTACCAAGACTCTACTATCAACACAGAATATAAATCAGGCTGCAGATTTACTAAATTCCAAAAAATAATTTTGTGGGTAAGCCTTGCTGGAGGATATTGTCACAGAACAATGCAACAACAATTCTCACCCAGCCAGATGATAGCCTGAAGCAAGGACAAGTCCGGGGTCTAAACACAATTACTTATATACCAAAGACAAGATCCAACAGCTGTTTGTTGACAGATAACAAGATAAAGAAAGGAGTTGGAAAGGCATTATGCTACCTAGCAGTAAAAGAAGAAAGGGAGATCTTGAAGCTTTGAGAGAAAGGCAAGGTTACTTAGCTGAGCAAGAGCACAAACAAATTTAGCCTAGGGGCAAATACTGCAACAGTGCACAATGAAAACAGATATGACAGATTAGATACACATTTAAAGTGAGAGAGCTACTTCATTTACTGAGTATGCAATTTCAGGGGAATTCACATCATGAGGAATGTATACCATAGGTGAAGCTATGGGCCATATTTTGCCAAACAAAGATGAAAATAATTCATCCATAGTAAGCTGATAAGACGAGGCTATAAAATTTGAACAAGGGCCACAAAAAATGGTTCCATTCTGTGGATGGAACCTTAGTAATGTTCTAATATAATCCCATTATAGAATTATAATCATTTACTTTTAGGCAAATGCAGATTTAGGAACATTTCCTTAGCATAAATATTTTTTTACAATTTCTTTGTCATTATCTCTTCTTACCAATTGTATGACAAGGAATAAGAGAAACAGATACAATAAAAAAAACTGTACTTCTGAATATCCCCTAATTGATAACAAGCTGATAATGAAATCTGCATGTTCCACATTTTTATTTCAACATACTTTTACTTAGCCTCATAATTTTGATGATATTCAATGTAGCTCCTGTTGGATACAATGCATCTGTTCCAGCATTTCTGCCAGCCTTCAAAGACATGCTGGTAACCATTTTTTGACAGTTCCTTCAGAACTGCTGCTGCTGGCTTCATCACCGCTTGTGATGAATGAAAATGCTTTCCATAAGGGTGTTTCTTCAATTTGGGGAAAAGGAAAACATCACACATGGCTAAATGTATACTATAGTGAGGGTAAGGTATATGCTTCACATTATTTTTGTGAGATATTTAACAATATTTACAATGTGCAGTATTCAGCTTAATGTGGCCTTTTTGTATGATATGGCCTTGCAGAGTTTTCAGGACATCTTTATAGCATTGTCCACTGTATATACAGGTACCGCTTTTGCTTCTTTTGGTACTGGTGATGATGGAGATTTCCACACAGAGTTTTTATGTGCAGTTTTTCAGTTAACAACATGAATGGCATCCAGTGAAATTTTCAGAATTTCTGTAAGTGTTCTTAATGTTATTTAATGATCCTCTTTCACAGGGATATAAATGTTTTCTTCCATTAGAGCATAAACTGGAATGCTGGGTCTACCTTCCTTTTAAATTTATTGCCTCCCCTTTTTTAAGCATTTTAAACCTTCTTTGATTCATGCTATGGGAAAGAACAACTCTTCATGGGCCTCCTGTAACATTATATAGGCCTCAGTGGAAGATTTGTTCAGATAAAAGCAGATTTCAGAGCGGCATATTGTTCATTACCTTCCAGCACCAGTTTGCTGTAGGTAGAACAATATATCTCAACTTGCACATCTCTGATAGGCAAACTGGAAGTGACAACAATAAAACCAGTAAGCTAACAAAATATTGTTAAGTTAAATTTTAGTGCAAGAAATTATTTCTGTAAAAAATTATGATAATTCTAAAATGAACAGCCTTTAGAGTATTTGTTTATTTTGAAGGTGTTTACAGTGAAGATATTATATATAATTAATACAATGCGGGTAAATTTCTTATACACCTCACTTACTGTATTTAAGTTAGGATTTGTCAGTCCTGGTGGTGTAGTGGTTACCATACTTGCCTCATACACCCAACATTGTGGGTTCAAACCCGGCCAGGACCGATGGATTTTTTCGGGGCGTAAAAATCCTTCGGAAGGGAAGTAAAGCCGTGGGTCCCGTGTCGTACATTTACGGCATGAAAAAGAACCTCAAGCCTGAAAGAGAGGCCTCTGAGCAAAATTTGTCTGCCGTTTCACGCCCTGAGTTGAATGGGATGCTGATGACCTGAGCTGTCAAAGAGCGTCCACAAATAAATCAATAAAAAAAAAAGTTAGGATATATTTTGGGAACAAACATTCCCATCCTCAGCTGTTGACTCACTGTTTCCTGGTGTATTTGGTCCCATGTAAGCTATTGTGTTGTATGACCTCTGGTGGATATGAAACAAATTTGGAAAGGTAATCACATGGCGGAAGGCCAAAATTCATTCCATTTTTTTTTTTGTTTTTTATAATGAAGATATTCTCGCAGGCGGCCAATTCATACGAATTGTTTAGTTCTTTTAGAAGTTTTATCTCTGGGTTTATTTCATGGTCTTGGCTCCAATAATGTTCTGCTACTACTGATTTCTCCATCCGTTTTAACTTGATATTTCTGAAATGTTCTTTCTTCCAAATTGTCAGATTTCTTTTACTTTTTCCTATATAGTTCAATTCACAGTCTAAGCATCCTATGGCATATATTCCTGACTTCTTTTCTGCTGGTATCTTGTCTTTTAATTTTGATCCTAGGAGATGCTTGATGTTAAACCTGTTGATCAGGGTTAACTATATGTTAACTTTTTGGAAATCTTTTTGAATTTTGGATTATAAGTGAAGCAAATGTATAACCCACAATTGCACTAGAAATTTAAAAAGATTTCAACATAAAGTTAGCCCTGATCAACAGATATAACATCAAGCACCTCCTAGGATCAAAATTAAAAGACAAAATATTTGCAGAGAAGAAATCTGGAATATATGCCATATAATGCTTAGACTGTGAAATGAAATATATAAGAAAAACTTAAAAAGAAATCAGATAATTTGGAAGAAAGAACATTTCAGAAATATCAAGTTAAAACAGATGGAGAAATCAGCAGTAGCACAACATTATTGGAGCCAAGACCATGAAATAAACTCAGAGATAAAACTTCTTAAAGAACTAACAATCTGTATGAATTGACCGCCTGGGAGAATATCTTCATTCTAAAAAAATTAAAACTGGAATTTCACCTTTCCATCATGGGATTCATTTCATTGCCTTTCCAAATTCATTTCATATCCACCAGAGGTCACTACATACAACACAATAGCTTCCACAGGACCAGCATGAGCACCAGGAAACAGTGGGTCAGCAGCTGAGGATGGAAATATTGATGTTTCCCAAAACATGCCTTAACTTAAATAAAGTAAGTGAAGTATGTAAGAAATTTATCCGCACTGTATTAAGACTTTGAAGTGATCATCAAATGGAATGATAACAGTATCATCACATTATGTTGCAATTGGTGTCAGTAAACCCACTTTATGCAGGTAAAGACTATTCACAACTTGAAAGGAAAAGAGAAAAAATTTTATAAAACAACCTCACATAATCCATGCATACAATCAAAACATGAATGGAGTCAATCAGGCTATCAATAAGCTTATACAGAATATCTGTGACATGAAGTGGTACTGCTTACTTAATGGGGCAGAACGAAATGCATAGCAATGGCATAGACTTGGAGAGATTGAGAAACTTAACCATCTTGCATTCCATTGATATACTCCTATATCAGTTGGAAACAAATGCAACAAAAGTAGACCAGCAAAGACTGCATCAAGACTCAAGATTCAGCAAGATAGATCAATGGGTCAAACTGAAGAAGCAGACTCACAGCAGGGAATGTCACTCGAAAATGACAACCAAATACCTGGTATAATGTTGAATTGCATGTAAAGTGATTCAAACATTATCATACTAAGTGAATAAACTGAAAGCTAAATGAACAAACAGAAAACTTGTGTACCAGAAAAAACAACTTACAGTTAACTAAAATTGTTAATTGGAACATTGCATAGTGAAGCTAATCATATATTAAGATCATTGTGCGATTGAGTTGAAATAAAACTCTTTTGCTCCACTTACTTGTTTAAATATGTAGGACTGGTTTCACGAAATCTTCGCTTGCATCCTCAGCCCATTGTTGACTGCAGGATAAACCATTATGCTGTGGGGATGTGCATAAGCATAGCTAAAGGTAAACTCTTAATTTATCTGCAAGATTTGCTAAGAACAAGTGGAATTAATGATGCACACATAAAAGAATACAATTTGAAATTTATTGAAAGTGCTAAGAAAAATACAAACTACAAGGGTCTCCACCTATCTGGCCCAGGCCATTTTAGGTGTACCTCCTTGCAATTACAGAAATTTTTTATCTAAATCCTAAATAATTAAATAAAATACAAAATGTTTACGGAATTTGGGAATCCACACAGTGAAACTTTTGTTAATCTTATTTTGATTTAAAGTAAAACACTAAAAATCATGTCGTCACATTAAAACTCTCTTTAAGTTTCACAAACACACTTATAAAAGTAATTTTGGTACATGTTTCGTGAGGTACATTCCTCACATTGTCAACCAAAACGACGACGAGTCGTCGTTTTGGTTGACAATGTGAGGAATGTACCTCACGAAACATGTACCAAAATTACTTTTATAAGTGTGTTTGTGAAACTTAAAGAGAGTTTTAATGTGACGACATGATTTTTAGTGTTTTACTTTAAATCAAAATAAGAAAAATACAAAATTTTCACCTAGATTGCATCAGACCCAGTTCATCAGCTTACTGAAATTCCAGGGGACTAGGCTCTGACCCAACCCAGGGGACTAAATTGAAATATTTCAATTACTGTACTTATACCATTATTTTATCAGCTAGCTACAGTCTCTACAAACTATTAATTCTTTTATTTTTTAAATGCCAACTGTAATGCTACATATATTCACTTTGTAGAGCAATTTACGATATCCCAAGCTCAATAATTAATAAACATAATATAATTAAACTTTCCATTCAAACATTTGTAGCTTTACTTTGGAAGATAATAATATGCATTTCATCTTCTTTCTCCCCACAGACAGGACACATTCCTGGAATAACATCTTTCCTCACTACCCTTAATTTCCAAACATCTAATTGAAACCATGCTATCCCTTCTCTTTCATTTTTCTTGCAAATTAATATATACTTCTCTTTATCTGGATCATCTTTTAATTCCTTATAATATGCTAATGAACTTTTCTTCCTAATCTGGGCATATAAAACTTGTCTATCCATATCTTCCATTCTTACTCTCACTTCCCTCCAACAACCTCTCTAAAATATCCAATTTTAACCAAAATATCTCCTAACCCATTTCTAAATAACATTTCTAATTTTGTTCAACCAGGTTTTAGTCATTATGCCCAATTTTTTTTCTTCATATTTCAGGCATATTTTCACAATGTCAGTGTCCAGCAGCTCTTGAACCCTAAATAAATATTTCAATACCTTCTCCACATTAACTCTCTAATACTTATCTTTCCTAACTCTATCAATGCTCCTGCATTTGCAGTATTATTGGGAACTCCCAAAATTAATTTACAGAAAATTCTTAAGTGTTCAATCCATATTACACCATTCCTCCTCTATACCTCAAATTTCCCCTCCATAAATCCACTGTGATTCAATAATAAACCCTTTCAGAACACTTGATATTGATTACTGGCATCCTATATAAACATTTTCTTATCGCTGTCATGGCCATTTTTCCCTTATGACAGCAGTTCTTTTCTGTTTCTCCCAACCTCCATTACTACTCAACTTTATGCCCAGATATGAGAATTCACTAACTACCTGAATTTCTTTATCTGCCATGAACCATTTCTCATCCTTATGCAGTTTATTTCCCTCGTTAAAAGCCATGATTTCATTCTGATTCACCTTCAATCCCCACTCTTCACCATATCTGTCAATCTCACCTATAGCTAACTTTAAGCCAATTTCTATTGAACATACCATCAAATCATCTGCATAAAGTAACCCAGGAATGCCTACATTATTAATTGTAGGCATGTGACTACAACCATGCTTCAAGCTATCCAAAATATCATCAATAAACAAATTAAACAATATGGAGCTTAATTTACAACCTTGCCTAAGCTCTCTCTCCTGTCACACAGCATTAGTAACTTTCCCAAAGCCACATCTGACACAAAATCTGTTTTGATAATATAACTCTTGTAATATACTGATCATATTTCCACTTAGACCCTTCTTACTTAATTTGTACCATAGAACTTCTCTATCCACCCTTCAAATCTACTCATGAAGTGGTTAGCTAGAAATGGAGACAATGGACTAAGTCCTGATTGTTGTTTATAAAATTATTTATAAAAACAACACACATTAACTCAGCTTTCCCATGTATATTTAAAATTTGGTACAGACATGTCAACCATATATTTGCTGTAGTTAACAAAAACTGATTAATGATGCCATAAAACTTTTGAATTTACAAGATAAAAACATTTCATTCACATACAAAACTGAAAAAGATAACATGTTACCTTTCTTGGACATAAAAATAATGAAAACATCAAAAAAACCTGGAATTTTGAATATGCAGAAAGACTACACATGCAGACAATCACATCAGAGTTAACAGTTTCAACCCCACAATGCACAAACATGCAGTTATCAATAGCTTAACACATAGGCTGGTTAACCTTAAAATTAGCAAAGAAGAATACCTTAAAGAATACAAACAAGAACAGTGGTTAAAATGGTTATAATAAAGAACTATACACAAAAAATGTAGAGAAATTTAAGAGGCAAAAACTGATTAAAGAAACCACAACACTCTCAGCTAAAAAAAGGTAAGCTAATTTTTAAAAAATTCTTGGCTACAAAAAAATTTCAGAATATTCTTAAAGCTTTTAATATCAGGTTATAACCTGTAAACAGATTTAATGTTAAAAATCTCCTGATTGATAATGTTAATGACAGTATTCCACAAGAGAAAAAAAGCAGGTATTTATAAAATAAGTTGTGCAGAATGTGAAAAAATCTACATAGAGAAAACAAAGAAAACATAGGCACATGGTTGAAGAACATTTCAGAAACATAAAATACAAGCAGTTGAAGGAATGAGCAGTGGCACCTCAATTCTGGACAGAAATCCACAACATACTGAATAAAACAAATTATTAAAATCAGTGCAAGGACCTACAAAATTAGCAACATGGGAGAAAATTTACATTTGTAAATACAAAGACAGTTTAATGAACTTCGCCACTTCTGGTGATGAAAACAAAAACTTCAAGTTCATCACATCTCCACCAAAGCATATTACATATCCCTACAGTATAACTGTTTATTCTGCAGTTGACAATGGGCTGAGGATGCAAGTGAAGTTTTCGTGAAACCGGTCCTACATGTTTAAACAAGTAAGAGGCGCAAAAGAGTATTAGTTTGACTCAATCACACAATGATCTCAACAACTTATAGTTATTTACATAACAATAGAGTAAAATAGGAGTTTATTCATGAGTAGAATATTTATCTCCTTCATGCTTCAGGAAATAATTTCCATAAGATAATAAATTTATTTACTTTTGTATGGCATACAAATTTTTTCCAGTACTAGCTTAAAAGTGTTGCTAATTTAATTAAATATTATGTACATTTGTCATTCCTTAAATGAGAGCCAAATGCTGTGAATGGCAATAATGTTGATAGTTATGGATATATAGATTATCTAGATATATTTTGGAATTATTTGAGAATGTATGAGCTTGCTGAATGAAAATATCTAAAAGAAATTATACATTTATACCAGGAAATGTTTTAAGTGATGGTTAAGTTGTTGTCTTTAGAAGTCTGCCTTATTATATAAAAAAAATGTAATTGGTTCTGTGAATGAAGAAAAAGTAGACATATGAAAAGAATTAACAAATAAATTATATTGACTTATCTTTCAGAAAAAGTATTAAAAAAAAAAAAAAATTGTTGATAAAAATCTTAATTTAAAAGTCTACTATTTGCTAATTTTATTTCATCTGTGAAAAGTAAACAACTAAGTATTATTTTTTTCATTTTGGTTCTTTTGTTTGTTGTTATCTCAGAAGCGTATTTATTCTGCTTCAGTTTTATTTGATTCAAAATGTATTTTAGGGAGTGAATTAAAATATCTGCATTGTGAAATAAGGCCAGTTTAAATGCTAGTGGTGGAAAAAGTATATTTAAAAGTTTTCATTAAATTGTATTTCCTGACTTAAATTTCTTAATGTATTCCAGTATTCCATATGTCGATCACTCTGTAACTCTTAGTATACAAAAGTATACAAGTTATTTAAAATAAAAATCCACTTTAAAGTGCTGTTTATGCCAATTAATAAATGATTAAGAAATAAAAAATTATTCACTCAATCTGAATTAATAAACATAGCCCTTTGTTTCATTTCAGAATATTGATTATTGCCATAATTACACCCAGAACTATGACAAAAGAAAATGAAAACAAAAGGAATATGCAGCAAAGATGATAATAGTAAAATTATATTTAGTTGAGGTCTTCTGTTTTCTCAGTCAGGGGAAAAGTAATTGATGTGGATTCTTGCTTGGTAGCTTTTGGTGATCTTAACATTTTCAACTTTACCAGTTAACTTACTTGTTATATACAATGACCACAATCACATTGTCAGGAGTTAGGAAAGCAATGCATAAGAGTTCTTCAGAATTTTTGACATTCATTTGTATTCTTCTTGATCCTGGGGGAACAAATTTTGAAAAATGTGCTAGTATATAGAACATTGGTTGTTTATAAAATTCATCTCCAGTTGCATTCACTATAATAGCAGCATCACTGTAATTTTCCAGATATGAAGGACCACCATTGAGATCTAAGGCCATATTCCATTCCATCCAGCCTGAGACCCAATGTTCTAAAACCTAAAACAAATATATAAAACTGTATGAATCATTATCAAGAAGTTATTGATAGTGAGTAGAATATCAAAGTTAATAATTTGATATCCTATTAAAAATATAGTATAATTTTGCAATTTTTTATGAGAAAATCCTCAAGTTTCAGTAATTTTCTTCTAGCTGATAATGAAGACAACAGCCTTTGAAACATGTCCAAGTAAGTGGAACAAAATTAGTTCCTCATAAAAAATTTCAAAATTAATAATTTCATTTGGTTTTGTACACTTATACACCTCACTTATAAGATTTTTTAAAGGGACATGTTTTGGGAACACTTGTTTTCATCATCAGCATATATGTTTAAAAAGTGAAGTATATATAGGTGTTGTGAAATCAATTAAAATGTTATTTATATATATAATGGGAAAATATTTACATGCTTAGAAATTAAATATATTTCAGCAAATGGAACAGCTAATTTTCCATATTCATTTATTTGAGTGATGTTTTGCACATGTATTTTGCTGTTTACTGTTAATCTGATTTATACAATAAAAATAAGTTGTGTAAAGAATGATTCACATGAAGAAATCTCATTTGAATAAGAAACAACTTCCTGGGTGAATGATTCATTAAAAACAAAATTAATTTTATAGGTTTGTTGCTTGGAAATTTTAGGCAAGTCAGGCTAAAAATAAACTATATTTTATATAAATGTTTGTAAAAGTTTTCCGTGTAATGCAGCTGTATTTAATCAGTCATTGCAGACCTATAAACTTTGTTTGCTCAGGCAATAATTCAAGTTTTAACTACTAAGCCTACCACTGCTGCCTCCTCCTTTGCCACTTCCTTGAATGTCACTTTCTGAACCTATACCTTGCTAGATTCATGGCTGTGTATGTTCATTTTTAAAAATATTTAGGCAGTCCTCTCTAGAGCAATGTGTTTTTGTGTGTAAACATTATTTTAAATACCAATGAGCTTGTCATGTGCATGCAGAATTTATTCATAATTTTCTGATATTACAACTATCATGAATTACAACTCATAATATAGTGCACAAATTTGAATTCACTAGCTCAGTGCACTAAAAAAAAGTACACATTTTTAACATGGGACAAATAAATGAAATTGACATAGATCTTGAATATTTGCTAACAAAATCACCCCTGAAATATCACAAGAAGCGGATGTTTTGGAATGTAAAGGAAAAATGAGCAATGAAATCAGTAATATTATGGTGGCTGAACATATATGAATTATATGTTTTGAGAATATGTTTTCCCAATATAATGTTTAGTCAGAAGAATGGTAATTCCAAATCTTCTATAAGTTAACATTATACACATTTTAGGAAGTAGAGATGAAATACTGGTGCCATCCTCTGTAGTACACTATTAGCTGAGGCATAAAAATCACATGAGCATACAAAGTGTATAGTCAAAACCTTCTTAAACCATGTAGCTTTTGGTGAAATTAATACCATAAAAGTGTAACCTCAAGGAATGTTTGTTAACTAGAAAATAGGTATATATCTAAATTATTCATATGTTCTCCAAAATCTGGTGAGCAAATCACTACATACATTATAACAAATTATTATTGAAGAAATCACTCAAATTTCACTAATTTTGTTCCACTTACTTGGACATGTTTCAAAGGCTGTTGCTTTCATCTTCAGCATGTCTGCTTCCCACCGTAGTATTAAGATGTCACTCTGGGATTTTAGGAACTTAGTAATGAGGTTACTATCGTTTGGTTATCACAATTAACCAAATTATCCTTGTTTTTGTTTATGAACATATTTTCCCACACTGTTAATTCTATGGGTTTTTGAAGAACTTTTAAGAGTTTTGGTTCCTTTTGGAGTTTGTGGTTTTTTTGCCAAAAATGGTCAGATATTGATGATTTTTCCATGTGTTTATATTTTACACTTCTCATGTGTTCCATAAATTGTATGATTTCTTTTTGTGTTGCCTATGTTGCAGTCTTTGTAATGATTTTGTAAATGCCTGATTGTTTTCCTGGCAGAATTTTATCTTTTGTGTTGGATTTTAGGAGGTTTTTAAACTACATTTGCTTACTGGAGCCAAAACGATGTTTGCCTCTTTAAAAATCTTCTGGAATTTTTGGTGTGCCCATGGGTGGAATGTGAAGTTCTTATACATATGATCTCCTTTGTAGCCTTTTAGTGTGGTGATATTTCCTTTGTTTTTTGAATTTTTCTATTTTCTTGTTGGCCAGATCAATTGTGTAGCAATTTTTCTATGCTATTATCTTATGATTTTATGGTACTCCAAATTGTATTCTGTCTTGCTTGTTGGTAGGTTTGTTAATTTGAATGTGAGACTATTGATTATGGCAAGTTTATGTTGTCTTGGATTGTGATTGTTGTTTTTTTATATAATTATCTGTGTGGGAATCTTTTCTGAATATGCCAAATTCCAGATTTTTGCCTTTTTTTATAATTTTTATATCCAAGAAGAGAAGAACCTTATTGTTTTCTATTTCCATTGTGAATTTAACTGTGCTGTCTTGTAGGTTGAGTAGTTTTATTGCATCCTCTTTCCATTTTTCATTTACTATTGCAAAGACATCATTTACATAACGGTATCAACATTTGTATATATGTGGAAAAGCCTCAACTAATTATTTCTAAGAAACTCATGTATATATCTGCCAAGAATGGAGAGAGTGGGTTTCCCATCGCTAGGCCCTTCTTTTGTGTGTAGCTATTGCCTCTGAATGTGAAGTAGGTTTGGTTGATACAAATTTTGGCGAGGTTTAGATATTGTTCTATTACTTCTACATATATGCTCCTATTTTGCAACTTGCCAAAGACTTCACTTATTTATCTACAACCTTTGGTTATTTTTCATACAGATTTACATTATACAGTATCCATCCCACCTCATCCAATCTCAACCCATCCCACTCCACTCCACTCCACTCTACTCCACCCCACTCCACCCCATCCCATCCATTTATTATCACTTTTTACAATATGCAGTGCAGTATTTGAATATCAAAATAATTATATATGATTAAGTGACAAAACTTTAATTTACCTTTATTGTGTGTATGATAGTTTGTTTTTTAGATAGTTATTTAATATTCTATAAATAAATTATATTTAAAATCATTTTGTTTTATTTTTTTAGTCTCTGCTTTTTTTACCAAAATACTGGCATTGCTAATTGTATGTAACGCATTAATAGATTGTTATTCACTCAAAAAGGCCTCTCAAGTTATCAGCCCTGTCAGATTAATGAAAGTCAAACTTTCAGCCATCCTGAACTGTATGACCTTCATCAGGAACTGGTGTGCACCAAGTCCAAGTCAGTTAGGCAGATTGATTTGTGATCAGCCTGTAAAGTGTTACTAGTGTTCCTTCCCATAGGAGGGGTTTAACCACAGAGAAGGGATAAAGGTTGCAGGATTTTAGTGTTTGTAAGGTTTTAGACAGTAAGAGTTTGTACCTTCTTGAACTCCTTAACTAAACTGCAGATGAACCTGTTCCATGGGTTTTGCACAAAGAATAGTGGTTGTGCCAGCTGTAATGCCTCATTAAAGAATATCATCTTAAAATAATATTAAAAGAAATTATTTGCCTTGAATACAAGAATCATTCTGCTGAATAATGTGAGGCTCAAACAAATGGGTAGCATGATATAAATAAACTCCAGTACTAATTTATTCTTAATTAGCTAGACAGTCGATTTAACACTGTTATGCTCCAAGTACCATTGAATTATACAGAACATGTTTCACAGGCCTTCACCCACAACAACAGCTGTGAATTGACTGCCGGATTCATTGTTGGTTGGATGGACTTGGTGTACTTTTATGAACTTTTGCATTAATTTGTCTTCTGTTCAATCTTGAAGTTCATAATGTTATCTTTATAATTTTTTTCCCATATTCCCAGCTCCAAGGGTCTATCTACAAATTTCAATAATTTAACTTCCATTTCTATATCATGTTTATCTGTCCAAAAATGACATGCAACCACTGATTTATCTATCTAATTGTACCAGATGTTTCTCCAGTGTTCCTTTAACCTATTTCCAATGCTTCTATCTTTGCAACAGTTAATAAGAATCATTTGGATGATGCTTTGAAATTACTAAACCTACAAGAGAGGGAAATTAAATTCACTTCTGAAATGAACAAGACAACATGATTCCTTTTCCTGACTTAAAGATTATAATAACAGATAAAAAAATCATTATTGGATGTAATGATCACCAACAAATCTAAAAGTTCAAAAACAATCATTAGTTGATGATATGGCCCTGTCTGATCATTGTGGACAAATATTAGAAGTCAATGTACTAGTACCTAAACAAACAGGGAAAACAGGAACATGTATGAAAGGGAGGTTCAATCCAGAAAGCATAAATTTATTTAACTTCTTATTAAAAAGGGAAACATGGGAGAAGATCCTTCAGGAAAGCAATATAAATGTAAAATTTAACACCTTCTTAAACATATTTCTCTACTGGTTTAACATTGCCTTCCCACAAAAACGTGTATATATAAATAGTCAAACCCAAAATGGGTGGATAACAAAAAGAATAAAAATTTCAAGTAATAAGTTGAAACTGTTATGTAGACGAAAGAAACAGGGCTACATAAATAATGAGTTTAAGGGTTATGTACAAAAATATAAAAGTATCTATTGCAAAGTAATTCTGGAAGCAAAAAGACAAGAAAATGAAAGAATCATATTAAATACAAATAATAAAACAAAGGCACTGTGGAAAATAATAAACCAGGAAACTGGGAAGAATAACTCTAAACAGTGTGTAACGGAACTAATTAATGATAGTAACAAAATTATAAGTCCTCAGCATATAGCAGTGTCTTTCAATACATATTTCTCAGAAATAGCAGAAAAACTCCTTAGTTCAAATCACTCCCAACATTTTTACTGTAAAACCATAACAGAGATAAAAAATAGTAATAATTCTATTTTTATAAATCCAATTACAGAAAGTGAAATACAAAAAGTAGTCAATGAAATGAAAGGCAAATATTCATCTGGAATAGATGAAATACCAGACTATGTGATTAAACAATGTATAGAACAGGTGAAAGTCCCTTTGGTTAACATATATAACTCTTCACTTGACTTGGGAATCTTCCCTGATAAGCTTCAAATTGCAAAAATTATCCTGTTACACAAGAAAGGAGAAAAGACAAAGAAATAAAACTATAGACCAATAAGTGTACTATCAGTGTTTTCAAAAAAGTTTTAAAAAATTAGTGTACAATAGATTAATATTGTTCTTGTAAAAATATAACATCCTTTCTGATGTTCAATTTGGTTTCAGAAAAAACAGGTTTATAGAAACAGCCATAGCTAAATTACCGAATCAAATTCAGCATGCAGTGGACAAAAATATACGGACAATAGGAATTTTTTTTAGACTTTACTAAAGCATATGATGTATTAGACCTCAAAATCCTAATATCTAAGTTATATAAATATGGAATTAGAGGAAACTTGAATAGGTAGATTGAATCCTATCTCACCAATAGGAAACAAGTAGTGGATCTACAATATGAAAACCAACTGAGAATAAGTAATCATCGATCAAATACAAAAGAAATTATGAGAGGTGTTCCTCAAGGTTCAGTACTAGGGCCTCTGTTGTTTTTAGTGTATATAAATGACTTGTCTAATAATATTCAAAAGGCTGATAATGGTTCTTTTTGCTGATGATACAAGCATTCTTGTAAAAGGAAATAATGATACTGTATTGCAAAATAAAGCAGACACGATCATGAATAGCCTCAATAACTGGTTTAAAATAAATGAACTAATCATAAACAATGAAAAAACTATTGCAATGACATTTCATAGATAGCAATGTAAGAACAGTATTAAACCTCAAATTATATATGATGGAAACATTATTCAGTGCAAGGGAGAAACAAAATTCTTAGGTATACATGTGAATTAAAACCTTAAATGGGATACTCACACTCATCATTTAATGACTAGTTCTGTTTGTTATATCCTTAAAAGTCTAAAAGGACACTGAATTTATTAGGATTGAAAAATGTATATTTTGCTCATTTTCATAGTCGATTAAAATATGGAATAAAATTTTGGGGAGAAAAATGTGAGAGAGTATTTAAAATCCAGAAGAGAGCAATAAGAATTATAAGTGGAATAGATAGTATGACATCCTGTAGACCCTATTTTAGGAAACATATAATATACTACCATTAGCCTGCCTCTTTATAATAGAGGTCATAAATCATATTAAGAGACATTAGGGAGAATTATGTACAAATATAGATATTCATTCTCATAATACAAGAAGGTAAAATGACCTTCATGTTCAGATATGCAGGACAAATATTTTAAAAAATAATCTCACAAATGTAGGCATTAAAATGTATAATAAACTACCAATAAATATTAAAAAGTAACCGATATAAAACAATTTAATAAAGAAGTCAAAGCCTTGCATACCTTTTATTCAGTAAGTGAATGTATGAACTTTAAATAAGGCATATTGTAAATCTAGTATAATTACTAAACTTGTATATTACTTATATTTTATTCTGGATGAAGCGCATATCATGTAAATGATCCAAATGTTGAATTAAGTATTATTATTATTATTATTATTATTATTATTATTATTATTATTATTATTGTTGTTGTTGTTGTTGTTGTTGTTATAATAAGAATATGCAGAAATTTGGAATATATAAAAAGGATACGCAGACTGAAAATTACACAAAGGCCAGTGGCTTCAAGCCCACAGCACACAAACATGCAGTTTATCAGCAGCTTAGCACATACTCATTAACATACCCATGAATGAGTTTGAATACAGAAAAGAGTACTCTCACATAATACAAATGGCAAAAATCTATGGATATGGCCAAGAAATTGTAGATAAGAAAATTGAGTAACTCAACCAAGAGAAGAGATTGAAACAGGTTACAACATTGTCAGAAACAAAAGAAACTACTGTTCACAAGAAATTTACTTATCATCCTTAGGCTGCCAAAATATTCCGAGAGTTTGGGATTATCTTGTCTGCAGTGAACAAATTCAGCCTAAATAATCAGCTCAACTCTGATGATAATGATGAATACATGATGAGAAGAAGTCAGGAACTGTTTGCAATGCAACAAAGTATATATTGGCAAAACGAAAAGAAGCATTGAAATTAGGATAAAGGAATATTGTAGAAACACCAGGTACAATCAGATAGGTAAATCAGTGCTTTCACCTCACTTTTAGAGAGATAAACGTGATATAGAAATGGAAGTTAAATTATTGAAATATGTAGGTAGACCCTTGGAGCTGGGAAAATGGGAAAAAAATTTTATAAAAAAATATGAAGATAAGATTACGAACTTTGAGATCTCAACAGAAGACAAATTAATCCAAAAGTTCATAAAATTTCCACGAGAGCTACAAGTCCATTCAACCAACAATGAATCTGGCAGTCGCTCACAGCTAATGATGAGGGTAAAGGCCTGTGAAACATGTTCTATATAATTCAATGGTAAGCGGAACATAAGAGTATTAAATCAACTCAGTAACTAATTAAGAATAAATTAATTGCTTTGCTGTATTAGTTCTGATATGAAATGAACTTTAAATTTAATCCAGTACTAATTCTTAAAAAATATCATATTCACATATACTAACTTTTTGAAAAGCATTATTATCTCTTCATTATATTTCTGTTATTTGATATGTTTCCTTGTATATGAGATATCATTTCTTTTTGTTGTGAACCACAATATTTAATTTACTAAGTAAAATGTTAGTATGTGCATATAATGGTGAAGCATGACTTTTTGTATAGGATAGCTGAAATGTAAGTAATAATTAAATTAAATTACATGCAATATTAAAGAAAAGTTAATGCAAACACAGATACAGTCTTCCAAATAGCTGCCCACCCAATTAACAAATATGGGCCAATCATAAGTTCCCTTGCTCTCATTGGCTATGGTCAATTCACTGTACTCTCTTTTACTATGCTTTAAAAGTAGAACAATTATATAGGCTTCAAAGAATTTGAAGGGTGCTTGTAGGTTGAAAAATGGATGACAATGAGCAAGCAAAACAGAAGTATACCAAGACCGTGGCTATTTTATGCCAGGCACTATGTATGCGACAAATTTCATGCAGATGCCTACGCACTAAATTGAGTTTCTTTTGGGATGTAGTGCCCGGCACTATCTGCAGTTGCAAACTTCTTGTTACAAGGTGATCAATGGGCTAGGTTTTGAAATATTTAAGCATCTGTTTCCCTCTGCCTGTGACAAGGGAATTCTCCCTTCTTGTGTTATGCTAGTGCCATGGCATGATGGCACTATCCTCAAGGCTGCCACTGGTCAACACTTGGATGGGAGGCCCATTCCATAAATCTTCTGACATATCAGGGTCAGTAGACACTCAAAATAATGGTAGTGAAAACCACCTAGCCCCATAACAACCATTGCCACCGGTGGCCGAGGTCGTTAAGGCATGGACTCGTGAGCGGGAGGTCTGGGTTGGAATACCGCCAGGACCGTCCTCCCTTACTGAGATTTTTTCCAGGTTTTCCTCAGTCCTCATAAATGGCAAATGCCAGATAGGTACCCTAAACTTAGGCCTGGAACGATTCCTTCCTTAAAAATAAAAATCCTTTCTCAATATATCATTTTATCTCATGAATCATCAGTGTCCATCGCCTGTAGTGCCTCTGTAGCAAAAACAGACATTAAACACCATTCAATTCCCATAACAACCAAGGAGCCAGTCTAAGAATTTGCTGGTTGCTGGTTGCCTACAACAAGGTTTATGTTCCATGACTCTTCATTAAATCTGTTTGTATATAATCTCAATCTCCAGCCCCTTTTCTCTGCATATACTCAGCCACACTTGAAAAATGTATTCTTGTCAATTCACTGAACTTTCCCTTGTAAGATGCCATGCTGTTCTGCTGCAGTTGACAATTATGTAGAAAAAGAAGGAAAACAATTCTAAATTAGGAGTTACAAATGTGCCATACAGCCTGCAGTCCTACATAAACTATGAAAATATGATTAAGGGAGTTTAAAAATAAGATTTAGCAATAATAAGTAATAGTAAATGGTATTTACTGTTAAAATAATAATTACATTGTTCCATATTATCACAATACATCAAAAATAGCAAAATACTATATTTTAAAATGATAATGGCTGTTTCCTGATCCTTCTGTTCTATAAAATCCCAGAACAAAGCAGATATAATTAATTGGTGAGAGACCAAGGTTAGCCTATAAAGTAACAAATACTCCATTAAAGACCCCTTTTGCATCTCCCTGACAATAGTTTGAAAAATCACTACTACACTTGTGCAAGGCAGGTGAGCCTCTGATTTTATTATTGGGGCTGATTATTCATTACAGATAGCACACTAGTTAAAATGAGGAAATGGTTTTATTAATCAATAGCATCAACACATAAGCCAACACACTAATTTTTGGAAAGGCTTACAGCCTTAGTGGATGCTTCATGCCTATCTGCATTATCAAAGGTTTTGCTCAAGTCTAGAACTTTATCAGTAGTTTTAGCATTTTTCTCTTAATTATGGATATTTCAAGAGATGGCTTGCTTTTTTGCATAACCGTAAGAAACATAAAAAATTTCATTTTCTATCATTTTTCCTTAATGCCCTTTTTGCATGAAAAGTCTATATAGGACTTCTATCATGTGACTGATGTTTGTATGTATGGTTGTTATCTGTAATTGATTTGCAATCCATTGTGTTAGCAAGTTTGTGGAGTATTTTGTTTGAGGAAGAGAGAATTGTTGATTTGGGATATTTATCCTCTTTAATATCTCAGATTATTAGCATCCAATTCAATTCAGGGTGTGAAACAGTCAATAAATTCTGCTCAGAAATCTCAGTATTTCAGGCTTGAGACTTTACATATATGGTACGAAACGGGACCCATGATTTTACTTCCCTTCTGAAGGAAGTCATACTTTGGATATTTATGCCTGAAAAATCCCATCGATCCTGGCCGGATTGAACCCATGAATCAGTGTTAATTGATTGTAAAGTAAATAAACACTGTACAAAACTTCATTCTAAGCCTTTTTCTTTGCATCCTTTGGAAGAGAAAATTGATATTAAAAACTGGGAAGACTAAGTACTCATTTGAGTTGGCCTGCGATTTCAAAACATACATACAATGCTTTCTGTAAAAACAGACTTCATCCTGCAGATTCCAGATTTTAATCAAAGGGTCAATCAATCAAAAGGTTTGTTGCCACAAAAACTAGCAGAATTAATTTTTTTAAATAGTTGCATTATAACAATATTTTTATTAAGTTCTCTCTCTGTTTTGTATGTCCAGCCACTTATGTAAGAATGTTAATACTACTTATTAACATTCTAGAAGATTGCAATTTATATTCAGCAGGAGTATCAGCTGTAAAGTTGCACATTTTGGTTAATGCTGTTGCAAGCCATCATTTGGCATTTATAAAGATATTGCTTTAGAGAGTCATTCTTAGTACATTAGCTTACCTTAAATATACTCTCTGCATAAAACTCTCCAGCATACCAGCTTCCAAGAACCTTAGGATTATGTATTGGCAGCTTTCCTAATTTGCATTTCCATGTAGATGAAGGAGATAAAAGAAAATTAGATTAATCATCAATACTTTTTAATTTCATATCTAAAAGATGAAAAAGATAATAACTGGTTTTTATGAAAATTCATCTTTAATATAATTTTTTTTGTTCTCAAAATAATATTATACAAAATATATGCATTCCATATTGAGATTAATTTTTATACTAAAGCAGTGGTGAGTAGTCAAACAAATGGTGATCTGTAACTGGCACAGTGCTCCCCAATGGCACAGTGGCTGTTGGTGGTGGTAGTAGTTGTGGGAGTGGTAGCATTGTCATTTTACTCTGTATTACATTGTATCTAAAGTTTTTTTATTAATGAATAAATGTATTGCTGCTAGTCAGCATTATCACTTGGTGACAATAAGAGATACAAAAATAAATCAGCACAATAATATAAAGTAAGTTAACACAATAAAAATAGCAGAATGAATCAAGAGAGAGTAGTGTTTAATGCCCATTTTCACTACTGGGGCACCACAGGTGATGGACACTGATGATATATGGGATGAGACGATAAATTGGGAAAGGATATTTTTTAAGGAAGGAAGTGTTCCAGGCCTAGGTTTAAGGTACCTCCCTGGCATTTGCCAGTTATGAGGACTGAGGAAAACCTGGAAAAAACCTCAGTCAGGAAGGACAATCCTGGTGGGATTTGAACCCCAGATCTCCTGCTCACAAGTCCGTGCCTTAATGACCTCGGCCATGGCGGTGAAAGAATGAAGAGATGATATCAAAATGCTGTAACATCTCCTTAAAAACTAAGTTACTAATTTGTTTACATTGTTTTTTAACTTCTTCAAGGTTAGAGGATACTCCTGAAAGGCTGCTCAGGCAGATTAATTCACTCCTCTATGATGTTACTAATGAAAAAAAAATTCTACTGTTAATTTTAAGGCTGCGCTCATTTCTTTTATAATATACAGAATTTTCTAGCCTCTTCCATAAGTTTGCCCATGTTTCAGAACCTCCATCTGCTCTAAACAGTGCTTTTTCCTTTTCGACTGCCACCGGTGGCTGAGGTCATTAAGGCATGGGCCCATGAGAGGGAGGTCTGGGGTTTGATTCCTGCCAGGACTATCCTCCCTGACTGAGGTATTTTTCAAATTTTCCTGAGTCCCCTGGCAAATGCTGGGGAGGTACCCTAAAAATAGGTCGGGAATGCTTCTTTCCTTAATTAAAAAAATATATATATTTTTTCAATTTATCATTTCATCTCATGTATCATCAGTGTCCATCACCTATGATGCCTCAGCAGTAAAAATTAGTATTAAACACCATTCAACTAATTTTCATTTTCCATCAGACTGTGACACACACACGTACGCATGCACCCCCCCCCCTAAGTATTACAAAAATCCATAATCAAATATTTTCACACCCTAGATGATAATATGATATAATTTCTGTTCTAAGTCTTTAGAATACTATAGATTTACTTTTCTTTCCATTTATTTTAATTTTATTTTAGATGACCATTTTCGACTTCATTTAGATCAATTTGTAATGCCATTCCACCAAAGTATTCCAAATTTTTGTATAGGAATGCTTCTTCTTCTTTGGTGCTACAACCCGAGTTTGAGCTATGGTCTACCTCAGCAACCTCTTTTCTCTACTTCCATCTTATGACTTCATTGATAGAGGGCACTCAGTTGGTTGCCTATCAAAGGTCACAAACTTTCCACCAGGCAGCTCCCCAACATCCTATAAGGCTGGATGGACTCTGTTCCAGATCTCCTCCCTAACGTAGTAAAATTCTAGTAGGTACCAGGAATCGAACCAGGGTCCTCCCAGCCAGCAGTCAGCAATGCTAACCACTAGACAAGGAAATAGTCATAGATTTATGGAATGTTGGAATCCACACAGTGAAACTTTTGTTAATCTTATTTTGATTTAAAGTAAAACACTAAAAATCATGTCGTCACATTAAAACTCTCTTTAAGTTTCACAAACACACTTATAAAAGTAATTTTGGTACATGTTTCGTGAGATACATTCCTCACATTGCCAACCAAAACGATGACTGAGGAGTCAATTTCAGCAAGGTATGTATGTTGCTATGTTTGCTCTGGTGGTCTGTTAATGAACTTAAACAATATGTTGTCTGCTTCCGGTATATCAAAATTCATAAGTTTGTATTCATATTTTTTTATGTAAATTTTTTCCCATATATTAAGTTCTTTCGGATGTTGAATAGTTTTTAGTAATGTTATGTCCTTCTCTATTTCATGATTTTCATTCCAAAAATGTGCAGGCACTGCTGATTTTTCTACTTGTTTGTATCTAATATTTCTCCAGCGTTCCTTTAATCTTATCCCCAGATTTCTCTTTGTTTTTCTTATGTATATTTTGTCACAATCTTTGCAATTAATTCTATATATACCTGAATTTTCTTCTTTCTTCTTTTTTTTGGTTTAATTTTACTTAGATTTAATAATTTACCAACACTATATCTGTTTATTGGTGCCAGAGTAATGTTATACTTTTTGAAATTTTTTTGGAATTTATGGTTAACATAAGGGTGATATGTGAATTTTTGATTAGTATTTTCTTTAAGTGAAGAACTGAGTGTAGTGATTAGTTTAATTTCCTTTCTATTTTTAAATAAAAAATCTTTAAATCTTTTTTATTTAAATATTTTTAAATAAAAAAATAAATAAATTCAAACTCATCTCAGTAGCAGTCCTAATCACAATCTTTATAACATAACAAATTTTCACTATATTTCACTGTGAAAATTCCCGCAATTAAAAACAATCTTTATAATTTGCCTGTGTCAATAACATATATTTTCATTGATTATTAAACTCATCTAGACCCTTTAAACTTTCATGCCACTATATATTCTCATAAATGAATAAATAAAATAGCAAAGTAACAAGAGTTTATAGACATTTTTAGTGTCTATATGCAAGCAAAATTTTAAATTAAAGTATGCTTAAAATTAAGGCTTCAAAAAGTTTTTAAGAACAAGCATTTGAAAAAGCAGGATAATACTTACATGATATTATGAGGAACATGGTTTCAAAATGCATTTTCTATATTCTAATAGAAATTCAGTTTGAAGCATGTTTATATACTCTCTTAAGTTAGAATTATGAAATTGAGTGTAAAGTCAAATTGCAAACTATTAAATGTAACCAGTCCAATGACTTGCAATAGGAGAGGCATTTATGCTCAGCAATTTTATACCAAAAGCATGCTATCAAATGTCCATTTCTGCTTATTTTCAAATGCATAATTTAGTATTCTTTTACTTTTAATCGGCTCTTTAATACCATAGTGTTATATCTGAGCTAAAATAATTGAAAATAAAATAACCAAAGCCAGAAAGTATTCCATATTCATAGAGTAATGAACAGATTATAGAAAAAAGTATTATTTATTTGTTTATACTGACAGAGCTAAGGCCTTAGGGCCTTTTCTTCCACTCAGCTAAACTCTAATCAGTCTAAAGTGCAAAATGCTATTTACAGTTAGTATTTACAAGGAAATTATTTACATAAGTTGTTTCTGCATCTCCTTTACTTTCTTGTGCATTAGCATATGTAAATTTTATATTATTACTAATTACTGTGCTGATGAACCGGGGACTGGGGTCTGATGAATCAAGGTGGAAATTTTGTTCTTTGTTTAATTATTTAGAATTTAGATAAAGGATTAGTATAAAATCATTATTGTATTAAAAATGTTTGTAATTGTGAGGGATTACACTAAAATGGCCTGGGTCAGGTAGGTTGAGACCCCTTTGTAGTTTGAATTTTTCTTAGCATTTCAATAAATTTCAACATATTAATTACAGTGTTTTTATTCAGTTTTAAGTATTCCTCTAATGAGTAATAGCACCTTGATATACCACATTTTGTTCATTCCTTTTTAGATGACTTTATATTTTGAATATTTTTTATGCTCCTAGTAAGTTTATATATTTTGAGTATTTTTTATGCTCCTGGTAAGTTTATTATACAGTTGACAAGCTGCAGTATTTATTTATATATTATTTATTTATTTATTTATTTAAATAGCTCTAGTGAATGTGACTGTATATGGTAATTGTTATCACCTCTTGTATAGTAGTTATGTATTTGATTATTTATTTTGCAGTTGTCTTTGTTTCTTATCCACATTTTAATGCTGTAAATGTGCTTGAATAGACATAACAATAGTATGGTTATAAGGCACAGAATTGTCTTTTGCCCTCTGCATATCAGAAGTGGATATGAAAAATCCCAGCTTTTCATCTGAAATGAACATGAACCAGGTTTAGAACTAAGGTAGAATCTAAAGCAGTCATGCTGTTCACACCGCATTACAGTGATTCAAAATAAATTCACAATCATGTGGAAAAAAACATTTTATAATGGTGTTCCCTATTCATCATCATTCTTTGTCCAAAGAAAGAGCTTTTAGGTATAAAAAAAATCAACAAGGAAAGAGAAATAATTTGTCAAGTGATTATAAAAGGAACACACAAAGAGGCATGCTATGTAAAAATGCTAGTGAAGAATTGGTAAGTGAAAAATGCCAAAATTAGTCAATGCCCTTAAGAAAAATGGCAACTGTTCAGTGAGATGACAGTAATGGCAACATTTTTATAAAATAATGGCATAGTAATTAAAAGATTATTGCTTTTGAAGTGAAATTAATGTTAATTGTTTTTTAGGTAGTGTTTAATGCCCGTTTTTACTACTGATGCATCATGGGGGTTCTGCAAATTCTGAGAATTATTCCTTTCAGTTTAATTATATCATTGAGAATAGATTAGATTAGATTTATTATCAACCATAGGAATTAAAAGAATTCATGATATCATCAAAACAGAACAAAATAAATATATACACTTGAATAAAATAAGTTGTTATACACCCTACATATGATCATAATTATTGAAAATATTTACAAATTCTTTGGTTGAATAAACATAGTGTTGCAATAACAAATCTTTCACTTTGCGTTTAAATGTATCTTCTGTTTAACATTATCAGGTAGCTTTTTATATAATTCCAAAATATCTTATGCTCTTGCTGAATAATGAATATTATATTATGTGTAATTATGCTCAGTTTATGCCTATTTCTTGTGTAGTAGCTATGCTTTTCACAGTCAGTCCTAGAGCAGTTTTCTTTGTAGTGTGTGGATTTAATATGTTCAATGATTATAATGCTCCACAATGATAGCATTGTATGGAGCAGTTTTTTGGGGGGGTGCAGAGGTTCTGTTGTTGACTGCTGGTAGTTGTCTCATTGTTACACCGGCTCCTAGCTCAGTCAGCTGCTCCAGTTCTATTATGATGAATCTCAGGATTCACTGGAGTGTTTTGTGGATCAATTTTGATCCACAGGAACAGGAAATGTATCACACAAAAGATACAAGATATTGATTAATTCACAAACAGTTTATTCAATTTTAAGACAGTTATTAATACCTGACTGCTTGCTGCTGCCTAATAAATTCTCATTACTTTGTTGTGCTGATACAATATTTCCTACTTTAATCTCTTACACTGATGTAAATCGATTCTATACACTGACCAACCCACACTAACTTCCCGACTCTCACAACTGTGACTGTTCCTGAACTCTGCTCTTTTCTGCTATTTTCACCAATGCCTTCACCCCTCTGACATCCCGTTTTTATATATTATTGCCATGCCCCTTGCTAAATTAAATTCCATCATTTATTATTTTATTCCAGACTTAAAAGTTCACCATTGGCTATCTTAAAATATTAATATATAGCTAAGTTCTCCTCATTCACTTTATTATTATGTGATGGCCATTGGCTGAAATTACTTTCCTCCTTCTGATATTCACTATTTCCCACAGGCCTGAATTTCCTAGAAAGAGCCTGTCATAAATTTCAGCAATTTTCCTTATATGCTAGACTTCTAAAGTAATGTCTCTTTCATCCCTTAGCCAATTTTGGATCATCAAATGTTCTCATAGATAACGCATGCATATTTCCCATTTATTTTCACACTCATTGTTGTGAATAGGTGGCATAGTTCTTTTGACTCCAGTTTCCCCGGCCTGCCTGTAATAAAAAACTTTGTGTCCGTTCTAACACTTCAATTCCCTTTTAACATCATTTCTATATCTTAGTTGTTTTTTTTTTATTTACTGTCTGGTTACGGCCTGGGGGGGGGGAACTTCGGTATTTGCTCTTCAGATGCTCCAGGTGCGGGCTCTGCAGACCCTGAGTGCCCGTGGTACCTCTGACGTACTAGAGGGAGCCAGGCCGGACTTGTTTCGAGCCCCTCCCGGAAGGGAGTTGTCCGGATTAGGTTGGACTCGGCTTGGCAGTGTACCCGTCACTCACGGGGAATTGAAGACCTACGATGGCGGCGTGTCCCAGGAGAGTGCCTAAGGCGTGTACCCTGGGGGCCGGTGCGCCGGAATCGCCATTGTTTGCAGGGAGGGTGGTGGCTACCTTAATGCTGGGGTGACTCACCTCTTAAATACGAGTAGGTCTAAGCTAGTATGACCTATCCACCAGTGAGAATTTTGAAGCTAAGGGAACTTAGCGCGCCTGGGCAAAGCAATCGTCTGCAGCCAAAAGGCGGGTCGGTTTAGGAAACAAGGTACCGTCCTAATGCAAAAACCCACGGGTAGCACAGACCTCTGTGTTGTACCCCTGGACCCAGGGCCTAGTAGTACCCAAATTAACCTGTCCGGCTATGGCCATTTCCTCATTTAACCATCTTTTGCCGACATTCCACCACACCTTACTGGATATGTAACCATCAACAAAGATCTTTTGTCTCTTTTAGACATGGGTTAAAAAGGTTCAGCCATCATTTTGGGTACACTTATACAATAGCTCTATCTCCTTCTCTTTCTGACAAGTTTGCAGCTGGCTACCTTTTACTAAACAGGTAAACAATTACAATGTGTCTTGCAAATTAATGTTACCAGCCAAAATTATACATATACATACATATCTGAAATCATATCAATTCATAGTAAACATATCTCTAAATCATCTAATTATATACATACATAATTAGTAAATATCCATATCAACTAAATACTTCAATAAATATAACTCTGCATCCTCAATTCTTAGATCTATGTAATTATCACTACAATCAATTTATTAACCTAATAAAGGTAGCCTATAATTATGGCTGCAGTTTGAAAGTATACCAAGTGCTTTCAAACAAATACAACTTCTAATATATATGAGAAAAGAAGTGGTAATATGTGCAGTGTTCAGAATTAATTGTTACAGGGATCCCTTTGTTTCTTCCTCATTATTATTCTTATTACTTGTTTTTGAATTTTATATTTTCTTTATCGCAGTTCCCCAAAATATCACACCAAATTTTAGTAAACTGTTAAAATGCATGAAATATAAATTCCTCAAAGTATTCAATGTTGCAATATTTTTAATGGCTCTAAACATAAAACAAAGCTGACTTAACTTAAATGCCAATTTTCAACATGCTAGCTCCATTTCAGATGTTCATCAGTCCATACACCCAGGAATGTTCCAATTCATTTTCTAATTTTATTTATGGCTTATAAACATTAGTATTTTGAATACTACTGAAAGAGATGGCTACAACTTTATTCTTATTTATTATTAACTTATTTTTGTACAAACCATTCCCGAATTCTGTATTCTAAAATTTATATGAATATTTCAACATCTTAATCGCCACCCATTATGCCTATAGGTATGTCATCAGCAAACAACATAATCTTATTTGGATATAGATGGTTTACTAAACATTTATGTATAATAGAAAAAAAATTGTATAATAATGTGCCTTTATCACCTTTCAAACTATCAGGAAGCTTCTCTGCTGTTTCCAAATTTCAACCGTTCTACTGCTGGCTTGACTAAGCAAATATGATCCCTTAAATTCAGATGTAACCCATTTCTTCCTAGGCATCTATAGTCTATAAACCTATTTACATCATGGTAAATTGCATTCAAACTCTGACAAGCACAGGCAATTTGTTATTGATGTTTACTATATACTTTTCATGGACATCCTTATATTTATCACAGAGTTCACCATAACATATGCTTTAGAAAACTTGTTCTTTTCCCTCCGATGGCACTGTATACTTCACCCATCACGTCATCTGGATTGCTGGAGTTGCGGATATTATTAGTGCCAGCATGTAGCATAACTATTTATGGTTGTTTCACTTGATTGTCTGTATTTTCAATCTTCTTCTGTAACTGTCCAGTCTTTATACAATGAAACATTTGAATATCCACATCCTTCACCTTCACATGTTTTATCACAGAGTTGCCCATTAATAACACTTTATCAAATTTAATAGATACTTGAATTTTATTCTTTAACATATGAATAAAGTTTTCCTATTAATTTTAGCAATGCATTTTACTATACATTCCATTATATTTAATAAAATGCTAATTTTTATTAAATGGTAACTGGTTGGTTGATTGGTTGATTCTCTAATGCTTGATTGTTAGCAATGAAGCCATTCATTCTCTTTCACTCCAGTATTTAGAAGTAAGGCTGGTAAATTGGTTGAAAGCTGGGCAGTGAAGAAGGTTGTCCCGCTCCATATCTTCTCTGATTCAAATGATAACTTTGATTTATCATTTTCAGTATTAATTAAATTTAGGAACTTAACACAGTGAAATATGTATTAATAATCTCTTGTGAGTTTAACTATTTAAAAACATTTTTTCCTAGCTTTGCTTAAGATGTAATCAGGACATATTTTGTGTACCTTTGTCCTCATCCTCAGCTGTTGTACAACTATTGGATTGTTAGTTGAGTTGACTCTGGTGACCTTATGATGAGCCTGAATATTGAGTTCTGCTTCTGGGATGTCAAAATTCATTAAAAGTTGCTTGTATCTTGTTAAGTTAATCCTTTCCCAAATACTCAACTTTTTTGATTTTTGAACAGTCTTTAACAATTTAATTTCTTTCTTCATCTCATGGTTTTGTTCCAAAAATGTGCTGCCATTGTTGACTCTATTTGTGTATATTTAATTTTTCTCCAATGTTCCTTCAATGAACCTGATACCTTATTTTTCTTGTTTTTCTTATCTAATTTTTTTCGCAACCCAGCAATTAATCTGGTAAAACCTGGATTTCTTTTCCTTCTGCAGGAGACTATTTTGTTTAATTTTAAGATATTTTTAATGCTGTATTGGTTTTGGGCTGCTAAAATATATAATATTTAAAAATATTTTGAAACATATAATTGACTCATAGATGGTATGTTAATTTTTTGAATTTTTTTAATGTCTGGTATATTAGATAAGGTTGTGATCTGTTTAATTCTGAATTTTCTAATTTTTTTTTGTCAATCATTGCTTTGCTGAAACCATTTGATTTAGCAGTTTCCAGTATGTGTAGGTATTAATTCCTATTCATTGGTATGTTTACTAATCTGTGTGTCATGCTGTTCAATGCTGCTTTTTTATGTGATCTAGGATTGAAGCCATGGGCTTTAGTATGATAGTGTGTATGTGTATGCATTTTTTTTACATCTTTTTTAATTCCTGTAGATGCCCAATTTCAGTCTATTATTACATTTTATTTTCTTTAGATTGAAAAATGGCAATGTATTTTCTGTTTCAGTTTTGAATGTGAATTTAATTATAAGTTTGAACATTTTAGAGCATCTTTTACATGTATTTTATATCTTATAGTAAATACATAATCTACATATCAGATCATTAATATGAAAATTATCACAATTTGTTTAAAAAAAATCTTCTTAATTTTTAAGTCAACATTTTCAAGTTTTTTCCTAAATTGACAAACTTTTGATGCCCTTAATACATAATATTTCTATTTATTTCTCATATATCAACATACATAATTTTATGACAAAATAAGCCCAACTAATAAAACCCATTAATTTGAAATATAACAATTAGGAGCAGTGCCTTAGGCATTTCCAGAAGATACTATCCCTATTCAAATTTATTCCAAATTGATTGGATCAGCCCCCTAGTCACTGGTTAATCAGCAGCTACCTACTGGAAATATATAATATAGGTTACACTTTAGCTTCTTGCCTTGACTTAATAATAGGTATTTGTTTTGTTTATTTGTTCCATTTTCCAATTATTTAATAAATTATTTTTCACATGAAAAACTGCTTTCATACAGGAAGTGATTTTGAAACAGTGTTTCTTATATATGAGGAAGAATACTTTTTAATGATTTTTTTACATATTTTTTTATTGCTTATAAAATGTTTACTCACCTAAACATGCTTCGTTATAAAGAATAAACTTTTCTGGAAACATCATATGTGTAATATCCAGCAGCAGAGTAGCAGGTGTGCTTTTATCTAAATACCAATGTATTGCTATTCCTGACACATTATCATGAACTCTCTTGTTTAAAAACATCTGCAAGAAGAAATATTTTAGTGAATATGATAAGCATAATAATAGAAATGCTAATATTGTGAATACTGAGTTTTTTCTTTCGTTAAGTTCAGTTAATTGTCAACTATATCTTGAAAGATCATTTCTGTATGCTATTATTTTGCACCTATCAGAACCTATTTATATACCTTTTTGTACCTATTAAAATATAATTTAAAACTCTCTGAATTCATAGTTTTGTTAAATTTTCTGAGAAATTTTAGTCTTGTAGATGATTTTCTAATTCCCTTTGTTAACTATGGGCTGAGCTTTTCCCTTATTTTTATTTGCTTTTTTTGGTATTGCAATGTCAACATAATATTTTATTGTATTAGCAAATGTTTTAAAAACATTATTTACATATCTTCCCCATATACTATCTAATGTATGAGGAAAATGCCATGGAAGTAGCACTGAGATCCTTTAAATGGTTTTAGGATATATTTTATCATTTAAGATTTAAAGATAATATCAATAGACTAGAAGCAAAGGACCTCAAAGGTTCAAAGCATAAAGTATGTGGTCGTAACATGTTTTATGACTATTAGAAGAATAAAAATATAATCAGATTGGTTTTATAATTTATATATAATAATTTTATTCAAATTCAGTTTCAAGCTTTCGGAATGTTCTCCATCTGATGGGATATGATTCCAACAATCAAACCATTGTTCACCACACTCCCCAAGCCTTTTTTTGAAAGTCTGTTCATACATTCATAACAACATGATATAGTTCCCTGTCACTTTGAAAATTATGTTCATGAAGTTTCTTTTTATCTAGAGTAAATAGGTGAAAATCTTATGATGCTCAATTTGAAGAGTAAGAGAAGAGTATCATAACCTCAATGCCTAATTCTTCAATGGTATTTTGAGTTGTACAGGCACCTTGAATAGGAGCATTGTCCAGGTGTAAGACCCATCCCTTCCAAACAAAATCTGATCTCTTATGGGTAATTTTCTTCTTCTTCAATGGCTCCTTTGGTGCACCACAATAGTAATCAGAAGAACTCACATTTTTATGTAATATTATCCTAAAAATATGTACATAAAATATAATGAAAATATCAAAACATATACTAAGCTGCATGGACTTATTTTTTTTAAGAAAATATAAGAAAGATTAATTTTAAGCAAATTGCACACTTAAATATGTCGCATAGCCTTTGATGCAATCCTAAAGTCAATCAAGGCATGGAACATAATATGTCATAAGATATTTCTCTATATTTTCAAGAGTTAGGTTTTATTGGCCATTGCAAAGTATGTTGTTGTTATTATTATTATTATTATCATCATCATCATCATCATCATCATCATCATCATCATCATATTCATCACTGGTGTATGCTTAATTCTATAATGCCAATGATATGTGGTTTTGATACACTATTATTCAGTTTTCACATGACCAAGTTTGCAATGTATCAACTAAAAATGTTGATGGGTTCATCTACAGCAATCCAAATAAGGAAGAACTGTATCTATTCTAAAGCTCTCTACTGCTTGCTCTTAGCACACAAGATATACATTGCAAAGTGTAGCTATGTGTGGGATTTTATGACTGCCATACTTCTCAAGAAAAGCATAGCATTTTGGCACCTGGGCTTTATTTCATGATAAGTTTGATACAATCATGGCTTTACACATGTCTTAATGAAACTCATTTCCAGAGGAATCTTTGAATCTTTATGCTTAATTTATTCTGTACTAATTGAAACTTCATTGCTCAACTTAATTTTTTGTCACACACACACAAAACACTTTTTCATCTGTGGTAAACTCATCATCCATACTTATCCAGTTTGTAGATTTCCAGCTAGTACTTGCAACTAGAGTCATCCTGGTAGAAATTAATAATTGTTTAATGTACACCTGAGATAATAGAGATAGAGATAGATATTGGGGAGATGTGGAGTTTGAACAACTTTCAACATATCAGTCTATAAGGCTTATTGTGCTACTCCATCTGAAAAGATGCCTTCATTGTTTCCCAAAACCTTTTTCTTATACAAGTTGCAATATTTGGCATCCTTTCCCAGAACTACCTTGATTATAGACAGCATAAGTCTCTTTCTTTCCAGGATTGGACATTCAACAGGAGGCCTCATCCTGTTTACATAATCTGCAAGTGGGTTCGTCTTTATTGAGAGCCACTTTTCATAGATGTTTCCTGATTAATTCATTCAGTGATTAACCCATTTACTTTCCTTATTCCTCTTCTGTGTGTTTGAGAAGAGATATAGAAAGAGTATTGCTAGGACGTAGGATAAATTTCTTAGCTTGCATTTATCCAGGATATATTTTCTACCTCATTTGATGTTGATCTTCAATCCATGTTTTAACTGTGGTCTTAGTAGTACGTGTACTAATTCTAACTGTGGGCTCAGAGACAACAAAGGATGTATTAGCACCCCTTTTTTGCCAACACTGAGATAGTAAGTACAAAAGTGAACTAGTGTCAAATAAGTGTGCATATATATGAGTGTAGCTTAGCAGTGAAATATTCATATGAATAACAAAATAAAAGATAAAGCTTTATAACAAAACATATTTGCTACACCTCTAGGAAATACCCTAGATATATGTTTTTTCTACTTTATTGTAAACAAAAAACAATGATAAAAGTTAAGCTGCCTTCAGATGCACTCGTTTGAAATGAGACTTGTGAATCATCTAGGCTTTTCCAGGATTAAAAAGTAAGTGAAGCAGGAAATACCAGGTTATACCTTTATGGTTGACTCATCCTGAAAGCTGAAACATATGTCCTATTGTGTATCAGTAATTTTCAGTTTAAAATTTTATAACTTAAAATAATACTTTATAATTTCCTATAATTCAGTCCATATAGTTATATGGTTTTTGTTATAAAATATGCCATTTAAAATATATTTTATTCAAATATGTTATTAGTAGGCATTGGAACTATTAAGTATATAACATCAAGTTAAGTATAAACTACTAGGTTTCTACAAACAAAGCAAGAACATAAGCTATAAACCATTACCTGGCAGGTAAAAAGAGCTCATACATGACAGGCCTAAGGGGAGAGGGTTATTGGTATCTTATGACCTGTTGTATCTCTTTCATCTCTCGTCTACAGTCCAGTACTAACATAACTTCATTCTGCTTTATTCTAGTTTTAGTGCTTAGAAATTCCAATGCATAATTATTAGAATATCTTCATATAGCATAGTTTTAGTTTGACTTGTTATTTTTTGGCATCTTCTCATTCCCTCATCTTTGGAGATGAGATGGAGATGTGAGGCATCTTCTCATTTCCTCATCTTTGGAGATGAGGGAATGAGAAGAGTGCAATTGACTAAGCAGTCAAGCATCCTAGAGTAATACTATTGCATCTGTTACTATCTCTGCTACTACTTTATTTTGTCATAAACTCACCAAGTAAGGCCACCAGGGTAGTGAGCTAATACTGTCATCAACAGCTAGAATTTTTACGCATCCAAAACCTCTCCTCTCAAGAGTGGGTAATAGAAAGTTGCCTATCCATTTACTTTGTTGGATTGGTGACCATCCCATAGATGTTATTGGAAAATTAAATATGTACCCAACTGATGGTTGATTTTGAGCAGATATTCCCCAAAATTGGAGTCCAGTTTTATTATACTCTTCTAAAAACCTGAATTAAAATATGAACAGATAATTTCCATTTATTTAAAAAATATATGAAAACAGTTAAAATATAAAACTTTCATACAAATATAAGGGTGTTTCAAAAAGTCACAAAATTGACAGAATTTCATGTAACAAAAATTCCATGGTTTTCAAACACAGGAAAAATACATTTTTATAGGTCTTGAAACTGTCCATGCTGTATGGCATGCTTAATCAGAAGTGCTGCATACACCATGTGGAAAACGTATAAATATCATCCTTTGAATCAGAAAGAGATCTGAATGAGGACAATGAAAAAAATTATAAATATTTTTCTTTGATCTTTTAAAGATTGTAGAAAATGCTTTGGAGAAAAAAGGTGTTTGGCAACCATGCCTTCTTTTTATAGTTACTAGAATGTCACTATTATGCAAGTTAGTGTTAAGGATGAGAGGTTCATAGTGGAGGGAAAGTGTGACCAAGCATTTGATTGCACATTGAATGTTGCAAAGCAGCTGCAATTATATTGCATCAATTGCATTACAAGAAAAGTATTGATATTTGATACTAGTATTTACTTCCTAAGACAGTTCTTTTATGCATTTGCAGTAAAAGTTTCAGTGTTTAATGAAAGTACCTAAAAAGAAACACATTTCTTTGAGCTATGAATAAAAGTCTGAAAGAAAATAAATGTTTTGGACTTAAACATCTACTTAGCGTACTTAAAACTCCAAATAGGTACAGTAAATTTTAGTTAAAATATGAGTGAAAGAAAATAAAATATTCAACTATTCAATCAAATAAAAGCAAAATAGTTTAGTTTTATTTAATAATGTAGGGAATACAATAAAACAGTTTCATTTATTTAAAATTCAATGAATGTTGCCATGATTGTTTGTACATGTGCAAAGGTGTAAGTTTTAACTCAACAATGAATCACTGTTGTCAAACTCCAGTTTAAAACATAAACCTGCATTGTCTACACAGCATAAGTATCTTATTAACTGATGTTTTATGTTGCAACAATACATGACAATGTTGGGGAAGTTTGAAACATGCTGCACACTTAAAATGGTTTTGAAGTATGCATCAGAAATTTAAAATATGGTATTTGCAACTAATTAATATTTGTTGAAAAGGTGTATCATCCCTGAGGAATGGAAGAAAACAGTTGTATGCCCTTTTTAAAAAGGGTAAAAGGCAAGACTGTAATAATTATTATGTGCAGTATATAAAATACATTCAAAGATTATTGCAAACAGATGAAATGTAATTAGTGAATCCCTATTAAATAAAGAACAATGTGGATTTCAAAAAGGTTGTTCATGTTCAGACGGAATCTTTGTCATGAACGATTGATACAGAAATGGTGAGAAGATACTTATGTTGTATAGATAATTATGTTTATGTTTTAAACTGGAGGCCTTTGATATGTATTATGAACTAAGTTGTGAAACATTATGACAAAGAGGGCATTTTACAATATTTGGCACAAACTATTAAAAGCCTTTATTGTAGGACTATATCATTGACAAAGGAGGAATACTTGGTAAAAAATACAATATGGACAATATACAAGGATGTCCCTCACTTTTTAATATCTATATTGATGATGCCATTCTGCAATGGCAAGATAGTTTTAACTAAAAATTTTAAAGTAAGAAATGTTATTTTAAACATTGTTTTATATGCAGATGATCAGGTCTTGTTTGGGAAGGCCAAAGAACAATTGCAAATGGCAGTCAACAAATTTAATGAAACCATTTTCTAATATAATTGAAAATGAATACAACAAAAACTAAAACAAAAGTTATGGCATTTTTGGAAAAACACCACTGCAAAACTTTTATAAATGAACAGATTATAAACAAGTTGAAAATTTTAATTATTTAGGACATAGTCTGTCTCATTGCAGGAATGATGACATTAATATCAAAATTAATAAATTTAATGTAATGTGTAGTACTTTTGATGTATACTGAAAGATAAAACAAGATGGACCCACAAATAAAGTTTTACAAGATGATAATCATTCCCATGCTCACTTATGGTAGTAAAATTTGACAATTAAAAGGTTTGATTATAGAAGAAACTAAGTGGCAAAGGTAGGGTTTCTGCACATCAAAGTGTAAATTTCAAAGAGACTTGAGGTGTATTTAATTTAACTGATAATAATTAATAATTTGAAAGATAATTTGCTTATATGTATATAAAGAATGACAGATGGAGACTACCCAAATTATTATTGGTTTAAAAACCAAAAGCAAATGAGCATTGGCTGCCCACTGGCTATGGCAAAGTTTTTCTTGACAACAGTTTAATACTATCCATGAATGGAAAAGAAGAAGAAAATGATCACAGGTTGTATCACTATGTATATGAGAGCAAGAGGCAGTCTAAAGAATGGTAGTACAGATTTTCTCTTGCCAAGAAGAATCCAAGTCTCAGACCTTCACCAAAGAATCTGTTGATTTTATTCTGTAATGTGACCAATTTTGGAGTGCTATTAGAAAAGGGGTAAGAGAGTGAATAGTGCTCAATGCAGTGCACTGTATAAGTGGAGCTATCTCAGGGATTTTTAATTATAGGTATTCTTCTTCATGAAAGTACATGCCCTCAAATAATGCTGCAGCTCTTTACATGATTTGGAGATTGAAACTTCAAATCTTACAGCTTCCCCAAACAGTTCTGATCTTGCTGCCTCAGACTATGATGAACATGCACCCCTGATGAATGTTTTGAGAGGAGAAAGATTTCGGAGTGATAATAAAGTAAAAGAATAGTACAGTTTTGGCAGCAGACATAACCAAAAAAAAGTTTTTTCTGATAAAATAAAGAAATAAGTGCAATGGTATGAGAAGTTAATTAAAAAGAAGGGTGATAATAATGAAAAATAATTTATTTCTTTAATGGAATTATATCTCTAAATTAAATTTTAGCTTACATTTTAAAACACCATTGTAAACATAAAAATATATTAAAATATCACTTACAATATATGTTGTAAAATTAATTATTTCTGTAAAAAAAAGAAAGAAAAGTTACATATTTAAGCTTGCTAAATGAACTATAATGCAGAATAGTTAGTGGACAGCAAAACAAAAAGAAAAAAAAATAGCTCCAACATTAGTTGTGACAGCTGAGTCACCATGATAATAACCATTAAATATAAGGATCATAATTCTAATTACCTGCACTATTTTCAAGAAAAACCATGCACTGCATGAAAAACAGTAGAAAAATAAGATGGTAAGTCGATTTAATACTCTTATGCTCCACTTATCATTAAATTATACAGAACACATATCACAGGCCATTGCCCGCATTATCAGCTATGAGTCAATGCTGGATTTGTGGGTGGTTGGATGAATTTGTGTAGCTCTCATGGACATTTTATGAACTTTTGGATTACTTTTTCTGCTGGAATCTCTAAGTTCATAGCCTTATTTTCATATTTTTATAAACATTTTTTCCCATATTCTCAGCTCCAAAGGTCTATCTACAAATTTAAATAATGGCAGAATCCCTAATGAGAAGAAACCAGGAATCTATAAAATCAATCGCTTAGAATGCAATAAAGTGAATATTGACAAAACAAAAAGAAGTATTGGAATTAAGCTCAAAGAACACTGGAGAAACATCAAGTATAGTCAGATAGATAAATCAGTGGTTGCATATCACTTTTAGAGGAATAAACATGACATAGAAATGGAAATCAAATTACTGAAATTCATAGATAGACCTTTGGAGCTAGGAACATGGGAAAAACTTTTATAAAAAATATGAAGATAAGGTTATGAACTTCCAATTCCCAACATAAGACAAATTAATGAAGTTCATGTCCATTGCATGTCAAACCCATGCAATCATCAACAAATCTCAATTTACAATGATAATGTAGGCAATGGCCTGTGAAACATGTTATGTGTAATTTCATGGTAAGTGCAGCATGAATCTTGGGTTTAGAAAACAAGTATGGTTACCACTACACCACCAGGATCGACTACATTACCAATGAAAGACTAGAAAGACTATATGATGCTGTTGTTGAGTCAAAGATGATGTATGCAGTAAAAATTTGGGGAGGGACAAAGGTTGATGTGGTATATGAATGTTTTGTAGAGAAGTTCTGGGCTTACGAAAAAGTTTACCGAGGGGGATAAGTTACCAGAAGAAGAGTAGGAAGGAAAGATAATAGCAAAGAGAATCTTTAAATATTGGCCCAGATGTCTAAAATGAAACAATAACAATGTATTAAAAGAATTTTTTATATACCAAAGAGATGTATTAGGAAGTGAGAGTTGATTTGGGAAGGTGGGGAAACTATTAGAAGAAATTGGAATAGAGGAATGAATGAATAGTGTTTAATGCCCGTTTTTGCTACAGAGGCACCACAGGCGATGGACACTGATGATACATGAGATGAAATGATATATTGGGAAAAGATTTTATGGAAGGAATCGTTCCAGGCCTAAGTTTAGGCTACCTTCCCGGCATTTGCCATTTATGAGGACTGAGGAAAATTTGGAAAAACCTCAGTCAGGAAGGACGGTCCTGGCGGTATTCGAACCCAGACCTCCCGCTCACGAGTCCGAGACTTAACGACCTCGGCCACCCGTGGTGGTTTGTAATAGAGGATGTATGGCTAATGGGTGAAAGTAACATCAGTGGATTTTGGAAAGAAGTGAGACAGAGAGTAGAAGATATAGAGAAGAAAGAGATTTGGGCTAGCCTAGAGGATAAAAGTTCTTTAGATTTATATAGAATAGTTAAGAGAAATTGGGGACAGGAGAAATATAGATAATTGAGATGAATAGGTCTTGCATGGATGCATACAAGGGTATTATATCTAAAAGGATTAAGAAAAAAATTTAAAGAAGGACGTATTATGTGCCAGAAAATGGTAAATGTGCTCCATTGTTTAATAGAATGTGAAATGGTAAAAATATGGAGGGATAGTATCTAGGATGGAAAATTGTATAAATACCAACATGATATAGTAGCAATTAAAAATGTTGTCAGATATGAGGGCAGAGGCAATGAACAAGATTGGGGGATTCTTAGGAAAAGTACGAATAAGTGTAGGAGAAGTTTAAGGTAGGAGCTTGCGGGCACACACAGTTGTGGAAATGATTTATTATAAGGCTTCAATTACCATACATATAACCAGGTAGGTAAGGTATATGGGAGAACCTTAGTTTTACCATTGTAAATTTTTAGGTATTTTGATTGTTTATGTAAATTGAATTTTAATGTTATTTGTGGAAATAAATACATTAATGGAAGGAATGAATGAGAGTGAATGAATGAATGAACAAACGAATGATGAATGAATGAATGAACGAAGAAACAGAAAAAAAGCTGGGTTTTAACAGAGGAGAAGCTTGATGAAATGGGCTATCAATGATAAATTTCTTCTCAAAAGTCTGATTAACCCAGCAAGTTGGTATATCTGTTTGCAGTGCACGTAAAACCACCCAGCTGCTGCATCTGCATCCATACAAAATTACTGCTCTATCTGAAAATCCATGAAAGTATTGAAACAAAATATCTGGGAGGTAGATTACAATATCTGGAAGTATGAATTGCAGCATATGTTTCAAAATCTTTTCAAAAAGATTTAGGAGTGTTTCATCTTTGATCTACTATCTTTTGAGTCATTAATTACTATTGACTATTAATAAATAATGAAAGAAACAAAACATGCTCACTACGAGTTTAACCATGTAACATGATTTCCCCTGGCAAGTCGCAAGGCTATTTACATAGTTAACTTTTCATCATCAAAATCAATTTCTGATTGCATAGCAGAATGAGGATTCTAAACAACAATTAATTAAATATTTATTCATAAAGATTTATCCATTGACTTTTTTCTTTGGGTAAGGGCAAACATTAATAATTACAGAGCTATTAAAAAATCAAACGTTTACTTTTTTTTTTATTGTTCATTTCTTTGAATGAAACAAAAATAAATAAAATAGTATAAAATCTTTAACTCACTGAATATAATAGTCTGCCCAGAGCTTGTAAAATTCTTCTTTTAACTCTGACTGAAATTTCAAATTCATACCCTTTTTCTTCATCCACTCTGGGGCTGTCCAAGAAGTTGCTTGCAACTGAATAGGTCTAGCAGATATTTCTTTTATTCTTAGCAAGAATGGAATCTGTCATAGGTAATAATAATAATAATAATAATAATAATAATAATAATAATATAATAAAACTGATAGTAAAAAGAAAACAAAGCATGAGTAAGTAAATAAATAGATAGATGAGCTCAGTTTTTTGTTTGTTTCTTTGAAAAGCTATGAACTAATTTATGCATCTTGCATTTAAAATCAGACAAGTCCATTTTGAAGAAAATGAATTAATTTTGTATACTTTTACTGAATGTTATTGATAACTGCATTGATTTTAGTCAAATTGGAACAAATTCCATACATTATTGCACATGCAGTATAGGTTTTCGGCTAAAAAAAAACATGTTCAGAAATAACTTGAAAAAGTAACTTGAAAATAAAATATTAATTTGTTCCAGCAAGTGCCAAACAAGGCCTATGTGGTTATATTCCAATGTATCCTGATTTTTTTTTCAAATAAAATTAAACAGGTCTTTTTACACATTGTGTTGGGAAACGTTTTGTATAATGATCACTAACCTACTCCTTCCCTTCTTGGGAATACTGGATATACTGGTCTTATAGAGAACATTAGCCATTGCTTCCTTTCTTGGGAAATCTATAACAGATTTCTAAATACTTGCTCTTTACAGGAGCAATATCTGACTCTCTGCTTATTTTTTTCTCAAAATTCTCAGATTATTAATCACACAACCCTAGCACATATTTTACTGCATTTTTACTGCTTTTAGTTGTTTGGTTAATAAAAGTACCAAATAGTTGGAGGATTCTGATATTTCACTTAGTGTTGTGTATCATTAATGTTGTAGAAATGCAAATCAGTGAGGTTTCTAAGTAATCCAGCCATTAAAGAGAGTTATTTTGTTATTGCTATATTTTAATAAAAGAAAGACACACTATTTTCTAGAGGTAACATGGTCTCCTCTGTAACCAAGTGCAGAGGTTGATAAGTTTTTTGGATTGTAAAATTCTTGAGCAAAGTCCTCTGGGAGGGACTTAAAATCATGGATTCGGTGTCGCAGATTTATGGTACATTAAAGAACTCCATACCTGAAAAAAGAAGTTCCTAGACAAAATTGCTGGCCATTTCCATACATCCAATACCTTAGCATTGCACTTTAACAAATGGGTTGAGTATCTATCCTTCTGACCTCTGTAGGTACTAAATGTAACTAAATTAAAATGGTTTGCCATGACTTGGAACAGGCCTCAGGCCTAATTCTTGCAAATTGATGATGAAACAATGAAAGCAGTGAGTACTTTTAACTACAGGGCCAGAAAGCTCATCTGCTAGACAAAAGAGAGGTATAGAAAAAAATAAAAGGTATGCAAAAATGCAAACAACATACTAAATTTTATTTTAACATAAATGTTATCTGTTATCAATTTTCTTATATTTTTATTTCAGTGTATACTTTGACTATAATTGAATTGATAAAGGCTGTTTTCAATAATATAACTTTCATTTTCAAGATACATTCTTACCACCACCACCACCAATAATCAAGATGATAATGGTGAAATCGATAATTCACTAAAATTATATACCTTTAAAACAAGCTAGTTGTGTCAGCAAAAACCAACTCATTACCAAATTTAATTTATTTCTTAACTGTTAATAACATCAGAATTATAATTTCATAAATAATAAACATGTTTACACCATTGAAACTAATGCTGAGGATATCCACCTCTACTTATCAAAATTTAACATATCCTACAGGGTTTTTAAAATAGCTCAAGGACATTTTTATAAACAGAATGTGATTTATAATATAACGTTTGTAGGTAATATCTAACATTATATTAAATAATATTAAATTGAAATTGTTGATGTAGGTGTGGTTTTTAGCTTTTTTCATTTGTTGTATAATTAGAATTGATGGATTTGTCTTTTTTTGAACACAAGTTCTGCATTGGTCATTACACATTTGATTTTTTGAGTTTTTAAAATGCAAATTGTTCATCTTGAAGAAAAATTATGGTAACTTACCTTGTACAGATAATCCTCCTTTGTAAGATTAAAGTATTTAAGATGAAAATCGTTTTCTGTGTCGGCATATGTATATTTATGCAGGGAATAGTCGCATCCTGACATTGGAACCCTTATTTGGGTATATTCAATTCCCTCATCAGAAAAATAGGACCTAAATGATTAACAGACATTTTAAATTCTATGAAAAATCTGCTTATAAAATCATTTTTTAATTTGTGGGAATTTTCATAGTGAAATTTATCATTAAATTGTAATTTGACTAGATATGATACAGATTAAAAAAATTATTTATTTATTATAATATTGTTTTGACTTCATTAACCAAAACTTAAAAAAAGTCCAAAAATCCAATATAAAGAAAAAATCCCTGCAGGGAAACAAGTAGGTACATATGAAATCAGTGACTGCAACAAGAAATACATTGGTAAAATCAAAAGAAATATTACTCTTTGTTTCAAGGAGCACACGAGAAACATAAAATATAATGCATAAAAAAATCAGCAATAGCATATAATTTTGGTCTGATAACCATGAGTTCTAAAAAAACCAAAACTCCTAAAAGCAATTCAGAAGCCAATAGAACTAACAGTTTGGGAAAATTTATTGCAAGAATAAAGAAGAGTTGGTTAATTTTGATCTTCCAAAACAGAATGGCCTCTACAGACCCTGTGTGAAGTGGACAATGAATTGATGCTGAGGATGAAGGCAACTGCTTTCAAAACATGTCCAAATAAGTGTTTGGAAATTATTAAAATTTGAATGATATCTAGCAAAAATTACAGTCTGCTTATAATGGTTTATTTATATTTTAAAAGTAAAAATATTACTTCTAATTTCTAACTATAAACTTTGCTAGAATTATGAAGAATATTTAATTAGCATGAAATAGTGAAACCATCAAGTTGCTGCAGACATTATGAAAATCAAGGTTAGAAAGTTGGTTATGGAACATGTTTTCATAGTGCAGAAATTCTGTATTCTTGTCCTAAGTACATGAAAATTATATACCAAAAAGAGTGCCAAATTTAACTCACAGCTTTTAAAATTAATAGCATTTGTGCAGAATGTACACATAATTGAAAAAAATCTGCTTCAAAAATACATTAATAAAGACCTTAACTTAAATATTTCAAGGTCTGAAAAGAAGTGGTATAAGAAATACTGTTTTCAAGTAACATATTCTATTCATTTACATTAAAGAAAATTTTATGCAATTTTGTAATAATTAATGCCTATTTTCAATTGTCTTATTTGTTACAAATTTTATTATGCAACAATATGGAATGATTGACAATTGATGATAAAATATTCATTAAACGTTTGTTTGAATATGATGATTTATTGGCCTGTTCCCTTGTGGAAGCAGCCAATAACACACTGGTCTTTTACAAGCATGTAGCAATTAATAATTAATTACTCTAGGGCATGTCACAAGAAAATTGATAAGTGAAATACTGTGCACAGGATGGAGTGACAGAAAATAACTGTAGAAAACCAGAATTTAATATCCAGTAACGGTGACCTTAAAGCAAGTTTAAGTCTAAAACAAACATTGAGGGAGAAGGATTAAGCAACAGCTCAGTTTTTCATATCAGTAAATTGAATTTAGAATTGAAGATATTCAAATTAGATATCATATATCAATCTGTGGATCCTATAATGAGTTTAGCCAACTCTAAAAGAGTGAGTCTAGCTTTGGGAAGAGTCTACTTCTAGGATGCAGATTTCATCAGAAATTACATACATTATGTATATTTGATAAAATTGTCATACTCTTCATGTTGACAAATTTTAACTCTGGTTTTTACATTACATTAAAATACCAACTTAGAAGAAAAAACCTATTAATGGTAACTTAAATTGTTTACATCTAGAATATTTACAAAATAGTAACTTAAAAGTATTTACAAAACTGAATTAATTCAACAGAGAAAAAATAATACACTTATTTTTTTATCATATAAAATCCTCTTCTATATAGAAGGAGTGAGTGATAACAAAACTTTTTAATGCTAACCTAAATTTATTTTTATTAGTATGAAGTTTGTTCATGGATGAAGAAGTAAATTAAATATAATGCCATACCATTGTAGTGGTTTACAATGAGTTGATTGTTTTGTCCCTGCCAATATCCTTTTTTTTTTTTTTTTTTTTTGTATTAGAAACATTTTTTAGCTTTTACTGAATTTTGCTAGAACTTTATTCCATAAGTCATTAAGAAGTGGAAGTAAGCATAATATTTGTTTTTCAGGATACTTTTATTTATAAAATAAATTAATAATCTGATTATAAAACATGCTAACCTTAGTTTGGGTAAGATGGAATCAATATAGTTTTTCCAATTCATTTTATGATCAACTATATGACCAAGAAATTAAATTCATTTAAGAACTTTCAAAAAATAAGACATTTTTAAAAAAATATTTTGGAACTTCCACAGTAAAGCTTGTTAAATGTAAATTATATGTTACTAGATTCAATGATTTCATGGCCTTCCCATTGTATCTTTAGGTCTGCAATGTTTTATTTATTTATGTGAAAATTAATGTATTTAGTTTTTTTCAAGGTTTATATGAATTTTGTTACTGTCAAACCAGTTATTTAGTGTACTGAAAATATCATTGAATAAATCTGAGAGGTGACTGATTTTGTTTCCTTTAATAAAAATACAATATCATTTTCAAAAAATAATTGGATAGGAATGTTTGTTTATAATTGAGGGGAGATTACTGATATATAGTAAAAATAAAAATGAACCAAAAATAAAACCTCGAGGAACACCTAGCTTTACTAGATTCTGAGTGTGTGTTTTAAATGTCTGAAGATTTATTATTATTGCTTGTTTTCTGTTTGATAAATATGATGCAATTCATTGAATAACTTTTGCCCATAATGCCATAATAAGATAATTTTGATAAGAGTATGTTATGATTTATGCATCAAAAACTTCTGATAGATCACAGAATGGATTTTCATTAGTTAACTTGAAAGTGACATAATTGGTTGATATGTTTTTCCTAAATCCAAACTGTTCCCTTACTAAAATATTATTTTTATCTAGATGATGATATATTCTTTTGAACATTAGTTTTTCAAATACTTTGGAGAAAGCTGTTAGTAATGATACTGGTCTGTAGTTTGAAATTAGCAATTTTGCCCTTTTGCCCTATTTCATTTTCTCATGCTGAAATTAATAAAAAATAACTTTTTTCAAGACAGAAATACTTAGATTGTTGTCCAGTGTAATATGATAATTAACCTACCTCAAAAGATTGTGCTGTGTCTCTTTACTAAGTGACACAAGATTAAAACCAACAGCATCTGTAAGGGCAGCACCAAATCCTATAATTTCTTGATACTGAACTAAATCATTAATTATAAAACATGGGGAAGATGTCTCATTGCATTTTTGCTGAACTGCTTTCTTAAAAGTGCCAGATGCTCTTTGAAGTCTTAGACCAGTTTTGCTGGATGTGAAACTCACATAGAATCCACTCAGTAATTCTTCTTTTGCAACTCTTGGAACTGTATCACAATATGTTGCATTGCATACACATACAATTGTTTTATTTCCATAATCTCTTTTAACACATGCATTTAATGTAGCTTCTGTATGTAAATAAAAAAGAAGAGCATTGATTAGTTATTCTGAAATTGTTTTCTATACAATAATCACAAATAATAAGCTTGAACAAAGGTAATCAAGAAAAATCAATAAACTTCATTGATCCTGCAACAGGAGAAGAGGTATCAAATTTAAATTATTTTTCAGATTGTATATTCATTGTAGTAGTTTAAATAAAGTACTTTAAAAATATTATGAGTATCTTTTACTATGTAAATAAAAATGGAATTATATATGTTACATTTTATGACCAAAGTCCATAATTAAACAATTTGAAAGTTAAAAACATTTTTTAAAATATATTTCTAATATTTATTTCCAGCTTTATAGTACATACTTCTCTCTTTTTAGATAATGCCTAGTTCACTGTCTAGTAATGACAAGTTCTCTAACATTATTTTAAATGAATACTCCAAAATAAGAGTTTTTTTATTTGTTTTTTGAATTGAATTTATCTATCAAAATATCTTTTGCATAATATTTATAACAATTTTCAGTTTACTACACACTGAACTTTCTTCTTAACCATTCTCTTTACTTTTCTTAAATATTACCTTATTATTTTATTCCTCTTTATTCTCAAATCATTCAACATTCTATATGGTATACTTTCTTTCTGTAACTGTCCCATTTTGCTTCCCATATGCCTTCCCTCCATCTCTTAACCTTTTTAAACTCTACTAAACAATGAAATATTTCTTCACTTTCTCCATACATAACACACTCTTCCCCCATTTTCCTCTCTGAAACCTTTTACAAACATTGCTCTGCATTCAGGTCAATTATTCCCTCATAAATTCATCACAACAGTCCACATCTCTCTCTCTCCCTCACTCCTTTTTAATTATTCTGTACAATTCTAAAGAACTCTTATCTCTAAAACTAGCCCAAATCTCTTCTCTCTCTATATCCTCAATTCTTTGCCTTACTTTTTTTCCCTTTGATATCTCTCACGCTCTTTTAGAACACTATGCTCCCCTAATTTAAAATCCTGTACTAATATTTTAGAATTCTCTTCTCCACCAAACCCTTCCTCCCTACTCTTCCTAACTCAGCTAAAGCTACTTATTTTGAGTACAAAATGTATTATGAATGAAAACAATAGTCAACCAACTCTCCAAAGTTCTCCATATTTCTACTTCATATAACATTTTGATCATACCACCATTTTAAAAAATTTCTCCAGCCATTTTATTCATTTATTTGGAATTTTCTTCAAAAATATTCTAATTGCTCTCAAAGCTACTTTATTTTTAGCAAAAATTCTTCATTGTGAATCCTATCCTCTATGGTTTGACAACCTCACCCACAAAAATCAAATTCTTTAATCACTTTCAATGGCTCCCCATTCAAGAACCAATCCTCATCCCTTCTTAATTACCTCCTTTCTTAAATAGATACTATTTTTTTCAATTTCTTAACATTTACTCATAATCCACATTCTGTACAAAATATACTTATCTAAATTAAGGATCATTGTAATCCAATTATTGTAGTTGAACTACTATTAAATCATCTGCAAATAGCAACCCTGGTATTTCTCTCTTTACAATAACTGGACAGTGTGAATTATTCTTTAAGATATTTTCCCAAAATATCATCAATAAACAAATTAAACAAAACTGGACTGAATTACAGTCTTATTACAAACCTACCTTTTGCTCCATGATCACTGCGATTCCATTTCCTGTACATTCAACACAAAATTTAACTCCCATTATACCATTTTTGAACCTCTGTAATAAATGCTTCGCTTACTCCTTTACACATCCTTTTATACTCAAGCATATCTTTTCTCATTATGCCAAATGCCCTTTCAAAATCTGGAAAGAATGTGTACAGTCTGCTTCTTTTATTTCTTGGGTACTTGTTTACTATAGTTTTTTTTTTTTTTGATTAGTGTTTAATGCCTGTTTTTACTACTGGGGCATCAGAGGTGATGGACACTGATGATACATGAAATTAAATTTGGGAAAGGATTTTTTTAAGGAAGGAAATGTTCCGGGCCTAAGTTTAGGGTACCTTCCCGGCATTTTCCATTTATGAGAACTGAGAAAAACCTGGAAAAACCACAGTCAGGGAGGACAGTCCTGATGGGATTCGAACCCTAGACCTCCTGCGCACAAGTTTGCTTCTTAACGACCTCGGCCACCTATGGTGGTTTACTATAGCTTGAATTATCATTATATTGTCAAAAGCTCTTCTACCTTTCCTGTATCCTGCTTGATATTCATATAAATTATTTTCTTTCTCTAAGCATTCCTGTAATCTAAGAGCAATTATGCCTGTAAATTTTACCTAAAATTGTTTATTTGTTATCTTAGGAAACACTAAAATAACATGCACAATAAAACTACAATGCTAACTATTTTTTAAACACACACTTTTTTGATTTATATGTATTATGATTTCCCCAGCTTAGATAAACATCTGTGAAAGCCCTGCCCTCTAAAGGTGATAACTTAAGAAAGCTTGCTGTGCACAAATATCTGTATTGTCTCCAGGAAATGGAAAAAAGTAAATTTGTAATTACTACATTTAAATCAGCTTTTAATCCTACTAATGTTAATATACACTTTGTACAATTGCAACATTTCATTACTTTTCCCATAAATTTTATGTTCTTTTTTTACTTCTTCTTTTCTTTTGTTTCTTTTTCTTTCTTTACCTTTTGTTTGCATATGAAACAGATGAAATGAAAATATTAAAATATGTTACAATTATTACGTCACAGTCAGGGAACAGAAAGAAGCATTATTAGTGAATACATTAATTTGTAACTGTATGATTAATGGGAACAAGATATATTAATATTCTGACTCTTCCAGATTTTCTATATATACAGTTGTCTGTTATACATAACAGAAAATTTGGAAGCCTTACACATGAGATCTAATATACATAATCATTATATTAGATATGCTAGTCAAAGTGATTTGCCCTTGATCAGCGTTATAAAACACAATCTGCATAAATAAATGAGCATCAAATCCCTTCCATTTAAAATATCTAAAAACTCTTTATAGCCTCATTCCCATGGGATAAAATCAGTCTGAGTTAAAATATTTAAAATATTCAAAATACTCTTTTTCTGGAATATCAATATTCATGAGTTTACGTTCATATTCTTTTATAAAAATCTTTTCCTATATGCTAAATTCCTTGGATTATTGAACAGCTTTTAATAACTTTATGCCTTTTTCTATTTTATGATGCTCATTCCAGAAGTGTTACCACAGTCAATTTGTTTATTTGTTTATGATGGAATTTCTCCATTGTTCTTTCAACCTGATGCCTACATTCCTCTTGGTCTTGCCTATATATATATATTTATGTCACAATCTTTGCAATTAATCAGGTATATGCCTGATTTTTTTCTCTTTTTATCTGGAATCTATTTTATTTAACTTCAATAATTTGTTAATACTACAGTTGTTTTTAGGTGCTAATGTAATATTATACTGTTTAAACATTTTTTAAATTTATTATTGACTGATAGGTGGTAGGAACTTTTTGAAGGTTTTTTTCCCTGATAATATACTCAAGGTTGTGAATTGTTTTATTCTTTTTTGTTTCTGGAATCTTTTTGTTTTTGGTTGATCATCTGTTTTTTGAACCCATAGGAAATTTTTTCTTTTATGTGCTGATGTTCTTTCATATTCATCTTTGTTGAGTGGCATATTTATTAACCTATATATTATGCTGTTAAAAGCTCCTTCCTTATGAGATCAAAGATTAAAACATGGGCTTTAATGTAATTATCTGTATATGTGTCCTTTCTGCAAATGCCAAATTCAAATTTGTTATTACATTTATCTTCAGATACAGAATTGGCAATATATTATTAGTTTTAGTTTAGATATTGAATTTTATTGTAAGTTCTTGCAGGTTTAATAGTTGTACAGCATCTTTCACATGTTTTTTATGTATAATGATGAATACATCATATACATAACTGTACCAAACCATAAAAATGTAGGGGAAAGCCTTAGTAATTTGTATTTTAAAAAAACTCATAAACAAGTTGGCGAGGAACTGTGATAGCAGGCTACAGATTATTAGTCCTGATTTTTGTTTGAAAATTTTTTCCTCAAAAGTGAAAAAATCTTGATTTATGCACAGTTTGGTGAGTTCCACGTGTTCGTTAATACGTCCTTTTGTTAGGTTGGAATAAAGTAACCATTTTCTTAAAAAGATTAAAAATTTACTAAGTGATATGCTGGGAAACAAGGCTTTAATATCAAAGGAAACCAAAGTGTTATTAGGAGATAATTTGTAACCTTTAATTCTATTGATTAGGTTCATGGAGTTTTTAAGCTTAAACTGTCAAATTTAGTAAGTAAATTAAACTGTGAAGATAATCAGTTTGCTAAGCGATAGCAAGGAGTGTTAATGTTGTTGATGATTAATTTTTCAAACAAAAATCAGGACTAGTAATGGATAGCCCTCTATCACCATTCCTGGCTGACTTGTTTTGAATTTTTTTGAAATACACATTGCTAAGCCTTTCCCCTACATTTTTGTGATCTGGTACAGATATGTATATGATCTATTCACCATTGTACATAAAAAGCATGTGAAATATGCTCTAAAACTATTAAACCTGCAAGAACCTATAGTAAAATTCACTAATAATATATTGCTAATTCTGAATCTGAAGATAATAAAATGTAATAACAAATTTGAATTTGGCATTTACAGAAAGGACACACATACAGATAATTACATTAAAGCCCATGGTTTTAATCGTAGATCTCATAAGGAAGGAGCTTTTAACAGCATGATACACAGGATAGTAAGTATGCCACTCAACAAAGATGAATATGAAAGAACATCTGCACATAATAGAGGTAGCCATTTCCAATGAGTTCAAAAAACAGATGATCAACTAAATAAAAAAATTCCAGAAACAAAAAATAAAACAATTCCCAACCTTGAGTACATTATCAGGGAAAAAACCTTTAAAAAGTTCACTTACCATACATCGGTCAATAATAAATTTCAAAAAAATTTTAAACAGTATAATATTACATTAGCACCTCAAAATAGATATAGTATTAAAAAATCATTGAAGTTAAATAAAAATAGATTCAGATCAAAAGAGTAAAAAAATCAGGTATATACCAGATTAATTGCAAAGATTGTGACAAAATACATATAGGCAAGACCAAGAGGAATGTAGGCATCAGGTTGAAAGAATATGGGAGAAACATCCACCTTAAACAGATACACAAATTGACTGTGGCAGCACATTTCTGGAATGAGCATCATGAAATAGAAAAAAGCATAACGTTATTAAAGTAAAAATTGTTCAACAACCCTTGGAACTTAGCATATGGGAAAAGATTTTTATAAAAAATTCGAACGTAAACTCATGATTTTTGATATTCCAGAAGTAGACAGCTCACTGTTTAGGTTCATCACTAGACCACCAGAGTTCTCGCAGATACCTACCTCTCCAACTTCAATGAGTGCTCTGTTACGTCAGTTGTTTAACAGTTGATGATGTGAACAAGTGCTTCACAAAACAGTCCTGGTTTTTTAATCCTTGAGAGTGAAACCATTAAGAGTGTTTTAAATATTTAACTCTGATTGATTTTATCCTATGAATATGAAGCCAAAAAGCATTTTTAGATATTTTAAATATTTTAATCAGAAGAGATTTTATGCTATGTGTGATTCCTGAATGTATTAAAAATTGGAATATGAGCACCACTTTATTTAATAAGCTATCTAGAAATTATACTGTACCATTAAACAGAATTCAAAATTATATTACTAAAAATGTGTTTTATTTGCTTAATGAATTCCTTGAAAGTTGTGTAACTGACTTTGTACTTTAATTATTGTATCAAATTCATAGAAAGCTGTATAAATGACATGGTATTGTTATTGTTAATAATATTATTATTGTTGTTGTTGTATTGTCAGTCCTGGTGGTCTAATGGTAACCATACTTGCCTTATGAGCCCAAGATATAGGTTCAATCCCGGCCAGGCCCAATGGATTTTTTTCGGGCATAAAATCTTAAGTATGGCTTTCTTCAGAAGGCAAGTAGAGCCATGGTCCTGTGTCACTATGTCATAGATTTACAGCACAAAAAAGAACTCAAGTCTAAAATAACAGGCCTTTGAGCAAAATTTATGGCCATTTTATGCCTTGAATTGAATGGGAAGCTGATGACCCGAGATGTTAAAGAGCATCCATAATTAAAAAATATCAACCAATTATTATTATTATTATTATTATTATTATTATTATTATTATAATAGCAATAATAGTACTAATAATAACAATAACAACAATAAAATCAACAACAACAACAACAATAATAATAATAATAATAATAATAATAATAATAATAATAATAATAATAATAATTACAGACATGATAGTGATCAATGTGAAATAGAAATTACTTTGACATTAATGAGAATAAACTCATACTAAAAGACATGCAATCGTACAAATTAACACACAATGTGTGCTTGGGTTTGGGAATGAATATGTACTGAAGTTAAATATATAATTAGAAGTAAAATAATTATTTTTTTAATTATTTCCCATACATATTTTGTTTTTTAGCTTTGAAAAAGAATATATACTTATGAGAGAACTCTTGTATTTCCAAGATTAAGCATCTTATACATTACCTTGTACAAAGCTTATCAAAACAGCAACTGTTAAACTACACCACATCTCAGAAGTTTTTCTTTTCTTTTTTGTAATTATTGTACTCTTATATTTTATAGCAGTTTTTTCTGAAAACACAAAGGTTATTTTTTACTTAATAGCTTGAATATGAAATGGATTGATTTCAGTTCATGTTGGGCAAAATAAAGATTTTGTCCATGGAGAGAATAAAAAGAGAATATAGTATACTTTACATCATTGGTTCTCAACATTTTTAAATCAGGACTCATTTCAAAAGATATTAAAATCCACAGGACCCATCAGTTAAATTAGTACACTCTGATAAAAAATATAAACATATTTTACAGAAAGAATTAAATTATTCTTATTAAGCATATACTGAAATTTTATTAAACTATTAACATGTCTGTGCATTCCTTGCATTATTGAGGGACTCCACATTCAGCCAAAAGCTCCCTTAGGACTCACCAAAGGTTTGGGACCCATAGGTTGAGAAATGCTGCATTTTATAATAAAATAATTATGCAATACCTTAGAAATATAACTATTATGACTTCAAACAAGCAGCATTTTTAAATTTATTTGTGCTATTTTAGCATTTATATTTGAATTTAAAATAAATCTATAGAAGCTAATTTTTTCATTCCATTTTATTTAAAAATAATACAATAACCAATAGCACATTGCCAGAATCTTGATTTTCCCTTTAAAAATATCTTTTCTTATTAGCCAATCTTGTCTTGTAGAGTAATTTTTCTTGGGGATTTCCATAGAGCATTTTTCTTATGGCTCAGTTTAGTTTAAATATAGTATATATTTGATTTTTTAATAACTGGAAGTTGTATTCACCAGGAATTTTCATGTGAAGTATAGTATAATATTGCAATTTTATGAGAGCAATTAGTTGATTTAATCAGATGATTAGGTTTAACTTATGAACTCATCTATAAAATGATATTGTTGGAGATAAAACATTAGATTTACATTACTTTTCTAACATTCTGAAACAAAGACAAACTTCATTATAGTATCCTATTAGAATTTACAAAATATGTTCATCCTGAAAAATAGAAAAAAACTTGCAAATTTTGATATTCCACCCATGATGAACTCAGCACCTATTCCAACCATCAGAGACCAACACCAAAGCACCTTGGGATCCAAACACCACATCGAGTAGTCAGTCAGCAGCTGATGATGGGAACAATTGCTCCTGAAAGATGCCCTAATGTGATATAAGTGCAGTTTGTATAAACATATTTAATAAATTCTAATTGGATGCATTACCACTTCATTGTATACAGTTTCCTAATACAATTTAAATAATTCATTAAAGTAACCTTATAAATATTTGATCATCTTTTGAACTCGCCATATGTTTGTCCTCTGAGTACAAATTAAATTCTTTAATACTATAAAAATAATGTAGGAATGGAAAATTTTTAATTTGAATTTATTGCATTTCAGCATGTGTGATGCATAATTGAACCATATAAATATAAAAGATGCATGCAAATACATGTTACATGAATCGCATGTATATAAAATAAATTAGAACAATAAATATGTACAATTAAATAAACTAATAGATATTTGTCAGCAAGATATGTACTATAGTACAGGATGCAAATTATAATTAAATTGTAGAATAAAGATAAAATGTAAATTACAAAAAATCAAACATGTATTGAATGGATAAGAACAAAAAGAACATTATAGTATACAGTAAAGATAGAATCTAATTACAATAATTATTTTTAATAAAAGATATATAATAAACATTCATCAATGCTATAATAGGCTTTAATTATTAAATAATATTTCAAAATTTTCTTAAATTTAATATAATTGTAATAGGACTTGATTTCCTTCAGAAGGACATTAGAAAAGTTTATCCCCATAAATTTTTCATAAAGGCAAAAGCTGTGGCTTGGATTGGAAAAATTACTTTTATTCTTTATGTTGTAGTTATGTACATCAGAGTTTGAGTGACAATGTTATATTTATTAAACACTAATAGTTTTGTAGATGCATAAACTGGTAGTGCTAGAACCTTTAACTATCTGCAAGTAATCCTACAGGAGTTATTGTATGCAAGATACCCTAAATATCTAATAGTTCTTTCTTTTATGTAAGCTAAAGGCTTTGTTAAATTTTCCTTGTGTGCCTGAATATGGGAAAAAATATCATTCTAGCAGTATTATCAAGAGTAAATTTTCTTAAATATGTAAGTGCAAATAAATTTTTACTGATTACTGATCCTAATCTTTCCACATGACTGTCATAGATAAATATTCTGAGTCCCAAGAGTTTTGCTGTATTTGCATTTTTTACTGCAGTACATGTGCTAAAGACAAACTGTCTTATAAAAAGTATTAATGCTGTTATATCTGTTATCTTCTTAGTTAACTTGTAGTAAAGAGATGTGCTGTTTACTGATATAGTAACCGGTGTAACACTTCTTAGATTACTTTTGTATGTTGTATTATGTGATTACATTTCAAAGTTGGTTGCCAAGTAATTCAAATTTACTTTAACAAAACTAAAAGGCTCTATATGCTCAAATATGACAGAGGACAGATTTTTTAATATTTAATACTCTCTTTATATTTTTTTTTATATTACCCAAATAAGTCTCTTTTGCATTTTAAATGTTGTTTTGCTACCTTCTGAATTACTCAAAGCATAACTGAATAAGTAAAAAATAAGAACTTCTTAAAGAATTTAAATTTAATGTTTCTTTTGAAAATTTGCTGTGTAAATACTAATTTAAATGCTGCCTGACATTTAGAGCTAGAAACTTTACTTCTGAACATATTGTATGAAAATGTCATTTAGTTTAGTATTTGGAAAACCTACTGTGTTGCATAGGTGGTTATATTTCTTTCTTGATTAATGATAATATTTGGAAAATATATTCTGTTGCAAAGGTGGTTATTTTTCTTTCTTGATTAATAATTCATTATTTTGGAATGAATCAACTAATTGCTCTATTATTTAATAACAAATTTTATTTTATTAAAATCTTTCTCTGAAATGAGGATGGTTGATGCAATACAAGGTTGGTATTGCATGTTTGATATACAATGCCAAGTTATTTATACATATGAAAAATAACATTGGCCCAATAATGGATTATTGCAATATGCCATATTTGATATGTTTCTTTTCCAATAACACATTGCTAATACCCCATTTTTTATACATATAACTTTTGTTATTGTTCGCAGCTTGACAAATAAGATTTAAAACATCCCCATGCTATACCATACATCCCAATTGCTTCTAACATTTTATATAACATGTGATGGTTCACCAAGTCAAAAGATTTTGATAAGTCTAAAAACAACCTACAGAATACTAATACTGTGCAGAATTTTTATCAGTTGTTTTTGTAGAATTTCCATTTTGGAAAACATGTTGATTGCGAGAATATTATTTGTTTTTCATAATTTAACAATCTTAAGACTTTCAAATATTTTGGAGACCACTGAAGGTAGAGAAGCTTATCTATAATTTTCTCTTTTCTCAACTGCCCCATTTTTATGCAAAAGCTTAACTTTTTTGTCTAAACAAAATAATTATAAAGATTTCAGAATTTTAATAATTTGCTTCTTTCCTCTGTAAAATTTGCAGGAGTAATTAAAAAAAAGAAAATATGAAAAAGTTAATCATCTAATTATATTGTGAAAATTGTGTTTGCTACCTATAAATTATTTTGCTTTCATAACTGCATTTTTTTATTCTGATAACATAGGGTTATGATACAAATATAAATGTATTTCATTATTAAAACATTCATTAAGAAATGAGTATGAGAAAATTTTTCTAGATGCATTTCGCAAGTTATAGGCTCTACAGTTCATATATTCTAAATAAATCATTCTAATAATATTGCTTGTACATACCAAAGTTTGAATTTAGCCAAAGTCATTTCTATAATGCTGTTATGCATAATGCAAATCCTTGTTTTAGCAAGACCTAAAAAAATAGCAAGTCATTAAGTCATTATGTAACTTGCTATTGACTAATGAATATTCCTTCACCTAAACTTTGACAGTGATTGATTATATTCAAGCTTCTTCATATTTTTCTGTTCTGAAAGTTAAATAATACACTGGAAAAACAGGTAGAACAAAACAAATAGAACAAAGACAAAATGAAACAGTTAAATTAAATTAAAACAGAGTGAAAGGAAAAAAATTATTTCAAAAGATTACACTTATTTCAACCGTATAAAACACATAGAAAAGAAGGAAAAAGGAAGAGTAAGGGAAATAGTGTTTCTCTTTTATCTTTTTTTTTACTATTCAGTCTGTCCTAAAGTCTGCAGAAAATTAAAACCAATTCTTAACTTATATTGACATAATAAGCTCAGAGTGTTGAAAATCAGCTGGTTAGGCTAAGAATCTGCACTTTGTAATAGTCTAACTGAACAGAAGTGGAAAGAATGCTAAACTTTCACAAGCATCTACCTTTACCCATAAAGAAAACTACAGCTTATGACTGTTTTTTCTATTTGTGGTCTATTTCTAATGCCAATTTATTGTTTATTGATTGTTGGTATTTAGGAGAAAGTGTTTGATTGACTTTAAAATATTTTAAATTGGTACATATGTGGGCAATTTACACTAAAAGTTATTTCATATTCCATTAATTACATTTCATTTTGCACTTAACATGAATAAAAAGCAGAGACTACCAAAAGTCAATGTTGTGACCATCATAAAGATAAAAGGTAGGGGAACACAAAAAAAAAAAAAAAAACTCCATTAAAACAATAGATATAATCAGCATAACCTATATTGTTTGACCCAGTCTTCTATTTGGAATTTTAAACAGAAATTGAACTGATTTTAAATTTTTCTATCTTTAGCATTGGAGATCCTGGAGGGTGCTTGGTGCATAAAGAAAAAGAATTTATATACCAATAGAACAGCTTGCAGTTGTTTTTTGGAAGACAGTAGAAATGAAATGAAAATGGTCCTAAAGGTATGCTTATGTTTGTTAAAAACTGTATTACATTAACATTTTAGAAAAGTGTCCACGATTACAACATAAGTAGCATTTGACAAAGTCAACAATTTATATTTATTGTGCAGTTTGGATACTTGAAACAAAGCCCATATTTAAAAAAACTTAGTATTAGTGTTTTTCATGTTTATTGCTTTTCAGTTCTGCTTTTTTTATAGGGTCACCAGATGATTTTGATAAAAATTAAAGAAATTCTCTCAATTTTTTGCCAAGAATTGGGGAAACTTTATCATCAATGCCTTGAAATCTTAGAAATGGTTGGATTCAATATTCTTTTCAAAATCCAGCACATGGGCCAATCTTGCACATGATCAGAATGTTATTAAAATAAATAGTCTGGTACAAACAAAAAAATGAAAGAAAAGCACAGAAGAAGTTCTGTATTGAATATGTGATTAATTACTCATTATAGAATGCAAAAACAACTGGATCATTGAAAGTAAAAATTTTGTAAATGGTTTGATAGCCATATTATAATATACTGTTAACAACAACTAAAATATAATATCAGAACATGCACACATGAAATAACCCAAGAAAGCACAGAGTGAAGTTCTTTATCTGAGGTTAACTGATGTTGATATTTTCCAGAAACCTAGTATCAATGAGAATTTTTCAGCCACTTTTTATACATTATAAAAGCCCTTGCAGTTCAGTTTGGAATTTATACACACTTGTGTTTCTGACTTAATTAAGCAAGAGGAGCATCTGATCCTGCTTCCTGACCATTTGATATTCATCATGGAAAAAAAGTACTCAACATGAGCATTAGTGCTCTGCTGGTCAAATGGTCAATCAACTAATTACTCATCTAGTCCATGAAAAAAGAATCTTTCTACAAAATCATATGCCCCAAATTGAAACTCCTGAAAGTTAGTTATGTGTGGTGGACTTTTGTAACAGTGATGTTTAATACACTAATGAATTTAATATAGTTTATTTGAATTTGTAATACTTACATCACTTATTATTTAAGTGTTACAAATTCAGCTGAACTATATTAAATTCGTTAGTGCTAAAAGTTAATTTTATGTTAGAAGTTTGTTGATATAATGAGGAAAACTAGGTGAATTTTTACATTAATTTGAAAAGTGAAAAATTTTATCACAAGACTTAAAAATTTTAGGAAATCTCGCTAAAATCATGAGACATGGCAATCCTATTTTCTCATTACCTCCAAATTAAATCAGTGTAATTGTATTATTTAAAACTTAATAACAAATCCTATTCTGTTATTATGCAGTAGACTGTTTTCTATCTGATTTTCATGTAAATCTACTGCTTCAGAATGTTGTTTTCTTCTATTGTATCATTTGCATAAAAATATCTGGAAAATCTATTACAGCAAACAAATTTATTTCTGTATTATTAATGAGCAGTTTTATGAATTTCATTAAACCATTCTGACTAAAGAAATCTGCAAATAAACTTTCATGAATGTAAACTTTTTATGGCAAATGCCAGCTTTGCACTTAGAATTTAGTTGTCTCCATCATTGACAAATATGTTGATATTTAGTGTATTTGTACTGCAAGTTTGCAAAACAATCTAAAAACTGTCCCTTTGTAATGCATGTTTTGATTGGTTGTATAGAAACCTTTCATTTACTAGTTAACAAGAGCCTTCAGATATTGCTAGTTTTATGCATAAATATTTCTATTGCAACTCTGTTCAATCTGTTTCTACATGTGCCATTTTAAATTGGTGTTCACTGAGCATACACACTTCTATGTTGAATTCATTTGATCTTTACTATTTAAGGTTCTGTAGAATTTTCTGACCAGAGATAATGAATAAATTAATATATTTTTCATTAAAACTACAGCTTATATTTAAATGAACTATTTAAAATTCTTTAAAACCCTAATATGCCATAACTCTAGGTCAATAAAACAAGGTAGTATAACAATTAAGAAATTGGTTTTAAATATGAGTATTATTTTTATTTTTCAACTAAATCTCCCTTTAAGTCAATACATTAATTCCAATTATGCTCTAAAGCCATTATCCAATCTCTAAAGGGAATTTCCAGAATATCTGCAAAATATTCCCCTACAGCTTCAATTGCCTCTTGATTTGATGAAAAATGCTCACCAGTGAGGAAGAGTTTAAATTTTGGGAACTGATGAAAGCCAAATCTAGGAAGTAGGTGTATGCTTCAATAATTCATACTTCATTGGTGCATTGTCTCATGAAAAATATTTTTTTTCATCTGCAAATGAAATCTTTTCTCATAAATTTTAATGTAATTTATTTAAAAGGTTAGAATATGGTTTTACCATTCTGAAAATATCAATTAGCAAACTTCCTTTACCATTCAATTAAAAAACTGAATGTAGGAATCCACATATGAAACTATCATAAAATCTGGTTTAGATTATAAGTAAATCTACTTAAAAGTCATGTCAGCATGTCAACACATTAAAACTCTCTTGATGTTCCACTTTTTAAAAACGTATTTACAAGTTAAACATCAAGAGAGAGTGAATGTGTTGACATGACTTTTAAGTAGTTTTACTTTTGGTCTAAACCAGATTCCCTTTAGCATTCCAAAACACTGATGCCATAACCTTTCCTGCATTAAACATTGGCTTCTGTCCATTGATTAGATTGCTCTTTTGATTCTGGTTATGTTGATGGATCCAAGTCTCATCTAATAATTATAAGTTGATGCGCAAAATCAGTTCCGTTACTATTAAAATACTTCAAACCCTGTTGCAAAATTTTTATTTGAATGCATATTAGATCAGTTAGTAAGCATAGAATTACCATGGGTGGCCTAGATCATTAAGGGATGGACTCGTGAGTGGAAGATCTGGGGTTTGATTCCCACTAGGACTGTCCTCCCTTACTGAGGTTTTCCTTAGTCCTCATAAATGACAAATATCGGGGAGGTACCCTAAATATAGGCCTGGAATTTCCTTAAAAAATCCTTTTGCAGTCTACCATTTCATCTCATATACCATTAGTATCCACAATCTTAGCAAATATGGCACACATTTTGTGCAATACTTTTTCAAACACAATTTTTTAGTAAAATATAACTTATGCATTCCTTTAGAATCTATAGCCTCAACAATTTTGCACACTTGAATTCCACAATCAACTAATGCATAAGGTGTGTTTGTTAGATGAATTCTGCCGTAGTTGCACTTTTTGGACATCCTTCATGTGGGTCATCTTAAAGGTAGGTATGGACATGTTTAAATTTAGCAGCCAATTTTTTAATTGTTGAAAATAAAGGAAAAAGATCTCATAAAATTTTACACATTTGGCATGAATTTCCTTTCATATTAAATAATCTTTTACAATGCTCTTTATCATTGCATGATACTCAATTTTATTCATGTTATATACCCACAACATAATTGCTTTAGAAAGTTGTATTAAATAAACTATCTAAAACAATGACTTAGTGTTTGAGAAGATTGCTGAAGTGCCAGTATAGAAATCAATTATCTTGCCAATTGCATGGCCACATAAGGTCCAGGCTGGGAACTTATCAGACCATGCTTGCATATAGTGGTTCCATTTTAATTTATCTATATAGCCATATAAACACTCCATCCATGGGCACTGCAGGATTTTTCTTAGCAAAAGGGGGGGGGGGCAAAATCATCATTCCAAACATACAATTATTAGTCTCCCCATTTATGAATTTTTTCACTTTTATAGCCATATAGCAGCATTAATCTTTGAAGCAACTGCACAAAAGTACAAATTTACAAAATTATGCAATAAATTCTTTAACTACTACCAATAAATGACTTTGCATCATATCCAAATAATAGTAACAATTACTTATGAAATCACTTATTTGTTTACATTTTGTAGGCCATGAATTATATAGAATTAATTTGCTTGTACAGCTTAATTTTGTACATTTGTAATTATACTTTCATGAAATAGGCCCCTGCTGATGTCCTTTACTTGCTTATGTTGTTCAATCAAGGTTTATTACTATTAGTTGAAAAACAAGCAAACATGCATGCAAGCAGGAACATTTATATCTTCAGACTCTGGAGGGTAAAATGTCCCTCATAACATCAAAGGTCTAAAGAGATGAATGAATGTTTGATGAAATTAGTGTGTAAATGAGCCTGGAGCTGACAATGCCTAAAGTTACCTGGCATCCCCTTTTCAAGGCAAGGAAAAACTCTGGCAGCTGATCTTACAGGATTGGAGGCTGGGACTTCCAAATTTTTAGGCAGACATGCTGATCACAGATCCTGGAAGCTATTGACTCTTTGGAGAGCAGGGTAATCCTAATGTAAGAAAAATCCCTTGAACCAACTGGGAATTGAACCCAAGACCTCTGGAATACATGATTGTAAGGACTGTAAAAAAATCTACATAGGAAAAATAAAGAGAAATATAGGCATTAAGTGAGGAAACAGTGGAGAAACATCCATTACAAACAAATAGATAAATCAACTATGGCAGCGTATTTTTGGAATGAAAACCAGGAAATAGAAAAAAGCATCAAGTTATTAAAAATTGTTCAACAACCAAAAGAATTAAACAAGTGGGAAAGGATTTATTTAAAAAACACATGAGAAAAACCTAATGAATTTCAACATCCTGGAAGCAGACAGTTATTTATTCCAGTTTATTACAAGATCACCAGAGTCAACCCAGATGCGTACCTACTCAACTTCTACGAATGATCCAACAGTCATTTAATAGCCGAGGCTGTGGACAATTTTTCCATGAAATGTCCTGAGTAAATCTCATATAAGTGAAACCATAAAAAGTGTTCTAAATATTTCGACTCAGAAGAGATCAGTAATTTCAAGTTCATCATATGTCCACCAGAGCCAAACAGTATGTCCAAGGATTACAACAACCCTTCTGACAGTCAACAAGTAGCTGATGATACAGACAAAGGTCTGAGAAATATATTCTATTGAAAAATTCTTATTTGGTGTATTTACAGATGCTCTTTTAACATTTCGGGTCATCAGCATCCCATTCAACTCAGGGCATGAAATGGCCAACAAATTTTGCTCAGAGGCCTCTTTTTTCAGGCTTGAGGTTCTTTATCATGCCATAAATATACAACACAGGACCCATGGCTTTACTTCCCTTCAGAAGGAAGCCATACTTAGGATTTTTATGCCCAAAAAATCTGTCGATCCTGGCCAGGATGGAACCTGTGATCTTGGGTTTAGGAGGCAAGTATGGTAACCATTACACCTCCAGGACTGACTCTATTGAAAAACATGTTAGTAAATATGTAAGAGTGTTTAGTTGAACTAGCCGCAACATATTAATAATTATAAACATTCTTATTCCCATATTCTCACTAGTTTATTTTTCAAGTCAAGATATACCCTTGCAGCAAAATATGATTTTTAAGTAGAGTAAAAGGAAAGACTAGATATCTATTCTAAAATAAATAATAAATCCTTAAAGATACAGCTTATCTTTGCTTGGTGTCTCATATTTACTTCTTCCTTCCCAAAACTATATATGCTTCCACTAGAATATGATTCATCACCCTAAGAAATAATTAATATATCCATTTGGTCTTCCCTCATAATGTCTGTCAGCAAATACCTATGTGTGTTAAGTGAGTTTGTCAGAGCATTTATTTTAATCTATGCTATTTTCTCAGAATACTTTGCAGCACAATGTAAATCTAGTAGTAGAATCCACTGTACATAAAAAAATAAAATAAAAGTATATTAAACAGTATGAAAAAACTTAGAAAACTTAGTGAAAACATATATAAAGCACTTGTTCACTTCAAATGCAAAGAAATTAACTGAGAGTGCTTGTAGAGCAAAAGAATAAAAATAGGAGATTTTTGAGTCACTTTTTGGGGAGAATGAATACCTATTAAGCATATGACTGTTAATCAGTTCTTTTATCAGCAGAGCATGTAGGGAAAATTGTTGCACATGTACAAACGAAGGTTTTGCTTTTTAATGTGTACATACATAATCATTTTTAGATTTTAAATATGAATGTCCATTGTATTAGGTGTTGCCCTCAGCCTTGAATTTATTTTGTAATATTCAGATTAATGAATATAATTCAGTAAAATTTGACAAAACATACCTTGGTATATGAGAAGTATGGCTATAGAGCATGATTGGCAGTACTCGTCTCTAATTTATGTATTGCACATTCCATGATAATTAATTGTATATTTGCTGTTTTATATATGTGTGTAAAGAGAGGTGGCTCCTTAGTTATCCCAATATCTCAGAAGAAATTCAGAAATATTTGAAGATGCTATTTTAATGCCTTAAAAGCATCAAATTAATATTTTGTCTAAAAATATATTTTGTGTTTCTGAAAATCTTTTTTTTGGGCTATCATATGTAAGTCCCAAAGGAATTTTATCATTGCCTGAAAGAGTTAAAGGTATAACAGATGTTTCAATTCCAAAAATAATGGCAGAACTAAACAATTTTTAGGATTTATAAACTTCTATAGAAGATCACAGAGTATAAGATGAGTGTGGTAACAGTTAATAAGGAAAGAGAACATGAACTTAACAAAAATTGAAAATAAAAAACAGGGGGACTGAGAAAATATTAATAAATATACAAATATACTCACACTAGATGTTCACCAAGATCTACAGGGGGAGGTAGTCATAAAAACAATTAAAGGAGATTGACATTTAACCCAATGTTTCGCACTCCCCCCCCCCCTCTGTGTAAGAAACACATAAGGTTTCAGCCACTTCATGTGCTTGCAGAGGTCATAAAAGACCTCACCCACCTGCTGTGCATGGGCTAAGGCCACCTGTGGTGGTTTAGTGAGAGATGTAGGGCTTTTTAAAGATTCAGCTGAGATTTTAGGATTCATTGGATTAAATTATGTATAACCTAGGAGATAAAAATTTATTTGATGTGGTTGATCCATTGGTTAAATTGATGGAAATAATATGTGGATAAAGACAGAGACTACCAAAACATTGAAGAATATACACCTATTAAAATTAATAAAAAAAAAAATCTCAGATGTTTCTACACAGAAAATGAAAATTAATTCATCAACATTTAGTACAGTTGATTAATATTATAATTTCAGTCATCTGTAAGCATAACATAGTGACAAACTGTATAATGATTTTATTTTTCAATCCTTTTTGTAGAGAAAATATTCAAATAAGCATAAGAAAATCAAATTTCATAAGAACAGAACAAAAATGCTGACCAAAAACTGAATAAATTTTAACATATGTAGGGAAACATCCATAGATCCTTTAACAATAAAACAAGAAATTATGCAATTATAAGATCTTTTAACATGCTGGCAGACTCTTTATTGTTTACAGAAGATGACTTTTTAAACAAATGGCTATTTACAGAGGAAGCCACTTTTCATGTCAGGGAGAGAGTAAATGCTCACAACTGCATTATTTGGGCAAGGGTAAACCCACATGTGTCTTACAAGCTTGAACAATCAAATACAAGTTACTCTCTGCAAGGATGTTTGTAAAAGGATAAATGTGAACTCCAATGGATATCTGCAACCAAGGAAGCTTCCATTAAGCTGGAGACACAATTAGCAAAACTCAGCCCTGCTAGCACATCCATCCAGCAAATTACCTCTAATTTTAATGGTTGATGCCTTAGATACAGCTGTAGGTGAATCACTGCAACAATTAAGGTATATTCCAGGACCTAGTGGCTTTTTGGCGAATTCTGAAGAATGAAATTATTGCAGTTGGCACTGTGAAAAATCTGATTACTTTGCTGTTGTACTAATGGAAAGAGGTTTTACTAATCTATCGAAATTTGCATAGATCATACCTTACTAGGCCCCTAAACAAATTAAAAAAATAAACAAATATGCTTAATAATAATAAGTTGTTAATGAACTACATCGAAATATTTTCAGAGAGTATAGAGATGTCGTATATAAACAATTCAGATAGGCAATATATATGGTCCACAACTAAACATAACGCAGTTATATGATATTAAATATTTTAGCGTCAGATGCTAATAATCAATGTTAAAGCGAAGCCGGGTAAAAATTAGTTTACAATGTCTTTAAGACTGCCTTGCGAGCATAGAAATATCGATTTTCCTTAGCTCGTTATCGCGTTTTCAAAATTTATTGTTCAAAAGTCCCTGAAATCTAGATGTTGTTGATTTGATTTATTTACGGACGCTCTTTAACATCTCAGGTCATCAGCGTTCAAATTAGGGCGTGAAACGGCCGACAAATTTTGCTCAGAGGCCTCTTCTTTCAGGCTCGAGGTTCTTTAAAGTACCGTAAATGTACGACATGAGATACTTAAGATTTTTATGCCCGAAAAAATCCATCGATCCTGGCCGGTTTGAATACGCGAACTTGGGTTTAGAAGGCAAGTATGGTTACCACTACACCACCAGGACCGACTGAAATCTAGATGTGACAGTGCGACACTGAACATCTATTAACGGCCTTCTTGCATTATATAGCCTACTCTAGAAGGAGCTCTTTGCTTGTATGGCGCAATGCATAACACAAAAACTGATGCTCCGCAAACCGCGGGTTCAATTCGTGGCATGGCGTTAATTTTAACTTTTTATTAAATATGAAATTAAATTACCATTTCTGACTCGAAAATTAAGGTCATAACACTAAATGGAAGCCTTTCAAGATTGTGTTACCTTGCTCACATATTCCCCCCTAGGAAACCCATTCCCTTTTTCTCTCCATGCCTTCAGCAGAGGAGCACAGGTGCAATATAGAGGCAACCCATTCCCTTTTTCTCTCCATGCCTTGAGCAGAGGAGCACAGGTTCAATACAGCAGCTACATTCCCTGCAGCAGCAACATTTTTCGTCTCTTTGTAACGTCAAATGTTATGCTTTCGAGGGCATCTTCATTAATCAGTGGCGTACTGGCGCTTTAGAAACGTAGCCATAATTTCGAAATTTGAACAGATAGGCATATGTTTACTATCCCATATTGCTTATATACATCACTACACTCTCTGAATTATTTCGGCGTAGTTCAGAGAGTGTAGAGATGTCATATTTAAGCAATTTCATATGGCCCACAACTAAACATAAAGTTATACGGTGTTAAGCATTTTTGCATCAGATGCTGATAAGTCGGTGTTAAAGCCAAGTCGGGTAAAAAAAAAAAAAGGTTTAAAATGTCTTTAAAACTGCCTTGCGACCATAGAAATATCGATTTTCCGCATCTCATCAGCATTTTCAAGATTTAGTGCTATAAAAATACCTTAAATCTCGAACTAATCATTTGACAGTACGACACTGAACATCTGTTAACTGCCTTTTTGGATTACAGAGCCTACTCTAGTGGGAGTTCTTTAACAGGTTGTGTCACGTAATGCAAAAGCTGATGTTCCGCTGGCCGCTGATTTAGTTCTTGTCATGCCGTTGATTTTATTTACTTATTATGTTTTTGTCAATATGACGTACTGCGATACGCATATACTAAATAATTATGAATGAAAATTACTTAATGCTCTCTCTTTTATTCTCTCTCTCAACAATGAATGTATTACCAACATAAACACATTAATAAGTTTATTACTATAGGGGGCTCTTTAACTGCTGGTGTGGCGTAATGTATAACGCAAAAGTTGATGTTCTGCGGATTCAGTTCTTGGCATGGCGTTAATTTCTTCAGTGTTTGTGTTTTGCGATTTTCGAGGTTGTGAACTGTTCGCATGTGTGTGTGGTTGTCATACTTTTATGTGTTTCCACAGATTTGCAGCATCAATAATGATTATGTGCGGCTCACACTTCCGCTGTATAATGAGAATTAAATAACAACAACGCGTGTTTTGATTCCGGTGGTCCTACTTATGCAACCAGCGCACTCCATAGTGTCGGAAAATACAAAACAAATTAGTTGGTATCTTATATTCAAAGATTAGTCTACCTTTTTTAAGCAAGGGTGTACTTATAATAATTAATATGTAAAGATTTAAATGCATAAATTGAAAACTCAATTTAAAACGTAGGTTAAACGCTGAACTATTAAGCCAGTGAGAAAACGACCAGCAAATTTATGAACGAGACTGGAACATGAACACAAATGACCATATTTTACTCAAAAACTAATGTCATTACCATGGCGCCAGAGTGATACATTCAGAAACTTGCCTTCGTTATCGTGTGTAATGCTTTTGAGGGGAATCTTCATTAGCCAGTGACGAATTGGCGCTTTAGAAACTTAAAGCCATAGTTTCGAAATTTGAATAGATAGACCATATGTTTACCATCCCAAATTGCTTAAATATTTCATCTCTACACTCTGTGAAATTATTTCGGTATAGTTCACTAACACCATATGTGCGCGCGCGCGCACACAGTTTTTGCTTTATTTAAACGAAACTCAATTAAAAAAAAATAAAATGAAAAAAGTAGTTTATGAAAATCATGGCAATCGGGCCACTCGGAGTGGGGGTATACGTGAAAAACTTTTGGAGGTTAAAGCTAAATTTTCAAATCGCTCTGGCGACTGCAATTTTAAACGTTTTTAAAGGAAACTCGGCATATCCATTGAAATAAAGTAGGAATAACAGCTTTCGAAAATCAGTGAAATCGGACTATTAAGAGGGGGAACTCACCTGAAACCCAAACATAAAAATTGCTTTTGTGGCATTAATACATGCTTTTTCGCAACCAAAATCCATATGTCATTTGAATAGAATAATAAAAACAGTTGCTGAAAACCAGGCAAATCAGGCATTTGGGAACGGGAGGATTACCTTAAACCTAAAATTTAAAAATCGTTCTAGCAGCACCAATAATTGTTTTTTCACAGCAAAACTCGGCATATACCATTTAAATCAAATAAGAAAAATAGTTTTTGAAAACTGTCAGATTATTGGGAATGGGGATATGCCTGAAAACCTTTCGGGGGTTAAGCCCAAATTTAAAAATTGCTCTAACAGTCCTAATTTATTTTTTTTAAAAGGAAATTCGATATATCCATTGAAATAATATAAGAAAAACAGTTTCTGAAAATCAGTGAATTAAACTATTAGCAGGGGTCATTACTCAAAATTTAAAAACTGCTCTAGGAGCATTAATATTTGTTCCGCAACGAAGCTCCATATATACCATTTAAACTAATAATAATAATAATAATAATAATAATAATAATAATAATGTTATTGTTGTTGTTGTTGAAAATCAGCGAAATATGACTATTAGGGGGGGGGAAGTTCAACCCTAAAATTTAAAAATGGCCCTAATGGCAGTAATATATTTTTTTCGCAACGAAACTCTGCATATGGCATATGATAGAATAAGAAAAATAGATTCTGAAAATCAGAGAAATCGGTCCATAAAATGTTAAAAATCGCTCTAGCAGTACCAGTAATTTTTTCACAACAAAAATCGGCATGTACTATTTAAATAAAATAAGAAAAATAGGTTTTGAAAATTATCAGATCATTGGGAATGGGAAGTTACCTTAAAAAGAGATATAGTTTAAACCGAAATTTAAAAATCGCTCTAACGACCGCTCTTTTGATTTTTTTAAAGTAAACTCTAAATATGCCGTTGAAATAAAATAAGAAAAATAGTTTCCGAAAATCAATGAAATTTGGCTTTTAACAGAGGGGGGCTTACCCAAAATTTAAAAATCGCACTAGCGGCATTAGTAATAGTTTCGCAACGAAAATTCGTATATACCATTTTAAATAAAACAAGAAAAAAAAAATAGTTCCTTAAAATCAGCGAAATCTATTAGGAGGGGGGGGGGGTTCCCGGCTCTCAAAAATAAAAAATTGCTCTAGTAGCATTAATGTTTTTTTCGTAACGAAACTCCGTACTTACCATTTAAACAGAATAAGAAAAATAGTTTCTGAAAATCAGAGAAATTGGGCGATTAGGAGGGAGTGTTACCTGAAATTCAAAATTTAAAAACCGCTCTAGTAGCACCAATAATTGTTTTTTCACAACAAAACCCTGCATACACCATTTAAACCAAATAAGAAAAATAGTTTTTGAAAATTATCAGATTATTTCGGGGGTTACCTGAAAAATGAGTGGGAGTTACGCCCAAATTTAAAAATCGTTCTAACGGCGGCCGCAATGCTTTTTTAAGGAAAGTCGATATATATATGCCATTTAAATTAAATAAGAAAAATAACTTCTGAAAATCAGTGAAATTGAACTATTAGTGGGAGAGATGTTTACCCAAAATTTAAAATTCGCTCCAGCAGCATTAATATTTATTTGTTTCGCAATTAAACTCCGTATATACTATTTAAATAAAACAAGGAAAAAATACTAATCCCTGAAAATCACCGAAATCGGACTATTAGGAGGGGAGGGTTTGACTGCGCCCCAAATTTTTAAAACGGCTCCAGTGGCATTAATATTGTTTTTCGCAACGAACATCCATACATATCATTTAAATAGAATAAGCAAAATGGTTTCTGAAACTTAGGGAAATCAGGTTGTTAGACGGAGAGAGGAGGGGGGGGGGTGTTACCTGAAAATCAATTTAAAAATCGTTATATCTGTACCAATATTTGTTTTTTTTTTACAAATAAATTCGGTATGTACCATTTAAATAAAATAAGAAAAATAGTTTCTGAAAATTATGGAAAATGGATTATTAGAAATAAAAAGTATACTTGAAAATCAAAATTTAAAAAGTGCTCTTGCGTTTAATTTTCTGTGTATTGTTTTAAAATAAAATGAGAAATTAATTCAGCATATAAGCTGTGTTTATAACGTTGTAAATGTTTTACGTTGTCAAAAGCATCATCGTGAAGATAGTAAATGTGAAATATTAAACTGTTAGAGAATCATATTTGTATGTAAGAATGCTCTGTAATAACCTTCAGAAAAAGTTTCAATGTCGGTCTTGGTGGTGTAGTGGTAACAATACTTGCCTCCTAAACCCAACATCGCGGGTTCTATCCCGACCGGGACCAATGGATTTTTTCGGGCGTAAAAATCAGCAACCGTCGGAAGGGAAGTAAAGCCGTGAGACATGTCGTACATTTATGGCACGATAAAGAACCTCAAGCTTGAAAAAAGATGCTTTTGAACAAAATTTGTCGGCCGTTTCACGCCCCGATTTGAATGGGACGCTATTGACCAGAGATGTTAAAGAGCATCCGTGAATACCCTCCCCCCCAAAAAGTTTCGATTAAATGTTTTTACTACAATAACATTTAAATTAAATTTCAAAACCACTGAAAATTGATTCAACTTTTGATTATTCTTTGCTGATTCTTTATATTTTTTTAGTACATCAAAATTGTTTAAAGTAACTTGTTTTTGTTTTATTGAAATTAATATCATCATCTTAAATACAGAATATAACTCTAAACTTTCTATTATTTTTCTATATTTAAATGAAAGTAAAGATATCAATGGGTAAGTTCATAAACACAATTACATTTAAAAATACTCACACATATATTTTTCCATCAGTGATGATACATCTCATTTAATTAATACCATAACATTAATTCTTGTGCTTTAATCTCAATTATAATACTTAAAAAAAAAAAAAAAAAAAGTGGTTTCTCTATTTTGTAATACTTATAGACTGCAAGAATTCTAAATTTGTTTCATTAATATAACACAGCAAAGTCATATATTTCAGTTTATTAATTAACAAGGCCTAATTTGGATTTTATATTAATTTTTATCAAAAGTTATTCAACCATTGAGGAATTTGCTTAGTTTATGTAGCTCCTGCATGACAGACTTTTATACAAAATGCTTTCACCATCACAAGATAATTATAGCACTCATGACAAAGAACTCTCAGTAGTCTACATGGTCATGGTCATCAAATACTTGCATCTACTAAAAGGAAGAAATTTTATTGTATACACTGATTACAAGCATTTGCATTTGCATTTAAACAAAACCCTAACAATACCTCATCTTTTTTTTTTTTTTTTTTTTTTTAAATGGTACACCATGGGTAACCTATTTACATACTTCACTTACTATATTTTCCTAAGTTGGAACAATGTTTTGGAAACCAGCATTCCCATCCTCAGCCGTTGACCCAGTGGTTTCTGATGCACGTGTTGGTCCCTTGCAAGTGAAACCAAAGTGGACCAACACGAGCATCAGAAACCACTGGGTCAATGGCTGAAGATGGGAATGCTGGTTCCCGAAACATTGTTCCGACTTAGGAAAATATAGTAAGTGAAGTGTGTAAATAGATTACCCATGGTGTATCATTTTAAACATTATGACTTCACTGCAAACATCTTCAAGAATTATACATATAAATACCTCATCTACTCAGCATCAATTCAAATATATCAATCAGTTCACCACAAACATTTATTATTCTCTTGGGCAACAAAATGTATCTGCTGATTTTTATTTCACAATATTTTAAATTGTTATACATCCCACTATTTCTTTGGAAGAGGTAGCCAAGGCACAAACTAATGACCCACAACCATCTAAGAGAGTTTATCCACATTCCTGCAAATGAAGGACATCTTTCTAATGGATTAAAATTAGCATATGACACTTCCTTACGTGATCCAAGGCCTTACATTTCTGAGCCATTTAGAATGAAAATGTTTACTTCTATACAAAATTGTATCAAAGCATCAATGCAGTTCATTCAATCTCATACATCTGGATTTAACTGAAGAAAGATGTTGCCTACTGGACTAAGACATGCAAAGTGTGGAGACATACTTAGGTACAATTGTAACATATCCAAAAGTCTATGCACATCTTCATATAGTGGGCCCATTGCCATTTACTGTGGACACTCTTATTTTCTAACAATAATTGATCACGTCTCTGTTAATGTAAGGCAGCCCCATTGAAGGACATTACAGCAGAATCAGTCACAGAAATCCTAACATAAACTTGGATTGCTTGTTATGGTGTCCCAAAATACCACTAGTGACAGAAGCATACAGTTTGAATTTCAACTTTTATATTGTGTTGTCAAGCAGCTAGGCATACCTGTCTAGTCAAAAGCATAAATAGAACATTGGCATCAGAAGGATCTGATGAACACATTTCATGTATTCTTGAGGGACGATGCAACAAGAAAACCATTACAAGTAGTACATTGTTCCAACCAATCTTACATATATGAAAAAATATGCTGTTAACATAGATTGCCTTAAGCTAACAACATTACTACAAGATCACGAACCACTGCACTTTCCATCATCCAAGGAACTTTGCATACACCATGCACAAACTACACAGTGTAAACAAACTTGTAGTGGATGTACTGTACAATTTCCTAAAAGTTTTCTTTGAATACTGTCACTGGAGAGGGAGTAGGTGGTGGTAATAATACAAAAGTTATCTGTATGCCTCATTGCCTCAGTGCACTGGTTGCTGTAAATAAACTCAACATGAAACATCTCTTCATGATGAAAAAACTGGGGTTTGAGGGGCATACTAAAAGTTCTCAGCCTGCCCAAGAAAACACAAGAAAAACACAAGATTTAAGAAAAATGTTTTCAACATAGTCATTTTGTAAATCAATACATTTAGTCCAACAACTTTCCAACCTTTTAATAACCTCAGTAAAATAGGATTTGTCCAATTGAGAAAAATAAACTTCTGTTTCAGCTTCAACCTCACCATGTGAATCTTTATCCACCCAGTCATTTCTTCAGGTTTGGGTACAAAAAGTAATTGCTGGGATCCAAATCTGGTGGATGTGGAAGCACTTGGAAGCAAAGGTCACTTCACTTTTGCAGCAACAATCCCGAATGTGTGTGAAGGCACATTATCATGATGATAGAGAACTTTTCTTTTTTACAAGTGTGGATGTTTTGCCTGATTGGCATTCTTGATTTGGTCCAGTCGTGGAGCATATACTCCCTGGCGATAGTTCTGTCCTTCTGGAGGTAGCCTATGAGCATCAGACCATGAAAATCCCAGAAAACTGTAGCTATGACTTTTCTTGCAGATGGAACCATATTTGCTTTCTTTGGTGCATTTTTTCACCTGATGCCACTCTACTGTTTGGATTGCTTCTTTGCCTCTGGCGTGTAGTGATGAAACTATATTTCATCTACTATTATGAAACATTTGAGAAATTCACTGAATATGCTTTTAAAAAGTCTAAACACTCTTGCAAAATGTTCATTTGAATATGTTTTTGGTCCATTGTTAACAAATATGGCACCCATTGAGTGGAAAGCTTTCTCATATACAAAACTTTGTGTAAAATGTAGTGGACATGGCCTATCAAGATTTTTGCAATGTCACCTGACTTGCATACTCCAATTGGCGATCAATGAGTATGGCATTATAAATTTTTGTCAAAATCTGGTTATTTGTTGCATTTTGGGATGCTCTGAGCGCTTATCATCTTCAATAGAGGTACAACCATGCTTAAATTCAGCAGCCCACTTTTTAACTGTCAAAAATGAAAGGGGAAAATCCTTTAATGTGGAATCTTAACTCCTTTTGTATTTATATTGCAGTTAAACCCTTCAAAAAGTATTTCAACAGGTTGTATTTCAGTTTTATCCATTTTGTAGAAAATGTTAACAGCAGTTTGTTTACATGATCATTACAAACAAGGGACTATACTTATGCATCTGAAACTTATAGAGCACCATCTAATGGATAATAACAATTATCCTAGTAATTTGGCCATCCTCATGACATTTTAGAACACTCCTCATATGTTGCCTCTGTTATGGCTAAGCATTATTAGACCTATCTTCTTCCATACATTGGGGATACCAGAGTATACATGAAAATCTTTAATGAGTTTGTAAATAAATTGCATGATGGGAATTTTGCACTGGCTACTTTCAACAAGATTGTGTCACCTACCACATCTCCAATGTCAGCTAGGGTGAACTTGTTTCCTCTGAAATTCTTTTCTTAAGGACTTTTGACTATCAAGGTTAACCAACCTTACTGCATCATATTTATTCCTAAGGTGCATAGTGCATTGCAATATGCCATGAACTCTTGTGGAACTGCAAGGAAGCATTTGACAGGAAATTAACCCTGAGATTCCCATTGTATTGGTGAATATCATCCATAATATGATGATGCCTTGATGCTAAGAGATCAAAATGTTTCCCAAAGTATGTTTTTGTCCAATCTTGCTGAATTACATCATTAGTTTGAATGCTATAAAGGAAAACCAAGATCAAGTGAAACCTCCTGTACAAAGCAGTAATTGTTTCATAGTCTTCACTTACAGCATTCCTCCTTTGGGATGCAAGGTACGGTGGTGGTAGTACTGGAAGATTATTGAGAAAGCCCTCTTGTCAGCTGAACGCTTATTGTTCTACCCCTTACTTTCTCTGTATTCCTAACAAGCTCCAGAATCTTTGTTCTTATAGAATAATTTTCCTTAATGCCCAGTGATGAAGTTCCAAAAATTTGAAATCTCCTCTCCAGCACCTTGTATTCCGGCAGTAGATGTTAAAGTTTCAATGTGATGAATTCTTAAATTACAGATCCAGTCTGCTTGAAAGAGTCCTATCATTTGCAGTTGTTTCCTGCCCAATGAATTGGATGATTCATTTCCAATATTTAATCACCTGTTCTCCTTAATTTCTTCTTTTCCAAATGTAAAGGTGATCTAGTGAATGCTAATCTGGGACTTTTGACAAGTATTTTTCTCAGAGATTGACCAGAACATTTCTTCCATTGTTCTTCCCTTTGACTGCAGATTTTGTAAACAATTTGCTAAATCCACAAACATGTTCAAGTCCCTTCTTGGTAATGAAGGAGATTCCCTTCTATGCCCTGATGACCTGGCACTTCTCATAACCATACATTGTCATGTGATGTCAGCAGGGGTTGCAAACCTTCCCTTACCAATTTACATTTAAATTGATAGAGGCTAAGTGGTTTAAGAACAGCTTGACTGTCTGAGAAGATGAGAATGTGCTTATTTTTATTCCCTTTATCAATTCCTCTTTCAGTGGAGGTCAGAATCACAAATATTTTTTGCCAGAATACAAAATATAATAGTTTTAACAAACATGTCAAATATCTATTTTTTGTAAAATAATGCAATTTAAAAATTAATATGAAAATCTAAGATTATGGTATTCAAGAATTCTAAACTAAGAAAAGATGAGAGATGGTTCTGAGAAGGAAAAAATTGAAATAAGTAAATTTGAATATCTAAGTAGTTTTGGAGAATAGAATGAGCAAAAGAATAAAAAATATTATTAGGAGGAAAAATTGGCATTGAAAGCTGTAAACGTATGTCTGGAGAAACTCCAGGAATGTAAATTAAATGGTTGGAGAGAGTTTATGCAGCAATAGTTACGGCAAAATTGCTATAAGGGTAGAAATATGGGAGATTTTGAGTGTTGGGTAACTGCTGATTTGATTTACAGAAATTTCTATTAAAATAATTTTGGGTCTCAAGTGCTTCACCTAATGGGATGGCTCAAGCAGAGTAAGGATGAATAGGGAAAATAATGGAAAGGATATTAAATTATTAGTTTCAGATCAACAGACAAAAGAAAATATTTTGAGACAATACCTAATTTTACAAGAAAATATAAAGAGAAACCTGGCTCAGTACAATGAAGAAAATTTTGGAAAGGATTGGTATGACAGAAATAGGGAAGATAGGGAATTAAAAGGGAAAGGTATTTGGAAAGAAATCACGGAAACAATCCAAGATATTGAAATTCAGGAAATATTTGCTGGCTTTAATAATAAGAAATTCTTAAGTCTATATAGATGCATGAAAAATACTTGGGGTAGGGAAAAATATGCTGAATGTTGTAACAGCAGAGAAGGATTTGCATGCATCAAAACTACAGTTGTAACAATGAAAGGAGTTGATGGAAGGTTTAATATAAGTGATGTACAATGTGAGGAGAGAAATATCTGGCTTAGTTTATTAGAACGTAAAGAAATTAGGGTTACTGAAAGAAAAATCACTTTTGAGAACTGGAGTATTCTTCTAACAAAAGCACAAGGGTCATTTGAAACATTTTTGGAATGAAGCACAAAATGATGGCATAGCTTTTTGAAATTATTCTTTATTTTTCATCAGCCTCCCTTTACATTAATGCACTTTATCCAGCGATGCTCCAAAATCTTTATTCCATCATGAGAGTCTTCCAGACCTGCAAACTATGCCTCAACTGGTGATTTAAGCTCTTCATTGAATGAAATTTTCTTTCCACAAAGGAATATTCTCAGTTTAGGGAACAGATGGATGTCCAATTAAGTCAATTCATGGGAATGAGTCAGATGCAGCAGCAAACTGTACCCAAATCAATTGATTTTCGCCACTGCAGCGACATGTGTAAGGAGGAGAAATGTCTTGATGCAAGCTGATTTTCTTCTTTGATAAACCTGGCATTTTCACATATTCTTGTCTTCAAGAGGTTCAAAAGGTTATCATAATTTGCTCCAGTGGGAAGATATTCAATTAGCAGTGTGCCCTTAACACTCTACAAATCAGATTCCATGATCTTCCCAGCCAATTTCACACTTGGACTTCTTTGACAGTGGAGAATCGTGATGCTTCCATTGTTTAGACTGCTCTTTCATTTCAGGTGTATAGCTGTGCCCATGTTTTATCATTGATCACAAATCGATGCATAAAGTCCAGGGATCTCTTTGAAAACGAGTCAAACTTGGCTGAGAGATTTGCACTCTTGATTTGCTTTTGATCCAAGTCAGTAGTCAGGGCATCCATTTTGATTATATTTATTTCAAGCACAACTCTTTCATGTAACACATGCATTCCCCTGAAATGTCCAGAGCTTCAGCAATTTTGGAGATCCTCCAAAACTATATAATGCACCTTATAGATAATTTCTTATGTCATGACAGATTTTGGTCAGCATAGGTCATATTCTAAGCTTTCACAGTCACATTTAAACTTCATAGTTCGCTTGGAAACTATTGAAGATTATGGTGTACAGTCCCCTAGAGTGTTTGTCATACCTGCATGAATTTCTATTGCATTCTTTACCAAGTACTTAATAATTGCATATTGTTTAATATTTGTCATTTTTTCCATACACATCTCTGCACTGTAACAATCAGCTATAGCTACTATGATTCTTGACCAATCCAAGTATTATTGTACAAATGTTTCTATGAAAGATGGCAGGTTATGCTAACAAAACTTACAATATGTGGGTCATTCCAAGAACTTTTCAATGACCCTCACAGTTGAGAATACGGATTGAATTTAAGCACTGGGAAAATAATGTAAAGGAATAAGAAATTATTTAGGGAAAGTGAGGAAGGTTGAGTAAGGATCAATAAACAAGTAAAAGAAATAAATGAGCAGTATTAGAGATGACAATTTTTAATTGTGTGAATGAATTCAATATCTTAGAAAGCACAATGATGTCGATATCGGATCAATAGGACAATCAGCCACTGAACTAAGGTAAAATATTAGTAGAAAATTTAAATTGATAAATGGAATAAAAAGGGTGATAGATTCACTGTATTATTCTATATATTGCATTTTGCTTTATTTATATATTATAGTGAGTACTGAACAAACTCATTTATTCATTCAGTAATCTGGGATGTTTAGGTGGAATGGTTTACATAGATCCTCTATGTAGAAAGAGAAGCAAGGGCATTATAAATAATCGTACCAATCACATACATTAAGCTTAAATCTTTTATTTAAAAAAAGAAAATATTTCAAAATGAATATTTGTTAGTAACAGCTACTAAAGAATCTATATAAGTACTCTGACATGCATTGCAACGTCAGTATAGTGTGATGTTTAAGCAATACTATTGTCTCATTTAACCTAATTGTCACAAAAACAAGATGTTCTGTTTTGCAACATCTTAAAAGTCTAAAACACATTCATTTTGAAAGAATTATGGACACTTCTATTAACAGGATATTAATCACAATTCACTACTACAAATAATTATGCTTTCTTTCACCATGCTAAAACTGTTTCATCAGTTATTCTGTACATCATTTAAAATTATTACTTTTGTTTCAGTGATGCTTTACCTCTAATATTTTAATATAATGTCTTTCCTATATTTGGCCTCTTCCCACTAATATGGAAATAAAAAAAAGTAAGCAGAGGCCTTTGTAGGTTAATAAAATAGAGTATACTGTACAAAACTGCCATTTAACTATTTAAAAAAAATACTATTTGCCAAGGTGGTCAATGTTGTTAGCATTGTTCAGAGGAGTTGGGATACTGTTAATGCCAGGAGGCATATTATTCATATTTGGTGGCATCATGTGATTTGGACTATGTGGTATGTTAACTGGGCTGGAGTGTACAATGCTGTTTGTACCTGGTGATACCATCATATTGGAATTGGGTGGAATCATGCCTGGCCCAGGTGGTACCATCATGCCAGTACCATGTGGCATGAATATATTTCCAGTTTGAGGTAACATGATATTCCCACTTGCAGGCTCAAGATTATGTAAAGTGTAATTATTTTTGTTTGCAGAATTTGCTTCTGTACAGTTGTGCCTTGCATGATTACCTTTAGAGGCATATTTCTTGCCACACTGTTCACAACCAAAAGGCTTTTCACCAGTATGATGTCTGTTATGAGCTTCTAGGTGAGCTCTCTGTGTGAAGGATTTGCTGCAAGAAGTACAATGATATGGCCGCTCCTGGGTGTGCGTGCGAGTATGTACCACTAGATAAGCATGATCACGGAACATTTTTCCACAGTGGGTGCACTGATATGGTTTTTCTCCCATATGACTACGCATGTGGTAAGTGAGGCCATAGTTCTGTGCAAACTTTGCCCCACAAAGATTACACTGAAAGGGTTTTTCTCCAGTATGAGTGCGCATATGGCTTAACAGTGCTGAATTCTGACCAAAGCTTTTGCCACATACTGTACATAGAAATGGCTTTTCGCCTGTGTGTATTCTCATGTGACGTGTGCGTGTGCTCTGATCTACAAATGATTTCCCACATACTGAACAGGGGTATGGTTTTTCACCCCAATGACTTCTCATGTGAACTTTGAATGCACTCTTGTCACTGAATGCTTTCCCACAAAGTGTACAGAGAAAAGGCTTTTCGCCAGTATGAGTCCTAAGGTGGATTGTCAAACAATTTGAGTTAGCAAACTTTTTCTCACATAAAGTACAGGCAAATGGCTTTTCCCCTGTGTGTATTCTCATGTGGATAGTGAGAGACCCACTGTCTCTCATACTCTTGCCACACACTGTGCATGTGAAGGGTCGTTCTCCTGTATGAATCCTATGATGTCTTGCCAGACCTTCCTTTTGCGCAAAGTATTTATTGCAAGTGGTGCAATGAAAGGGTCTCTCCAGTTTCTTGTTCTTAGACAAAGGAGGCCTTCCTCGGCGTGGCTTGGCTGGTGTTGAAGTTGATCCTGCTGCTGTTGTTGTGGTGGTGGTGGTGGTGGTAGTAGTTGCTGTTGTTGACTCTTCCTTTTTAATATCATCTACTTCAGGCCATGAAGAAGAATCTGATGAATTTGAATTCCCGTTTCCCTCTAAAAATCTGTAACAGAAGTAAATATTTTCTTAATGAAATCGTTAATACTTCAATTAATTTGTATTAATTTTTTTAAAAATATAACATTTTTGTACATTACTATCTTAAAAAGCATGAGCGAGTTTGAGAGAAAAAAACAGATATTAGGGGTGGTGATTTTTAGTATTCTGAAGGAAGTCAATGACTATAAATGTACTATGTAATTTTTAAGCACATATTTATCAAAATACTTGAATAAGTACAATTATAATAATTTAATTTATTACTACTTTGTTTTTTTGAGGGGGAGGATTATTTACGGATGTTCCTTAACATCTCAAGTCATCAGCATCCCATTCTATTCAGGGCACAAAATGGCGGACAAATTTTGCTCAGAAGCCTCTTCATTCAGGCTTGAGGTTCTTTTTTGTGCCGTAAATGTACAACATAGGACCCATGGCTTTACTTCCCAGAAGCCATACTTAGGATTTTTACATCTAAAAAATCCATTAATCCTGGCCAGGTTTGAACCCGCGACCTTGGGTTTAGAAGGCAAGTGTGGTTACCACTATACCACCTGGATCGACAACTAATTTGTTAAAAGCCCAACGTCCTTTTTTTTTTTTTTTTTTAATCTCCTTGTGTTGACGATATTCTCTGCTTCTTAACTTTAACTACATCCATCTAACACACATCTGATTGGTTGGTTGCTAATGACCATTAGGGATACACATTTTTGATGTTGTACATATCTTAAATATGCTTCATTTGTTTTCTGCTAATATTAATGACTTTATTTTCTGCATTATTTGCCACAACCACTGTTCACATGCATGTCTTCAATTTTTGCCCAATCTGCATCAACTTCAGTGGTTTTTCCATTATTTTTCAGATTTGCTGTTTTATATTTTTACTTTATTCAAAATTCAGTGCAATGGTAATAAAACTGTAGAAATAGTCATAAAAATTGTTAAGTCCACTCCTCTCATAAACTTAAATTTAACCTAGGGCTTACATTTTGAGATTGTTATGGATCACACTTATGCGAATACAATGTTATAATGTAACCTCTAAGTTAGGTTTAAGTTTTACAAGGATTCTTTTAAGAATGAATATTCACTTATGTTATGTTGGATGTTCATCAAGTTTTATTTAAGAAATTTGCCTTAATCCAACCTTATCCTCTAAGTGTGCCATGATACCTAGTACATTTCTTGCTGTTGGTAACAACTTGATGTCATGACCTTCACCACCACCACCACCACCACTCTGCCATTTTCTCTTCCTCCTTCCAAAATCTGACATAAATTCTATTACAATTTCCGAGGTTGGTAGTTGTTACTTGCTTCCAATGCACTGACTTCTCTCCTGATGCTCACTGCTACTGTTTTATATAAATTTTGCAACATTTCTGTTTTAATTTCCACATCTTTTTCCATCATTGGGTGTTTAAAGGCATTTTATCTTTAATTTAATATAATTTAATATAACAAAATTTATATTGTACTTAATATTAATAGGATATCCATTCCAGTTTGTAAGCAAACTGAGTCTTTTAGACTGTCAGCCTATGGTACACTGGGACTGTTCCCTTTCATTTTCCCATATGTTTCATCCTCAAGTACAATTGAGATCCAATACAGGGTGCTTGATGTAACCTACTCGAAGACATGGCAGCGACTGAGTTGTTTATCAAATGTGTGGTGATATTTATAGTGGGGGTGCCTGTTGAACTAAGCACTGAGTGGTTTTCTTGGCTAAGGGGCTGGAACTATGCTGGAGCTTGTGGGCATTTCTAGCAGAGTGTAGGTTATGTTTGGCTCAGGCAATTTTTTTGTCTAGTATTTTGTAAAGCCAGGTAACATGCTACAAAATATTAAGACAAAAAATGCAAGCCAAACAATAACCAACACCTTGCTAGGAACAAATATGAGCTCCAGCATAGATCCAGCCCACATAGCCAAGTGAACCAATTGGTACTTAATTCCACAAGCACCCACAATAAATACACCACTGATATTCACTAAATGAATCAGTTATTGTCGTGTATCCGAGAAGTTCCACCATAATCATAGATGATATGTATGGGAAAATGAATGGAAGAGTCCCAGTGGATTGTCATGCTTCAATTTCCTCCCTCAAAGGTCCTTCTTGAGTTTTGAGAATAGGAAATAGTCGCTGGGAGCTAGATCTGGGCTGTGGGGTGAATGGTCGATCTCCTTCTGCAGAGCTGCGAGTTTCCTTTGCAACAAGATCTGTGTGCACAGCTGCATTATCATGAATGCACACACCACCACTTAGCTTTCCTCGCCTTTTCTCTTTGATGGAAGCATGTAGTCTGTGCAGTACGCCAGCATAGTACTCCCCATTTACTGTGGTGTTCCTTTCCTCGAAGTCAATGAAGAGTATTCCTTCACAGTCCCAAAAGATTGTGGTCATGGTCTTCTTAGTTGACTGGGTGACCTTGGCCTTTAGAGGCAGTGCTTTGCCAGGTTTACACCATTCCACTGATTCTCTTTTGAACAAGAAATCATAGTAGAGGATCATAGTTTCATCTCCAATAACAATGGTTTGCAGAACTTCTCTCTCATTGCCATGGCAGAGTTCCAAAAATGCCTGTCAATAGATGACTTGTTGCTGCTTTTGCACTGAGGAAAGAAGTCTAGGCACTCCTTATTGATGTTTAAATGTTCATGAATAATTCGAAGGATTGTTATTTTAGAAAGGCTCAACCTTGCTGTTATTTCTGTAACTTTGAGCTGCCGGTCTTCCATAAATTTTCCTTCCACAAGAACGATGTTTTAAGGAGTGAACATCTCCAAGGGCCGACCTGCATGTTGTCTTCAATGCTTTCTAGATCCATTCGAAAAAGTTTGGCCCATTCTTTTATGTTAGAATATGAGGGGAAAGTTTTGCCATATACACTGTCAAATCGCTGTTTAATTTCATTTCGAATAAGTTCTCCTTTTGTGAAGACCTTAATAACAGGTCGATATTCCATTTTGAACATATCACAATCTTCTGCACATAGCCTTCTTTATGCAACTATATCTGAATAACTGACCACAACAGAGCAGAAGTTACAGCTGCAATTATTTACTTAACAGATAAGGTGTGACACCAGATAAGGCTTTTTGAAGGCGATAATCCTTATCGATGAGGCTGGAAACTTATGGACCTAACCTCGTAGATACATTTAAAAAATTTATATTACATTTGTGCTATTGAGCAAAAGCACTGAACACATCTCTACATTGTCTTTTGTTACACTTGTTCTCTTATCATACACAAATTATATTTGCTGAAAAATTGTTCAGCATAAAACATTGTTTGTAGGGGATAAAGAAGAGCTATGTAGCAAACTTTAAGAATTTTATGGCTACAGCCAACAAAATTTGTATGCAGCCCACATATTTTATTCCTCTGAATAGTTTTAACAAATTGAGCATGGAAATATTCATATCCTTCAATAAATTTATTTATCTTAACCTGTCAAAAAATAGTATTTTTTCTTTGCTCTCAGACAAATCTTTGAGCTGAATGAATACCTGACCTGTAATGACTGGACTAAAAGTTGCAGACATCCTGCAAAAAAACATATTTATATAATTTTTGGAATTTTCTACATTTATGCCTGAACTTAATTACCTCTTGGACAAACTTTTTCTCTTTTTCTCAGAAAAGGATAGCACAGCTATTACATTCTCTCACTAAAATGTCATTGAACAAAGATTTGATCAGAGAAAAAAAGTTGCTAATGAGTAATGAAGGTTTTGTTGAACTTAGCTTTTGTAAATGGTTGGAGAGGTGAGGGCTATTTGACTTCTCAGAAACCAGCTATGTTAAAATATTATCAAAAAAGATGTTCACGTGGAATAGCATACCATGTGAGTCACAAAATGAGTTTTTCCCTCTAGTGGGAGGTCCTAGCCCATTATAAGTCATACTGGGTTCTTTCATTTCATTATTATTTCAGATTTATACATCATTTTTATATAAATTTTTCATGTTGAATGAATTTTGTATTTTATCATATATTCAGGACAGCTTTAATTTGCATTTTTTGATTATAAAATATTAAAGTATCAGGATAAAGCCTTTAAGATAGATTTTGCATTTTATTGTTACTGAAAAAATCACCACTCCTACTAAGATTTTTCCATTCAACTATATTTCTTAAATTTACTTTAATGGAACAATCTACAGTTTGTTAAGAAGTGGAGCAGTTTATACAGAAATATAAATTCTGCGAACAAAACCAATTTTGTTATTTAGGAATTATTGAAATCCATATTTTTGAAGTTTCAGAAATGATGTAAGTTGTGCTTCCATAATTCTGTGGCACAGAGAAACACTTGCATATTAGCAATAAGCAGTAATCTTTGAGAATAGGGCACCCCACTCATTCGTTTATATTTACCAGAGTTAACACTAGGATGTGGGCAGACTATACCTGGAGAACCACTGAAGTCAAAGCACTTTTTTTCATTATACAACGGAAGTGGCATAGCTGAAATGTTATCAAGCACAATCGCATACACACAAGCACTGAAGGTGCATACATTGTGGGATGGGGTTAATAATGCTCTTTTGTGATATATTTGGTGGCTCCTAATGGAGCAGTTAGTTTTTGCTGCAATTGTAGTAAAAAGGTGCAGGTTGTTGAAGATGGTTTGTTTCTAGCTGCCAGCCACTCCTTCACCCTCATGGAATTAGGTTCCCCAATTTGTACAGCCAGCTAGAACAAGTTAATTAATTGGGCTTCCATATTCTTCTGCCCATACTTTTTTCTGACCTACTTGCTGACCTCTTATGTCTTTCATTGCTGAAAAGAACATTGTTTCTCACAATTGACAAAATTGCAGATTTACATGCATTTAAAACCATAAAGGACAATTTTCAAAAACTTCACATATGTAACAGTGGATACAATTACCTTACAAAGAAAAATGCCTGAGAAAAAAAGCTACAGATAATATATCTTGCACCCTACATCGTGAGTACTATACACATACTTGTGATACATACATACAGTCATACACACACGTGACATTTTCCACCTGTTTTCAATTTCCTGTTACACAAACATACACACTCATTTGACTCCAGCAGTTTCACTCCCACAAACTCAAATGCAACCCTCTTGCATCATGGGAAAAATAAAACAAATGAGTGGGGTGCCCTATTCTCAAAGATTACTGCAATAGGTATCTATTTGCCTTTACTGAATTTCATTAATGCACACATACACACACATATAAGGGTAGGTCCATAAGTTGCCAGCCTCTTCAATAAGTACTGTTGCCTTCACTAAACCCTTATCTGGTGTCATACCTTATCTGTTAAGTAAATAATTACAGCTGAAACTTCTGCTCTGCTGTGTTTAGTTATTCAAATATAGTTGCATAAAGAAGGCTATGTGTAGAAGATTGTTACATGTTCCAAATGGAGTATTGAGCTGTTATTAAGTTCTTCACAAAAGGACTTACTCCAAATGAAATTGAACAGCGATTGGACAATGTATATGGGGAAGCATCCCCCTCATATTCTACAGTAATAGAATGGGTCAAGAAAGCATTGAAGATAAAGAGCACGCAGGTTGGCCCTTGGAAGTGCTCACTCCTGAAAACATCGCTCTTGTGGAAGGAGAAATTATGGAAGACCGGCGACTCAAAGTTACAGAAATAGTAGCAAGGTTGGGCCTTTCTAAAACAGCAGTCCTTTGAATTACTCATGAACATTTAAACATCAATGAGTCATCTGTTATCAGACATTTTTGGAGCTCTGTCATGGCAATGAGAGAGAAGTTCTGCAAACCACTGTTACAGGAGATGAAACTATGCTCCTCTACTATGATCCCTTGTCCGAAAGAGATTCAGTGGAATGGCGTAAACCTAGTGAAGCACCATCTCTAAAGGCCATGGTCACTCAGTCAACCAAGAAGATCATGGCCACAATCTTTTGGGACTGTGAAGAAATAATCTTCATTGACTTCAAGGAGAGGAACACCGCAGTAAATGGCGAGTACTATGCTGGCCTAAAGCAGAGATTACATGCTTCTATCAGAGAGAAAAGTGGAATGGTGATGTGCGCATTCTTCACAATGTGCCTGTGCACACAGCTCTTGTTGCAAAGAAAGCTATGAAAAAATGTGGCTTCAAGGAGATTGACCATCCATCCTATAGCCCCGATCTAAGCTCCCAGTGACTACTTTCTCTTCTCAAAGCTCAAGAAGAACATTAGAGAAAGGAAATTAAAGTGTGACGAAGAAGTGATGGATGCTGTTTATGTTCATTTTGCAGACAAGACTTCTTACTATTTGGGGGGGGGGGGTGAAATGTTAACTCAAAGATGTGAGAAGTATTTTGCAATAAAGGGTAACTATATTGAAAAGTAAAGTACAGTTTTTGTCTTTATTGTCACTAAAAATGATTAGGCTGGAAACTTATGGACCTAACCTAGTACATACACACATATATTACATATAAATTTACTCACATCTATATTACAATATTTGTATATGACAAATTTCCCATCAGTTGTGTAGCATTGGAAACTTGAACCCCAATCCCTTACACTTGATGAAAATTAACTGTGTTAAAGAAAATAACACCATAAGCACAATGCAAAAGGAATATCTATATTGTATACTGGCTCTGTATATTGCCGATTTATAAATTACCATTGTAGCATTGTTGTAGGATTGCTTGAGATTAGGGTATGATCAATCCCACCATAATATCTGTAATTTTATGTTAAAATTTCTTTCTAGGCTTAATTAAATATTTTCCCACAACTTTAAGAAATGAAATTCAAATGTTTCTAATTATTCTTTAAATAATGCTTGATATTTTAGAAAATCAACTAAAATATAATTACAAATTTTTGGTCCTGTGTGTGTATGTGGCATTTAAAAACACCATCTCTCTGACCTACTGTCTCCAAATCTTCTCCGGTTTCCAAATATGAAATTTCAATTTTAGATCATTAATCACATTTGTCATAAGTTTTAGCATGTATAGAGCCCCAATAAGTGCAATTTCAGTTTTCATATTATGTAAAAAAATTCATATTGGGAACAAATCTTAAAAATAAAATTATCTTAAGTGTTCTTGTGTCAATCTAACTATTTTTTTCAAGATTTTTAGAATATATATATATTCTTCAGTAAATTCACCACAAATGTAAAAAAAGAGAGAGAGAGAGAGAGAGATATGATCTTTCAATTTACAACTCCTGTGATGTATTCCTGCTAATCACTTGCTACCATTGTTAGCACTCAGCTGCAAGGAGTAACTGACTCTTCCTCCTTTTGAGTCTCTTATGACCTGCTGATGAATTCTGGAAACAGTAGGTCTGAGCTATAATGTTTTTAAATGTGCACACACACAGGACCAAAAAATATGAATTAATTTTTAGTTAGATTTTTCTAAAATATAATGCATTATTTAAAAAATAATCATAAAACATATGAATTCCATTTCCTAAAGTTGTGGGAAAAATGTAGCTCTGCCTAGGAAGAAATTTTAACAAATAAAACCACAGATATTGTGGTAGGGCTGATCATACTGCAATTACATGCAATCCTGCAACAATGCTGTCTACTTCTGGTAATTGATAAATCGGCAATAACAAAAGTCCATATACATATTATTTTCTTTAACACAGTCAGTCTTCATCAAGATGCTGAAAAAAAAAATGTAAGAGATTGGTGTTCAAGTTTCAAATGCTATAACAACTGATGGAAAAATCATGATATATAAATATTATAATATAGATATGAGTAAATTTATACATAATGATTTAGGCTTACCAGATCGGGTTTTCCTGAACATGTCCTAGGTTTTTATGCATCCAGGGATGTCTGGGGGGTTTTACTAAATTTTACTAAATTGGTGAAGTATCGTTTTAAAGAGGATATTACATTTTAAAATATTCATTTTCTGGGATCATTATAATCGTAGATTAGATACTAATCTAATTTTAATATTAATTAAATTTGGAATGAAATACAGTGAAATGCCCATTAATAATCTCTTTTGAGTTGGATGTGTCTTTATGGTTTCACTTAGATGAGATTTATTCAGGACATATGTTTCGTGGAACTATTGCCCTGAGTAAATCTCATTTAAATGAAACCATAAAGAGTGTTTCAAACATCTGACTTAGAAGAGATTCTAATCTAATTATAAACGTAAGTCCATACAAAAATAAAGATTGCGATTAGTTTAAAAATGTTGGCAACTATAATCAATCATCCCTGGTCTCTCACAAGCATAAACTATCAATAATATCAATCTTACATTCTACCATATTTTGTTGCATTGTTCTTATTTATTTTGTCCATCCTGGTGGTGTAGTGGTTACCATACTTGCTTCCTAAACCCAAGATAGCGGGTTCGAACCCGGCCAGGACCGATGGATTTTTTTGTGACGCAAAAATCGTAAGTATGGTTTCCTTCGGAAGGGAAGTAAAGCCGTGGGTCCCGTGTTGTACATTTACGGCATGAAAAAGAACCTCAAGCCTGAAAGAGAGGCCTCCGAGCAAAATTTGTCGGCTGTTTCACGCCCTGAGTTGAATGGGACACTGATGACCTGAGCTGTTAAAGAGCATCCATAAATAAATTAATCAAATAATGATCTTATTTATTCTTGGAGTACTAATTTGTCCTAATTTTTAGGACAACGTGTCTTTACTTCTAAGAATTTCATCTGGTAACCCTACATAATATATGTATATGTGTGTATGTGTGTGTGTCTGTGTGTATATATATATATATATATATATATATATATATATATATATATATATATATAAATTAACACTAATTAACATTAACACTAATAATAAACGTAGATAAAGATAAAACACAGAGAAAGAGTCACACTTGAAATTGCAAGTGTGACTCTTTCTCCGTGTTTTATCTTTATCTACTTTTATTATTAGTGTTAATTTGTTACATTGTTAATAGTGTTTCTTTATTTTTATTTTTCATTAATATTATATATATATATTTACATTAATGAAAGTCAATAATGGAAAATAGATTCCTATTGCTAATATGCACAGTTTCTGTGTCACAAAATTGTCATGATGACCTATATAATTGTGAAAATTCTTGGAGAAAGTGTAGATTATTGGATTTAGATTTCTGGAATGCAGATATTTTGGTCTTCTGATTTATTTTCAAACTGTTGAAGTTTTAAGATGCACAAGAACAAGAACTATGGGGCTATACAAGTATCATCACCATAATCAATGTCCCATTTCAAATGGTCATATCTTCAGAATATTGATGTTGGTGATGATATTTGCACTAAATGAATCTGAAGACTTGAAGCACTGCAACTATTTTATTCATCTTGTGGACTGAGAAAAAAACTTCATTCTGATGGCTTGATCTTTTATTTTGTAGCCATTCTCTGATCATTTTCTACCAGTTGAGCCATAGAAGTGGTTACTGAAAGCATTAGTCTGATTAGCACATGATATAGTCCATTGACACCTTAAATTAAATAAGACAGTCAGGCAAAAGTGATGCACTAATTATATGTGTCAACTTATTTATCTGCTGATGTAATGAGGAACATACTAACCCAGTGGGCATATTATTTGCATCTTTTTCCGTATCCGGTGTTCCTACTTCTGTCTTCACTTCAACTTGTTCATCCTCATTAGTAACTTCTGAGGATGCAGCATCATCTTCTGCTTTTATCTATTAAAAATATTAATAATATTATATAATATTATAGTGAATTCATGTTCCATGCCATTTGCTAAAGTCTGAAAAAATCATATGAATTGATAAATTTGTTAATCAGCTTTGAACGTTAGATAAAAAAGTTATAGGAGGGTTTGAAATACTGAGGGTACCAAAAAAATGTATACACACTTTCACAATAGATATCTATTTAATATATTTCAAAGTTGAACCGAAAAACAATGTAACTCACATAAATTATGATAGCGTTGCAGGTGACAGGTAAATCAAAAATGAACAATATTTTGAAGTGGTATTGGAAAACTGAGAATGTTGTTGAAGTTCAAAGGCAATGTAGGCGTGTGTACAGAATAGAACTGCCAATGCAAGTAACAATATCATGCATTTAAGACAAATTTGAGACTCATGGTACCATATGCGATTTACAAGGATAGATCTGGGAGATCTCGCACAGCTACAAGCCCTGCATCCTCGGCTATGGTTTTAAAATGTTTTGAGCACTCACCGCAGAAATCTACAAAGCAATGTGCACATGAAACTGGGATTAGCAGAACCAGCCTACGTCATATTATTAAAACAGCAAAGTTAAAAGTTTTCATCCCAAGACTTTAGCATAAGTAACTGTAAAAGTCTAAGATGATTACTGCTCATCATTTTCTGTTTGTGTGAATTCAGTTTTGTAATGTTCACAGTTTTTTCTTTGCTTGAAGTGCATATACATTTTTTAGCACCCTCTGTATATCAGTAATAGGTAAAGTGCTTTTTGATGAATGCATCAAGAATATTAAATGAATTTTTTAGCAAATGATCTGTTTTAAAAAGACATAAACTAATTAGTAGTATTATATAACAAATTATTTATGAAGAAGTCGCTCAAATTTCACTAGTTTTACTCCACTTACTTGGACATGTTTCAAAGGCAAATTTCCTTCATCATCAGCATGGTTACGCTGTCAGCTTTCCAGCGTGGTATTAAGATGTCGCTCTTTGGATTTTATAAACTTTTTCAATCCAAAGAGCGACAACTTAATACCACGCTGGAAAGCTGACAGCGTAACCATGCTGATGATGAAGGAAATTTGCTTTTGAAACATGTCCAAGTAATTGGAGTAAAATTAGTGAATTTTGAGTGACTTCCTCATAAGCAATTTTTATATGATACTATATTTCACTGTGAAAATCCCAAACTATTCAAATTTACAATTAGTAGCACTTTTTATATTATATCATAATATACAGATAGCCTTTATTTATGCCAGAGATGTGTTCCCGGACAAAAAGTTGCCTAATGAATCAGCATAAACTGAAAGCCAATACCTTAAATTTCTGTCATCTAAACACTGACTCAAATATGAGGATGAATCAAACTTAAATAGGAATTTTGACTTACTGCTTGCGAATAGTATGGAGCAAGACATGACTTTGAGACATTCAGGAGTAGGGGGGGAAAACTGGTTTGCCTTGTACAGTCATTTCATTTGTCAGTAGCACCAAGTCCAAGCAAAAGGTACACTTGTTGATTATGCAATGCATTATTTAAGTTTTTGGTGCAGTAGGGCATAAAACTGGCAAAAACTTTGCATAGATTAAGGATGCAAAACACAAGACACTTGTCTTAAGATACAAGCATATTTGTGGCACATAGGTTTCACCTTAATGTGCCAGATATGGATAGTATGTTGAGTGGTTTATCTGTGTCACTCCCAATTCTTGGTACATTCCACTGTTGACAAAAGTACAGCATAGAGAAACTGTGGGAAATTAAAGTCACCAATACTCGTCTCAAATGAGCATATTAGAAAGTAATATTTGAGCAAATTGATGCTTTACCAAGAGTGATCAATGTTTGATGATTTCTGAAATCATTTTTGAGGTTGGGATAAGTTATGGAAGTGCTCAATTCATAATTTCAGATGACTTATATTATCCAAAAATCTTTGCAAGGGGGTTCTTTGAGTTCAAAAAGCTGCATGTATGGAATTCTTTTTAAGGCTTTTGGCCCAATCTTGGAACCAAGGTTAAATGCTTCTGCATTAAATCATGACCTGCTATGAAACATGGGATACACCTATAATCTGAGTCAAAGCAAGCAAGTATGGAGTGGAGGAAAGTAGATAATCCACTTCTGTAAAGCAAATACTCACCAATCAACTGGAAAAGGTTCTCTTACCAGTTTTCTGGGACTCCAAGGCAATTTGTTCATTGTTTTGCTTATGAACATTGAACCATCAATGCATCTCATTACAGCCATCTTCTAGTTGAGACAAAAGATGCTTATTGGCAAAAAAGATGTCAACAACTGATTTGAAAAGTTGTTCTACAAGATGATTTCTGTCCACATACAGGTGCTTTGCAAAGAGAAAAACTTGAGGAAATCTACTTGACAGCACTGGAACTCTTTCCCTATAGCTTTTATTGCCTTACAATTACCATGTGTTTGAACCATTAAAAGAAGCATTGAAACTCAGCAATTTGACAGTAACAAAGGTGTGGAAGCATTTGTGCACAATTGGCTGGAAACTCAATTCTACTCTTTCTTTAATAATGGAATTAGGAAGATTATTATCCACTAGGAAGAATATATTTGTAAATCAGGAAATTATGTAATAAATGAAGATATATTCACTTTTTTTTAATTTGGTTTCAATAAATTACAAAAAAATTCCAGTTTATATTTGATTCTTCCTCTTACAAAGGTACTGCATTCAAAACTCTAAAATATAATAAAGGAAACTTAAAATATATTTTGTACTTTTACAGCTGATAAACCACAATGAAGCAGTGTTAATTTTCTGAGGATTGTCAATATTTTTAAACAGGCAGTATTAATCATCGCCTTTATTTACTTTAATATTTCATATTATAAATGTTGGTTCTGGTGGAGTAGTGGTAACCATACTTGCCTCATAGACATAAGACTGCAAGTTCAATCCTAGTTAGGGTCAATGAATTTTTTGGGCATAAAAATTCTAAATAGCTTCCTTCGGAAGGGAAGTAAACACATTGGTCCCATGTCATAGATTTATGGCATGTAAAAGAACCTAAAGCCTGAAAGAAGAGGCCTCTGAACAAAATTTACTGGCCATTTCAAGCCCTGAATTGAATGGGATGCTGATGACCTGAAATATTAAAGATCTGTAAATAAACCAAATAAATATTATGAATGCCATAATACTGTTTTTCACTTTGGCATTCTTCTCCTAGTCTTGGTCATCTTGTAGAGCTATCATTGAATTTATTTATGTATGAGAGGATGCACGAGAGATTACTTGTCTTCATGTACTTTAGAGGATGTTGCTCTTCCTCATTTTTGACAAAACAATTATAATTGTAGAAATTACTTTATTTATCACTATTATTCAATATAATTTCAGAAGAAGAAATTACAAGAAATACAAGAAACAATAACTTGTAATATATAATAAAAAATAGTAAAATATATTTTCATGTACTGGTTTCCAAATTGGTATTCTAAATCAGCAAAGGGGGCAAATCAAGGCCTACTTGTACTACTAATAATACAAGAGATAAATTCATCATAAAGAACTGCTATTAAATGCAAAAATATAGTCAACCTGTTCATTCAATCACCAGTTGGCTAACTTTTGTGTCGTGGTCATGTACTTGCTGCTGACCATAACTTCCCTAAAGGCCATAAAAAGCAAGTGCCTGGGCTACTTGCAAAGTGTTGCTGCCATAGTTTGTTTATAAAATGCTTTAATTCTCAATAGTTGCCAGCAGTTCCCCAGAAAAAAAAAAAAAAACTTTAGAATAAGAGAAGAATTTGTAGTGTGCAGCATTTTGTAGAAAAGAACAATTTGAAAAAATACAGTAAAGCTGGTTCTTATTGCAGACTCAATTGAATTACTTACGCTAATTCTAAAATAAAAATATGAACTACAATAAAACCTCAATTATCTGCTTCTTGATTACCGATCATGAAATTAATCCAACAGTCTTCCTACTCATTATTTTTTTCTATAACTGTGATAAATCTTGTTAAAATGTTATCCATTACACTTCAGTATTATGGGTTTAACAGGGGATCTTTTATTTTTTTTTTTGGTTTGGTTTGGCTCTTTAACATTTCAAATCATGCACTCTATTCAATTTAGAGTGTAAAACAGCCCATAAATTTTGCTCACAGGTCTCTTCTTTCAGACTTGAGGTTCTTTTACACAGTAAATCTATAATATGGGATCCACAGCTTATACTTCCCTTCCAAAGGATTTTTATACCCAAAAAATTCCATCAACCTAACTGGATTGAACCCGTGATCTTGGGTCTATGAGGCAAGTATGGTTACCACTAGCCTGCCTAGAAACTCATAAAACATGTCCAACTACTTCTTTTAACATTTTGGCCATTCACCTTGAAGCTTGTAACCCACTTTTCACTTTGTTTTGAAATTTCAACCACCACCAATTAAGAAAAAATTAAGAGATAAAGAAACAAAAATGAAAATTACAGAAATGTTTGATAATGGTGAAATGGTAATTAACTTAGCTAATGAATTTGCTGTCCATGTCGCAATAGTAGGGGACATTAAAAAACAAAAACATTCTGTTGAGGTTTACCTGGTGTTCTGACAGTCTCTTGGACTACAGAGAAGGAAAGCATGAAGCAGTCTAGTTTTAAGATGCTGAATTATACTTTATTTAAGTGGTTTCAGCAGAAACAGAATGAAGGTGTTCCTGCTTTTGGAGCTAGAAAATAACATTTCATTCTTGGACATTGTTTGCTTCTTCAGATTTAGAATGTAAATAAGGGGGGGGGGGAACTGCTGGTATATTAAAGTCCAGAAAATAGAGAAAGACTTCTTTTAAAGGGCATAACAATTAAGTAAGAAAACTAATTTTACAGATTATCAGTCTTTTTTCGATTAACAGCTCCATTCATTAGGATGGCCCATCAAGGTTCTATATTTTCACTTGTCATCATTATCATTAATGTCTGCCAAATGAAATCGTGAAAACTCTTTCTGGTTAGTATCTGTGTAGTGACTCATATACTCATCCTGATCTTGATATTATTTTGGATTATCACTTTGGAGTGATTATTACAGCTTGGAATGGATTATTTCTGCTTCATTCTGCTACAGCTGAATGGAGATGGTCCTTTTTAATAAATACTTTTAAATGAACAATTATCAGAAAGTAATATGAGAGAAGATTCAGCACTCTTATGGTTGCTATCCTATCCACTGCATACATTTTTTATGGTGTTAAGAGTTATCTAAATGGGTAATGTATTTATCATGTGGTCTCTGCAAACCAAACAATGCACTGGATCTTAGTTTTCATTGCCCAACAGCTGCAAATGATAGCAGTATCCATGCAAATTTGCCAGTTGCTAGTGTTATGTTGAATCTTATCCAGCTAAATGAGATAAATTCCTTCTAACTGTAACTTGTATAGACACTGGTGTTACCAGTTCCACTAAGTCATATTTTTCTCCAGTTCTAATAATTCTTTGCACGCAATGGAAACAATTTTATTGCACTGTTTTTTCTGCTAATTTTAAAAAATTCTTTCTTTGAAATTGCTGCTTTTCCTAAATAATTCTTTTCAACTAACCATTCACATTATAGACAAATTCAAGACTTATCTAGTTTAAACTGCATTTATTTTAACTAGAAATGTAAATTGCAAGTTGAACAGTAAAGCTAATCATATAATTAAGACCATTGTATGATTGAGTCAAACTACACTCTTATTGCTCTACTTGTTTATAATATTTAGTACTAATTTCACAACCCATTGTTTGCATCCTCAGCTACCAGTTGACTTCTGCATAGCTGAGGATGCAAACAATGGATTTGTGAAACTAGTTCTGCATATTATAAACAAGTAAGTGGAGCAATAACAGTATGTAGTTCAATTAAATCATACAATGATCTTAATTTTATGCATTTATTTTATTACTTTATCTTAAGAATTTCATGTGCATGGGTAAATATCCCTTTGGTATCCCAGATTCATGTATTGGAGGACCTGGAACTTGATTTGTATCCCAAGGCCTTTACAATTTGACATAATAATTCATATACAATATATATTACAACAAGCTGTGAAACTTCTGTATATGCATGCCATAAAAATAAAGTGTTAAACTTACCTAGAATAACAGGAAAGTGAATAAAAACAGTAGTAAGAGAAGATGTGACTGGTTAAAGCTAGTACGCCCCCCATCCTCCCAAAACAGTGCACAAACTTTTATGAGGGTTGTTTGATAAGTCTGGTGATTTCCATGAAATGGCAGGAAATTTTTTCAAGCATTACTATTATTGATAAGATGATTCATGTAAAGGTTTTAGACAAATTTTCAGTCAGATGTGATGTAGTTTGTTGACAGCTATCTAAAGTGATCAGTGTCAACATGACATCATAAATGGAAAAAAAGTTGTGCTATTATTATACATTTCCATATAAAGGGTTGGACTGCAAAACAGTCGAAGTAGAGTTGAAGTTCATGCAGGCTCTATATCATCATTGAAGACCATTTATTTCTGGATGAATGAGTTTAAACTTAGTAGATGAAGCACACTTTGGCTGCGCAGTTCAGGTTACCACAAAGAAAATTGTTGAAAAAATCCAAGATATTATAATACAAGACCACCTATTGAAAGTGTGCAAGGTAGCTAAGACTGTAGGCATGTCAACTGAATGAATGCTGAATATCCTGCATGAAAAATTACAAATGAAAAAACTATATGCACACTGGGTGCTATGACTGCTGACTGTTGAATAAAAATGCATCTGGAAGAACATTTCAACACAGTGTTTGGCACCATTTTATTGCAATCCAGAGGATCTTGCACTGATTCATAACTATGGGTGAAACTTGGGTCTACCATAACACTTAGGATACAAAGCAGCAGTCAAAATAAAGGACAAAGGCTGGTGAAAGTGTGCCAAGCGAGGCAAAGACTGTTTTGTCAGCTGAAAAGGTGATGGCCAGTGTTTTATTGGGATTCCCAGGGTATAATCCTGATAGATCACTTGGAAAAAGGCACAACCCATAACTGGGACCTATTAGGTTTCTTATGAATCATTTAAAGCATGCATTGAATGTAAAACGACCAAGATTGGCACAAAAAATTGTGCTCTTTTACTTGCACAATACTCCAGCCCACATAGCAGCAGTCACAATGGTCAAAGTATAGGAACTGGGCTTTGAATTGATTTCTCATTCATCCTATTCTCTGGATTTAGCCCCAAGTGACATTTTTCTATTCTTAAACTTCAAAAATTGACTTAGTGAGAAGAAATTTTCATAAAATGATGAAGCGATTGTTGCTGTCAATGAATATTTTGCAGAGTTGACAGATTCTATTTTTTCTGAGGGGATAAAAAAAATTGGAAACCTGCTGGACCAAGTGTATCAACTTTGATGGAGACTATATTCAGAAATAAAGTATATTGTGAAAAAATAATTTTTACTTGCATTTTTACCAAACTTTTCAAATGATCCTCACATACCTGAACTCCAACGAAGGACAATATTGCTGCATAATGTGCTTACATCATGGTTGTACAAACAGTAAGAAATACACTTGAAACCAGAATGTAAGGGATTAAAGGAGAAATTTCATAAACCATGTAAAAAGTTAGATGAAATAAAAGATTACATGCAGACCTTATTACTACAAAAAGTATTGCATTTCCAAAGTAGCAAATAAAATATTTGTGAAATAATGAGTAAATAGTATACAACAAACTACCCACTCTTAGATGTTGTGTTATTACATACCAAAATTGCACATGGCCATGTTGAAATACAGACGTCTGAAAACAAAAAATGGATGAATCCATGCTAACATTGTTACTTGTTTTGTGGTCTAATAGTCAACAGTATCAACAGAAGCAAAATGGCATTTACTGGGTACTCATACACAATTGTGTATTAGTGTAGCAGTAATTTTGGGTTTTGGAACTGTGAGCTATTAAACTTTGCTTGCATTTTCCTTCCACCCTCAAAATGTAAACATCACCTTTTTTTAAGATTAAATACAACAATAAAAAATGCAATTAGTAATTAACTCATATACAAACACTCCTAAACCTAAACTCAGGTAAATTCTAGAAACCGAAAGACCCAGTGGCTTACTGTGACTTGCTATGGCCTCAAGGCCCCTGCCTATCTCCTTTTCATAACTATAAATTGTTAAATTAACAACTGCTTCAAGCAAATATGCATACTAATCTCCTATATTTGTACACTTTTCAGCAAAAACTGAGAAGTTCATATTTGTTTATTCAAATGTGCATACTAATTTATAACAGTTGTATACATTTCCATAATTACACACATTTGGACAGACTGAGTCTTAGCTCAAAGGTAAAATTAAAAAAAGAAGGAAAAATCATTAAAGGTCATGGGGGTGGAGCTGCCCCCAGGGTGAAAAATGGAAAAAATGCACAAACATTTTGGTGCATGGTAAAATTATTTAACAATTGGATTGACAACTCTGATAAACAAACATAGAATTTAACATATTATTGTTCAGGAAATCCCTCAAATTTCATTAATTTTAAACAAAAACAAAATTAGTGAAATATGAGTGATTTCCTGAACAATAATTTGTTATATTATAATTCACTGTAAAAATTCCCGCTATTCAAAACTAGTTATAAAACATGGTATTGTTCAAGCAGATGCACAACTGTTGTGGAAAATCTGAAGCTGAGGAATAGATTTGCCCTAGTGATGAAAAATATGACATACAGCACAACACTAACTATGGTAAAGTTACATTGGTGCTGGAACCTCTGAAAATAAGTAACAAATCACTGAAGAATTTGCAGAAATTCCTGGTGGGGAAAAATGAAGAAAGTATGTGAACATAATAATGTGGAAATTTGCTACATTTATAATGCAACATCTAAGTTTACAACTGGGTACTTGCAACTATGAATTACCAACTATAATATCTGCACTCATTCTACTGTAATTAAACTTGCTGCAATAATGTGTACACTCACTTTGTCATAAGTTTATAAATTTTTGTTGAGTGGCATACATATATGGAAGTTTGCATCAACTAGCTAAATGCAGTTGGAGGAACTTAAAACATACGAGTTTTGTCTTGCTTCCTAGTGTGCACTTAGAAGCATTAAGATATTTACAGCATTGCATTCATAGCAACAGACTCATATACCTACAAGACCAGAGGGCATTTCTAAGACCTCCTTGCTTTGATGCCAGATGGAATGAATGCAGCAACCATAGCAGAAGTTTGGATATTATTTGGAATTGATTTAAATTCGTTTATTTTACCTTTTCATCATCACTTTTTGATTTTTCACTATTTAAATATTTCCTTAAAGCAGCATCAGATTTCAAGCACTGTTGTTTAAAGGCAAATGAACTATTTACTTGATGAGCACACTGCAGACATATCTGTGCAGGAAGATTGTCTCCAACGGACATCTGTAACAAAGGGTTGTTAACAAATAAAAATGTGCCATACCGTCTGTAATAAATGTACAATTTTTATTTAATGAAAATATAAAGTATTTCAATTTTTCTTTTTCAGATTATTAAATTTATGAACAAGTATTGAAACTGTACTCACGATAGAAATTGTCAGTCCTTGCATTCCATTTACTAAAGTAAGCAGATGTTCAATTAATTGAGATCATTGTGTGATTGAGTCAAACTACAAATTCTTTTACAAGTGGAGCAATGAGAGTGTGTAGTTCGACTCAATCATACAATGATCTCAATTATGTGATTAGCTTCACTATACAAGTTTCAATTAACATTTCTAGTTAGATGTTCAATTGTTAGTTTAAAAAGCAAAGAAGTGTTTTATTTTTAGGAACATCATCAGGGGGGGAAAAAAAAAAAGATAGATCTCCACGACAAATTGTAAGAAGACAGGAAACAGCTTAATTAAACAAAACTAAAGGAAAATTATTTTCTGAAGTTAACATGAGATTGGATCCTTGATTGTTGGCTCTTACCTGTAGTGGTGATTGTACCTTTTTAATATATTTTGTAAAAATGCTATTCACATCCTATTTGAATGTCTAGATACAAGAAAGTGAAGAAGGCAGTTAAACAAATAAAATGGGTTCGTATAAGTTCTGAGATAGCAGTAAGGAAAAATTTGGGGAACAAATCTCAATTAAGGAATTAAGGAATATGGGGAATATTTGTTTAGAGTTAAAAATAAAGGGGTATAAATGATCTTTGGTTTTAGCAATTTAGATTTATGGCATGGACTTGTTTGAAATGGGTTATAATGGGGAGTACACATATTACATTATGTATTTACTATTTTAAGGTGTTAAATATAGCATTATAGTAGATTTTTGAGAAACAAAGGAATTAGTAGTAATCCTTATTGTATTAAAATTCTTGTAATTGTAAGGGGTTATGCCTAAAATGGCCAGGGGCCATATAGGCCCCTTTGTAGTTTGTATTTTTCTTAGCATTTCAAATTTCAATATACGTATTTCGTATTTTGATTAGCAGCTATTGTTTATCTTAAGACTTTAGCTATTAGTTTTCAGTAATAATTGTGTACTGCAATCTTATGGAGAAGCTTGCTTGTTTGTTTTCTTCAGGCTAGTCTAGCTGCTACTGTGATGTACTTATGTGATGGAATTGACAGAATATTCTCGTTTTGTGGTTTTATTGACTTTTGAGGTAGGTGATGGCTTAGGATGGTGAGTTTCTTGTGAGCTGAATTTTTGTTTCAAAATGCTCACTTGTTGGTGAGTTGTTTATCATATAAACTATTTGTTCTAGTTGCACCTGATTTTTTATGTGTGTATATATATATGACAAATTATGGAGCTATTAAGTTATTCTGTGGAAATGATTTGGTTTTGAACAGAGAGATCTATAGTCAACACTGAAAGCACAAATCTTTAGCATGGAGCAAGGCATGATAGCTCAGATGGTAAGAGTATTTGCATGGTAAGCCCAAATTTTGTGGTTGGAGTCCTTCCTATGACAATTTTTTTTCTATTTGACTCTAATTCCAAACCTTAGCCTAAAACATGGCTTTTGTGGAAAAAAATATTTCAGAGATGCTATGTTTGCCTTATTAGAGCATTGACTTGGTGCAACATTTACTTTTAGATGTTTAGATTTTTCTTTTAGTAATATTTTGTTTCTGTAGCCTCCTAGACGATTTTATTAAATGTGAGCTGAAAGTTTTAATAACAAGACAAGTATTCATTTTTCAGAGCTGCAGCATCATTGTATACCCAGATTACTCAAGTAAATTTGAAAATCACATTGTCAAGTGTTAGGGATGGGTAGGTTGAATAAGGTGCAATTTTCTCTATATAATTTACAATAGTTTTTCATAGAACACTATACTGGCACAGGTGGCAATTAAGGTTAAGGTAGGAGATCTAGGGTTTGATTTCTGCCAGGACCATCTTCCTGATTTTTATGTAGTTTACTCAAATGCTGGGGAAGTACTCAAAATTTGGACTCAAATGCTGCCAAGTTTAAACAAATCATTTTCATATTTATCATTTTATCTTGTGTATCATCAGTGTCTGCTGCCTGTAGTGCCTCTAGCAAAAATGGGTGTTAAACCATTAAAAAAATACATAGAAAACTATGTGAATGATAAAAGTTCAAAGTCATTTTTTGACAATTTTGGTTTTAAAACAAGTTTAAAATATATAAATGGCCATTTTGAGAAAATGTTTTTCTAATTAAATAGTATGGTTTAAGTAAATAATTACCACCAAAATTTTAAAATGGTGGGAAAGTGCACAATGTGCAGTTGCATAAAGCATTATTAGCAAATTTCTAAAAAGTGTGATTTTACAAGAAGGAAGAATGGAGGGAGGAAACTTCAAAACTCAAGACATTTATTGGTAAATTTTTTCAATGTCTTATTGGAGTTACCAGTTTTGTTTGGCAAACTCCTATCATAAAATTTCATTGCCCTGTCTTTTACTGAAATACTATAACATTTCCAAAAATGGAAATTCCATCAACCAATTTAGTTGAAGCAAAATGACCATTTTTTATAATTTTAATTAAACATAATAACACAGCAAAAGTGATTAAGCATGACTCTTGGTATCTTTTTCTGCAAGCTTGAAAAATAGGTATTTACATAAAATGTCTCTATCTTCCCTCCTACCTTTAATAAGAAAAGATTTACTGCACCTAATATTATATTATATTTCACAGAAACAATATCTTATATATTTTTTTTGTCATTAATGAATTAGAAGATGCTAATTATTTTTGTTGAAACAGAAAACTGTATTTTTAAATTACAACTGTTCTTTTTCATTTTTATTGTAAATATAGATTGTATGCTACTGTGGTAATTGTATATGAAAAGTTTTATGTTTGTAGGTCTCTGTGATTGCTTCGTGAATTTACTGAATGCTCCAGGAACTAAAGTAAACTAAATTTCCAAACTTGCTTCAACCTGCTTTGCTGAAGTAAGGTACCTTGTGTATGATATACTCGAGTCTATTTTCACTCTAAAATATGGAATTTCTTTTTGAGGTAACTCTTTCTACACAGAAAAAGTTTTCCTCCCTTAAAGGTTATTAGAATAATCTGAGGGAAGAAAAGAAGAGAATTCTATAGACCTATATTAAAAAAATATTGCACTTACACTTAAAGGGAAATATATATGTGACCTAATGTGTCATACAGTGGATAATCTCAACATTTTAAATTGAATTTCATATAATCAATACTAGAAACAGGAATGATTTGCATAGGCTGGCTAAGCTTATTGCAGGTTTTCCAGTAGAGTGCCTACTATTCTGAAGTTTATATATATGTATAAAATGACCTGCCCAACAGAATTAAATTATTAGGAAATGAGTGAAAATTCATATCTTTAAACAATTCACTTGAGCAATCCTCAATAGCTACAACATAAATACCTTCTAAATATAAATGAATATTTTGGACTTGGTTCGTCCTAATTGTGTATATGTTTCTCTCTCTCTCTCTTTTTGTGACATGTTTTATATCCTTGAGCTCTTGCTCAACTCAGGATCTATAGAACAAGATACATTACCCATTACATTACAATCTAGTTTAATTTAGTACTGGATGATACATAATGGACATGTTCTTCATTAGCCATTATGGCTATATATGAATTCTATAGAATGCGAAATAAATTCTAATTCTTTGGACATAATCACTCAACAGCATATCTCATGGATTTTTGCTAAAACTATATGGCCGCATGGCTCAATTTACTAAAATAAATATTGTGTACAAATTTCTGGCTATTTCACTGATGACAAACAAGCATTAACTTTAAAATGTTTTTGCTTTTCATAGATCTAATCTGTACCTGTACATATTGATATACAAATTTAAATTGCAACCATTAATATATTCAGAGAATAATCAAATTGCTGTAATTTTGATTATCCTGAAGTTAGATAACTTGAACAAAGGTTTGTTACTTTTTTTTTTTGTTCCTTTCAGCATCTGTATAGAATTGCTTGATTGGCATCTGTTCATTATCGGCTAACACATATTCATAAAAATTAACATTTAATTACATGCCTGTCATACTTTTACTCTATGGATAATCCTTAAAGAAAACCGAAAAATAGCTCTATGCTAAATTTTCTGAGCTATTATATTACGCTCCTTACCAGTCCATGCAACCTTTGTCAGCCATGCTACTTAATGTCTACATGTTATTAATACTTCCTCTGAAACTTACGGTACTTTCACGAAGGTCCCTTGTTAGTACTCTAATTTTGTCTCTCGTATAAAAATGTGTTTAATCTTAACGAGATTCTTACCTTTAAAGAAGGAACAAACGCCTTAATTTTTGCTGTCAAAGTATTGTGCCTGTCAAACAGAGGCAACAGGGAGCTTTCGTTTGTCATGCACAGTCTACATATCATATCAAAATTAAGCGTCATTTTTATGCTTTATTACTTGCAGCGTTTATTTGATTGCCAAAATTCACACCAGCATTTCTTTTTTCTAGGCAAAGTATGAAATAAAATTAAATAACGGGGTCATCGACTCACTACTTTTCAGTCACAGCCCGTGTGATGTAGGCGAGGTGGAAATACCAATACAAAATTACAAACTGTTTTAAAAAGCGAACAAAAAATTAAAAACCTTATTTACTCACTAAGCAAATCGAACCCAATTAGGAGCTATTCAGTAGAAAATACTGATATTACGAGTACGGCAGGTATACCTGAAGAATGCATAAACCGTGGTAGATCACTCAGGGTTTGCTCGCAGTGAGCTAATGTTTTCTCTTGATTTTCTGATATTATCAATTCATATAAATATGGAACATTAAGAACAGTAATTCTGATTATGAGTGATATAAAACGCATAATACTAATTTAATTACGTTTGTTTCTGAAAGGTATGTTATTACAATGTTAAGTTTCGTGAAATAGGAAATATTTCATTGGCGTTTAAAAAGTATGAGGACGTAGCCCCGATTGTATGGGGAACCAAAAGCTGAGGTGTAATGTTTGTATTTAATATCTGTAGTCTATATTTGCACTAACTATGCAAGACGAGATAAGAACTGGGCATCAAGCACATATTTACCTAACACGCTCGTATTCATTAAAGTTGGTTTCTGCAATTAAGCTTTTTCATTTATAGTGTGTGGGGACAGAGAGTCCTGTGGCTGCTGTGTTTAGCATAAGTTACAAGATAACAGTACTAATATAACGCCGTTTTAATTAATATTTTTTATTTTTGGAGCAGTGTTGCTTAAGATAGTTCAATTCCTTCGAACTTTTGAGGTATTAATCATGACCATACATTGCCCAATTTCCTTTGACTGGACTGAATACATTGAGAGGGCTGTGGAAGTTAGTCACCACACCACTCAGCATGCCAGCACCGGTCAAACTCAAAGTTGGCGTTCCGGTTTAAATGATTGCATGTGCAGATTGTAGCGTTACGATACTGGAGATAAAAGACATCGTTTCTAGGTTCAAGATAATCTGTGGTTATTTCGCAATGAAGCGTAAGCTTATATTTAGTAGCTTATACGTTTGTGAAGTTTCTGTATAGCCAACAAGCGAAATAGTGTGTAGTTACGACAAGATAAAAGCGTTAAAGCTTTTGGCAAACATTCATTTTAAATCTTGATGGTAATATATTTCCATTCATCATGTCATCAGCTTCTTCGAAAAGACCAAAATTGATCGTATTTGATTTAGGTAAGTAAACTGCCTACGTTTCTTAAAAGTCCCTGATAAAGGATGCGTTGCAAATAGCGATTGACAACACAAGTGTGCACCACGTATCGTTCTGCATTTATGACAATAATGCCATGTTACCTATATAGGTATTGTGTTTATTTCAGATTATACGTTATGGCCATTCTGGGTTGATACGCATGTTACACCACCTTTTAAAAAAGTGTAAGTCTTTGCATATTTAGATTTGAAATATTGTATGATTATGTTCCAAGATTTGGCAGTCACTATAGAATGACAATGCAGCCGAAATTATGCTAATATCAATTTACTGTGCATTTTACATCTTGTTACCGCATTTTGCATAAGCTTTAATAAAATAGTTGATAATAGGGCTGCATGGATTGGAGAGCAGGCAAATTATAGGCAATATAAATGAAAAACTCTTAATTTAATTTATTTGCTCGTGTAGAAGCTCCCAAGTTCACAAGGAGCATTACAATTACACAGGTTAAAAATGCTGACAAACAACATAATCGCTACCCTAATCGTCCTTTAGTAGGGATGCTATACTCCATGACTGCTAGGTGGCAACAAAATCTTACTCTTCCCCTTGGGCTTAACATCGCCTACTGGAAGAGGACATGTGTTCTGATGAGCTTCCAATGTTCCAAGAACATTGAATCTGTTCACCAGAGGGATGATTAGCATCATCAGCAGAAAATACTCTCCTCTTACGATTGTTCCTTGGCACAACTTGAATTCAGGTGATTTACCTTTAACATTAATTGGTGAGCAAATAGCCTTCAGTCTGCATCTTAATAAGTGTCAGTTCCTGTCATAGTTGAATAGTTTTCTCTTGCTTCACAACTAGGACCTTATACTTAACAAACCTTAAAATACTTCTGATCAGAAATAGCAACCATCTCACTGTTTGTTTTAGCACAAGTTCCATGGAATCACAACTGACAATCATCACAAAACATGCCTGAACTCGCCTTTCTATGACACGCACCACAGTTACTGCTCAAATCACACTCTTTAGCACTTTACACTCAAACTCGGACACAACACTAATTACGTAAGCTACATAAGCTACATTAACCACCACACACAAAACTCAAGTAGTAGGCTCAACTTACCCTTCACATGTCACACAAAACTTAAGTCATGTGAGCTACGCTTAACACACACAACACAGAATTCAAGTACTTAGTCACATCCTATAAAAGCTGTAGCTATTATTAAGAATAAAATAATTATTCCAATTATTCAAACTATTATATCACAGCAACTATGTATCTGATTTAATTTGAGACTAACAAATCATTAGCCACATTTAACTACCCTTAATGTGAATGAAAAAATAGAAATGAAAAATACTATATATACACAAATCAAACTAAACCAATATGGTATGCAATCAGCTGATTTTAATGGTCATGTATAGTATGGTTGTTTTACAAAACCGGAGTATAAAAATTAATAATAATTCAATATAATAGGTAAGAAAAATATACTTAAGATACGTTCTATTTAATATATCTAAAATAAATAGATTTGAGAGAATAAATATTTAAGAAAGGTGGAGCTCAAATCCTGGCATATATGTTTTCAGTTTAAAAGATATTTCTGTTCATATATCTATTTAGTTATTTGCAAAGAATATGTTAGTTTGTGGTTACATTTTTATGTGGGCATAGGTAATGTCATAAAACTAAAGTGTTACAATAAAATATAATATATTAAGGCAACATATTATTCATGTACATTTATAAAGACAATATATAGATATAAAATTGTGTGGGATTTGAACCCAGGAGCTGATGCAGTGCACCTCATTGCATGTTCTTGTGAATACAGCATTTATGAGCATTCCCTAATTTCTCCAATCAACATGTAAAATCTGCCAATGACCTTTCTGATTTTTCTTCTTTTTCTCCCCAGGTTTTACATTGTGTTAATGAAAACTTTTTTGTTCTGCAAAGAACTTTTTGCATGAATTTTTTTTTCAACTCTTTGGTTTAAATGATAGCAATAACACTATGACTTTAATTTTACCCTCCTGAAAATAATCAAATAGTATATTTCTTTAGCATTCAATAAGACTAATGCCATAACCTTTTCTGCAGATGGAAACAATTTTGTCTTGGCGCTAAACAATTGGCAACAGTTACAAGTTGATAAACAAAATCAGTTCAGTTGTTTTTTAAAGCATTACAAGTGCTGATGTAATAAATGACAATGGATTTTTGACACTGGAACTACACTACATTTTATTTTCTGAACTTGCATGTTGTTTGAAACATGCCCAGAAAATAAAAATGTAGTGAAGTTCCAGTGTAAAAATCCAACCAAATATTGTAAATAAAATCACTTCACTGTTAAAAGATTTTCTAAATAACAAAAATGATGTGATATTTTCATAAGAATGTGTTTTTGATCTGCTATTAACAAGCGCACCAGCTATCTTGAGCAAAACTCTTTCACATGCACTCCTTCATGTAAAACATAATGCACATGTTCCTTTGAAATGCCTATAGCCTCAGCAACTTCATGCACTTTAATTCAGTGGTCACCTAATACTATATCATGTAATAGTTCAACGAATAAATTTTACTTAAAAAACTGTAGACAATGGAGTGGTAATATATGCTATACTGATGTATTCAACATATACATACTATGAAACATGTGCTAGTTTTATTTAAGAAAGTGGAGTTACTGTGAACATGTTGAATACATTAGAGTAGAATTCTGCTATTGTTGCACTTTTTGGATGTTCTTCATATGAGTCAACATAAAGGCTGGTTTGGCCAGATTCAAATTTACCAGCCCACTTTTTGATCATTGTTGAAGGAGGAGAATAGTTGTCATAAAATAATATAAATTTGATAAGAATTTGCTTTGGTGTTGAAGCATCTTTTATATTGAGCTTTAACACTGCATAATACTTAATTTTATGGAGTATCCACAATATGTCTGTTTTAGAAGACTGTATTAAATATACCATTGGAAAAAATGACTCAATATTTCAAATAAATGTGCCTGGCAAATGTTTCATGTTAAAATACAATTTATTTGAGGCTGAGGACTTTTTAGATAGCCTCATGTTCATTTGAAGCTGGTTTTATTCATATTCTCTAATGCATTCATCAGAAAGAAAATTCATTCTTTTGAAGCATTGAATACAAGTATTGTGATGCAGAAATCAATTGGTACGTTACATGCCCTTTTTGGAACATGTAAAAATTTGTACCATCAATTTCTAACCTTGCATGTTGTTTTATTCAACAAAACTTTGATTTGTGTTAATGACAGTTGACTTCTTGGAGCAGTACTTTATCAGCAAACTTATTTGTGCTCATTTATGTTCAGGATGAATGTAACTTATACTGAACAAATAATTTAGATAGATTAAAAAGAAAATTAGGAAAATTGAATGTCTTGAGAAATCATTGGTTTGATTCCTGGTTTGGACAGACTGTCTGGGAGAGTTGTTAAAGTATACCTTGTAACGGTGACTGCCAGCAAACTCCAGCTCATTTAGATGATTATAATAAATTTTATTCATGGCAAGTGGCTTTAATAAGTATGGCTTCCTTCGGAAGGGAAGTAAAGCCGTGGGTCCCGTGTCGTACATTTGCGGCACGAAAAAGAACCTCAAGCCTGAAAGAGAGGCCCCTGAGCAAAATTTGTCGGCCGTTTCACGCCCTGAGTTGAATGGGACGCTGATGACCTGAGCTGTTAAAGAGCGTCCTTAAATAAATCAATCAAAAAAAAAAAAGTAGCTTTAAAAAACTTATAATTGAAATGAAACTTATGTAAATAAGGGTGACAATCAGCATTAAGAACAATTATAAGAAGCAACTGAGTTGTAATATTTTATTTATTCATTATTTTGCCATCACCATCCTTATACACTAATGTGAAATTGCTTTTGCAATTCTAATATGTATTGGTTTTTTGTGCTTTTAGTTCCAACAAAGTTATAGATTTTCATGGTGAACAGGTGCGTTACTTTCCAGAAGTTCCAAAAGTATTAGAGAGATTGAAAAATGACGATTATCAGCTAGCAGTTGCTTCGAGGACAGGAGAAATTGATGGAGCTAATCAGTTGCTAAAACTCTTTGATTGGGACAAGTATTTTAGCTATAAAGAAATTTATCCTGGATCAAAGGTCACTCATTTTAGTCAGTAAGTAATGTTGCATATTATATGATGATTTCTTTAAATGCAGTTCATTCTTATAATAATTGTTTTTCTATTTTAGGGTAATTTCGCGTCAACTCCCCATATGAGAATTAATTTTGGAACATGGTGGAATAAATATTATTAATTGTTAATATATTTGTATCTTACCATAAGATTAGTACAAATTATTATTTTGTTTAATTTAAATCATCCGTTTTTATAATAAATATTTTTTAAACCCTCCCTCCCCAAAAAAAAATATAATTTACTTAAATGTAAATTAGAACTTACACAGTGAAGCCAATCATATTAATGGATATCATTGTATGATTCAGTTGAACTACACTCTCTTAAAGCTTCACTTACTTTTCATAAATGTATGGAACAGGTTTCGAGAACATTTTGTTCCCATCTTCAACCATGCCAAGGTTCAACTGTCGGATCATTCGTTGAGCTGTGGGAATGTATATTCTGCTCTGGTGGCGGTGTGATAAACTTGTAGTTTATGTTTTCATCCCCGACAATGTCGAAGTTCATTATGCTGTCTTTGTATTTGTAGATGTAGATTTTCTCCCAGGTTGCTAATTCCGTAGGTCCTTGTACTGATTTTAATAATTTTGTTTTATTTATTATGAAGAAGAATTAGCATTTCTAAATAAAGGCTTAAAAACTTGTTCCACTAAAATAGAGGATTATTTGGTAGATTTGGAAGTGGCCATTGAAGGTTTGAAGAACAAAGAAAAAGAAATAGTTAGAATTAAATCAGAAAAAATTTTTAAAGGCATTGTTAAAAAGAATACAGCAGTACACAACACTTATAAGAATACAATAAAATCTTAAATGAAAAAGATGTTGTTTATACTAAAGCAGACAAAGGAAACAGAGTAGTAATTTTGGATAAAGAAGATTATAATAATAGAATGCAGAATTTATTAAATAAAAAAGAATATGTTCCGATCCCATCAGACCCATTGAAAAGGTGTGTTAATTCCATCAATGAGGTTCTGAAAACATGTACAGTCATTCCAAAAGAAACAATATTCAAAATAAAACACAGCAACCCTAAAATAGCTAGGTTATATGGTTTACCAAAAATTCACAAGACTGGAAATGGATGCGCCCCATCATTAACAACATCAATACTCCCTCTTACTATTTAGCAAAATGGTTAGCTAATAGATTCAAGGCATTACCAAAATTTCAAACCAGGAGCATAAATAATTCATATCAGTTAATAGAAAAAATTAAAGACATAAAATTGCACCCCTCTGACACTTATATCTTTCGATGTAGAATCTCTGTTTCCTAGCATACCAAAAGAAAAACTCCTGATTTATCTACATGATTGGCTAAAAACAAGTGGAATTAATGATATACACATAAAAGAATACATCAAACTGACAGAAATTTGCATAAACCAAGCCTTTTTCACTTTTAAAGGAAAATTTTATAAACAACAAGCAGGACTTACAATGGGCAGCCCCTTATCTCCATTTCTAGCTAACCTCTTCATGAGTAGATTTGAAACGCACATCAACACAGCGTTTCCATTCATATTTAAGGTATGGTACAGATATGTGGATGATATATTTGCCATAGTTGACAAAAAACTCATTGACGATGCCTTAAAACTTCTAAATATTCAAGATAAAAACATTTCATTTACATACGAAATAGAAACAGATAACATGCTGCCATTCCTGGATATTAAAATAATGAAATGCCAAGAAAAACTTAAATTTGGAATATACAGAAAGAATACACATGCAGATAATCACATCAAAGCTGACAGTTTAAACCCTACAGCACACAAACATGCAGTAATTAACAGTTTAACACACCGGCTAGTTAACCTACAAATTAGCAAAGAAGAATATTTTAAAGAATACAAACAAATAGAAGAAACAGCAGTTAAAAATGGTTTTAAGAAAGAACTAGTACATAAAAAGGTGCAGAAATTCAAGAGACAAAAACATATCAAAGAAACCACAACACTTCCAGCAAAAAAAGATAAACTTACTTTTAAAAAATTCACATATCATCCATGGGCCACAAAAAAATTTCAGAATATTCTTAAAGATTTTAATATCAGGTTGGCACCGATTAATAGATTTAATGTTCAAAATTTGCTGATAGATAATGTTAATGACAGTATTCCACAAGAAGAAAAATCAGGTATTTACAAAATAAACTGTGCAGAATGTGAAAAAATCTACATAGGGAAAACAAAGAGAAACATTGGCACACGGTTAAAGGAACATTTCAGGAACATAAAGTACAAGCAAATAGAGAAATCAGCAGTAGCATATCAATTTTGGACACAAAATCACGACATAATAAATAAAACAAAATTATTAAAATCAGTACAATGATCTACGGAATTAGCAACCTGGGAGAAATTCTACATCTACAAATACAAAGACAGCATAATGAACTTCGACATTGTCGGGGATGAAAACATAAACTACAAGTTTATCACACCGCCACCAGAGCAGAATATACATTCCCACAGCTCAACGAATGATCCGACAGTTGAACCTTAGCATGGCTGAAGATGGGAACAAAATGTTCTCGAAACCGGTTCCATACATTTATGAAAAGTAAGTGAAGCTTTAAGAGTGTGTAGTTCAACTGAATCATACAATGATATCCATTAAAATATAATTTGCTCACTGCCACATACTTGAATGTTAGCTATTTGAAAACTATTCTAGGTACATTCCTGGATATGTGTCATTTTAAAGCTGTGAATAGGACTTTCATTTATTGTGTGTATGCACATGCATGCACGTCGGAATTGGTGGTGTAGTGGTAACCGTATTTGTCTGCTAAACCCAAGATCGTGGGTTCAAACCTGGGCAGGATCGATGGATTTTTGCGGGCATAAAAATTGTAAGTATGGCTTCCTTCGGAAGGGAAGTAAAGCCATGGGTGCCGTGTTGTACATTTACGGCACGATAAAGAACCTCAAGCCTGAAAGAAGAGGCATCTGAGCAAAATTTGTCACTGTTTCACGCCCTGAATAGAATGGGATGCTGATGACCTGAGATGTTAAAGAGCTCCCATAAATAAACAAATTAAAAAAAAACACTATCTCCTTTTCATATGCAGTCAAATAAGTTCCAGACTTGTATAGGAATGTCTTCAAGTTTTAGTATATTACAGTACATGGAAAGACGATACAGAAATTAATTTTATTTTGGCCAAATAAACTCAATGGTGAAAATGGTGTTTGAAAATGTTATTCATTTATAATATGGAATATGGAACCATTCCATGAAATTATTGCTCTGAGTTCCCTTCCATCATTTATAAATTCATATTTGGATAGAACACTAAAATTAGTAAAGTAAACTGAAATATATATATAATGCAGGTGTATTCATAAGCATGTGAAAAAGCATTAAAAATTCTGTGCATATAAACTAAACAGTGGATCATGGTAATTCTTATGATAATAGAAACTCTGCAAGTATTTGTTTTACATAAATAATAGATGCTCAATGTATCCACCATTGCCTATGGCAGACATTTATGCAATATTTTGTTTTGTCCAACACACTTGTCAGCATATCTTGTGAAATCACAGCAGCAGTGAAGATTTGAAATTAGGAAAAAGTGCAGGCACAAAATCTCCATGAGAGAAAGTCACTTGGTAAACCTGAAAACAGGGCAACTACTGCATTAATGTATCATCTTGTCATGGCTGTGGAACTGTGGACATACAGCCTTCATCCCAGAGTTTCTCATACCTTTCTTGATACTGAACTTGGTGCAGTTGAAAACAAATATTATCTTCTAAAATCATCACTGCACAGTCACAATGGATGAGATTTTTGTGCATTCTGAAACCAAAAGACTGCTTATATATTTACACTAATCCTTACCCTTAGTGAAATACTGGAGTGGCTAGAGCTGCAGTTCAGAGCGATAGCGGAGAAAGCTGAAGGTGTAACTTCAACCGATATAGTTTGATAATAATGCTGTCAAGCACAACAGCATGATAGCTCAGATGGTTAGAGCGTCATGCCATAGATGTGAAAGTGGTGGTTTGGAATCCTTACATACTAATGCTTCTTTTCCTTTTTCTTTTCTTCTCTCTGTCTTTTTTTTGTCGCTATTAAAGGAGATGTGCCATCATTAAATTGATTTACCCAACCCCTATCAATTTATATATACGAAAAGAGTCAAGTATAGTCTGTCAGACTGTAGCAGCAAACCACTGGGTCCACTGGTTTCCAGTATTTACTAGTGTTGAGGTTAGGGTGTGTCCATCCATCATTGGTCCTGGTTGTGTAGTGGTAACCATACTTGCCTTCTAAACCCAAGGTGGTCGGGTTCGAACCCGATCGATGGACTTTTTCGGGCATAAAAATCGTAAGTATGGCTTCCTTCGGAAGGGAAGTAAAGCCAAGGGTTCCGTGTCGTATATTTACGGCATGGTAAAGAACCTCAAACCTGAAAGAAGAGGCCTCTGAGCTAATTTGTCAGCCGTTTCATGCCCTGAATAGAATGGGACGCTGATGACCTGAGATGTTAAATAGCGTCCTTAAATAAACAAATCAATCAATCAATCCATCCATCCAAATAAATTAATTGCTAATTCCAATAAGACAATGCTTGGTAAAAAGTGAAAAATTCTGTATTGTAATAAGGAACAATGTATAAAGTTCTGAGGAATAGGTTACCTTACCTTAAAAAAAAAAAAAAAATTAATGCACGCAACATTTACAGTGTTACAAGCAGCCATGCAAATAAAGAAAAGTATATATTCTGCTATCTCCCATTTGGGACTAAGGAGTTTGCCTCTCTGCTGTTGCTTGCCAGACTGCAGCTCTAGCCACTCCAGAATTTAGCTACAAATAAGGGTAAACCATTTACTAGTGCTGTCTCCCACCACCAAACCATGGCAACTATGCACATGCTAACTTCTCTTTAAAAAACTTACAGAGTTCATTGATGTAAGATGATCAATTCTGATCAGTTCTGTTTATTTGTGGTGAATTTTTAAAATATTTTGTGGGCATATGAATAATCCTTATATAATAAAATATAATATTAGATATGCTACATTAAAAACAACATAATTGAAGAGAATTTGTTCAGATAGTTTTTAGAAGTAATGCTGGTTTTTCATGTACTTTTCTTTCTTTTATTTGTTTTTTGTCTGATAATTTCTACTTTTCATTTTCAGATTTAGGAAACATTCTGGAATAAGCTTCAAAGAAATGCTGTTCTTTGATGATGAACAGAGGAATATAAAAGATCTTAAAGAAAAGGGTGTTTGTTCAATTCTTGTAAGGAATGGGGTAAATATGCAGGTGGTTGAAGATGGACTAAAGACTTTTGAAAAAGGAAATACAACGTAAGGAATGTATGTGAATGTTGTAGTATTTTAAGAGTATGTGGGAAATATATATGAATATTTTAATATTTTAAGAGTATATAAGAAATGTATGTAAATGTATTGTTATTTTTAAATTATATATTATGGATTGATAAAACAAAAAATATATATTTACTGTGTAGTTGTCAAGCAGTATTAATTTCTTCAGGAATTCTTAGAAGAAGTGACAGAATTAGGAATGCCTTTTTCATTTTTTTGGGGGGGCAATATGAAAAAAAAACTTTGCATATTTATGAAGTGCATTAATAATTTAAAGAGAGGTATAATTGATGATACGAAAAGGGGTGCGAACCTTACTTCATTGTTAGTTATGGTTCAAAATAGAAAAATTGAGCAAATTAGAATGCTGTTCTTTGCAAAGTAGTATGTAGCATATCTGAAGAAGAAAAAAGTTGTACTTTGGCACAATATTTATAATTTTAAGGAAGCTAAATAACAAGGGAAATGAGCTTTTTAAATGATAAAGTATAAAAACTAGTCAAGGGCTACAGCTTTAATGCAATTTCCCCTTGGACTGGAAACTTTCATGGCATTGATTACTGATTATGGGTGATTATGCAAGAGCCATAATCAGTTTTCCACATTATTATTGTTGCCTGACAGTAGGTCAAACATACAAAGTATTTCTGAATTTCTGTTGGCAACATGTATGTACCATTTTATTATAAAATGAAAGTGTAATAAGTGTTTTTTGTGCATAAGCTACTTGTTATATAAAAATATGTAAACTATTAATCTTTTTAGAATTGGAATATTTAAAACACTCTTTATGGTTTCACTTACATGTATACATGAATGTAAACTACTGTTGATATAGGAAACACAGATACATTTACATTAATAGCATTAATATTTAATTACTGTATAACATTCTTATCTTGATAAATAAGCTAATTTAAAACATGCTACATTTTTCTTTTGACTTTTAGGATGTCAGATTTTGCGAAAACAATGCATTAAAATTAATATGTGGGGCAGTAAAATCTACTCCCATATTGCCTTGCAACAATACACAAATAACCTATCAATAAATATAGAAATAAAATGTCAAGCAAGAACTGCACATGCAAAATCTCAAACAAATCCCCTGAAAAGAGGGAAAAATAAAATTTATAAAAAACAAATCTTGAAATCTCAAACTTGAGCAAGAGATAACTGAAGCTTTTGGATATCCCTAACCAGGGAAAGCCACATAGCAAACCCACCAACCCACTGGAACATCGAGAAATTATATATGACATAAGTCTGATAGAGAATACCAAAAAGCAAGACAATTCACTACAAATGTTTAACAGATTACTCTGGAAACTGTAGAACAAAGCTATCTCAAAGAGAAAGACTTTATACAGATGGATGAGACAAAATCAGCTGGGTCAGGAATGCACTGTACATGCTTTTCCCACTACAAATCAGCAGGAAGAAACAAGACCAAGTTCGAGAGAGAGAGAGAGGGAGAGAGAGAGAGAGAGAAGCCATCTATATTCTCTCCAACAGCTATATTACAGAATTCAAAGTTTAAAAGAAGTTGTCATGCTAATTGACTTTCAAGGTGCAATGTAGGCCATAATTTCCAATAAAAATGCAAAAACAAATAGCTTAAAAGAAAGTGTCTTAAACATGTAAATTCTAAAACAATAGTATTACCTAGGGTACTGTCACATATTGGGCTTGAAAGGGCAGACAGCCTAGCAAAAAAAGGGAACTGAACTGCCAACTATAACAACTTGCTTTGCATTAAACACAAAAGAACAATTATTAAAAATGCACAAAGGTACATAAACAAGATACATAGATTTAACATCAAATAAAATAGGCATTCATAAATAAATTGACCCAGAAACAACTAGCTAAGAAAGGAGGCAACAACTGAGTTCTGACTAGGTATACAGGACATGGCTCTTGGGCAGCACATCTCTAAAAATATAACTGTGAGGTCCAGCCAAGTGTACCTTTTACCAGTAGCCAGATGCAGTAATGAATTAAGATCACTTCCTTGTGTGTTTAAGACTTGATTCTAACCAACAGCAATGCAAAATTTTGACCATCTGCCATAAGAATCAGTGAACATTTTTCTATAGTTAACATTTTAAAAAAATTGAGTCGAGATTGTAACATACATACCACTAAAATTCAATAAAAAGGAAGACTAGTTTTGGGAGCCATTGCTCCTATCATCAGTTCCTGGCCGACTGCCGGCCTTGCTGTTCATGGTAGATTGATTCGCCTCTGGTGGAGGTTTAATGAACTTTTGTATTAGTACATCATTTGGCGGGATTTCAAAATTAAAAACTTTCTTTTTATTCTTTCAAATATAGATGTTTTCCCAGACTGTAAATTCAGTTTTCCCTTTAATATTTTTAAGTAATTTGGGGTTTTTATTAATACTATGTTGTTCTTTCCAAAAGTGCCAAGCTACCGCCGATTTTTCTTGTTTTTGGTTTAGGAATATAAATGTACTAATACAAAAGTTCATTAAACCTCCACCAGAGGCAAATCAATCTACCACGGACAGCGAGACTGGCAGTTGACCAGGAAATGACGATAGGAGCAATGGCTCCTGAAACTAATCTTCCTTTTTATTGAATTTTAGTGGTGTGTGTTACAATTTCGACTCAATTTTTTTAAAATGTTAATATTTGACATCACTGTTACAAGAGTCCACTATATTTTATACTTTTTCTATAGTTTTTATTGTTTGCATATTTTTAATTAATCTCAGTTCACCATTTTGAACATGATCTCTTCCTTCATAATTAAATTTTCAGGCAATAAGTTGGTTATCACTCGGAGATAAATTTGAGATTTCACTAGAAAAGCTTGAGGCTACTTGTTATATTTTTTTGCAATTGTATTGGCTGTGAAAGTCTGCAAATGAAATCTCTAATTGCATGTTTTGTTATACAGTAGAACCTTGCTTCATCATTTTTGGAGAGATCAGGTTAAAGAAAACCATGGATGCGGGAAAACTATAGATACGTTAAGTGCATAAATCATACTCAAAAATAAATAAAGCCAGTATATAAGCAAACACTATTTTGTATCAATTTTACATGTTACCATGTATATATTTTACACTTTTATCGACCCTGGTGGTAACTATACTTGCCTCATAGACCCATGTTCACAGATTCATTCCTGACCAGTTGATGGATTTTTTCAGGTGTAAAAATCCTAAGTGTGGTTCCGAAGGGAAGTAAAGCCAAGGGTCCCATGTCATACATTTATGGCACATAAAGGAACCTCAAGCCTGAAAGCAAAGTTCTCTAAGCAAAATTTGTTGGTCATTTCATTCCCTGTTTGAATGGAACACTGATGACCTGAGAAGAAGTTAAAGAGCATGCATAAATTTTAAAAAAGGAATTTGATTCTTTGCTATTTTTTCATGTAAAAGAATTTTCCCCATTCAATGCATTCTGTTGTCCAATACTGTACATACCTTCATTGTCATGTGTGTAGGATACACTCATATAGTTTCACATGCTCTCAGAGCATCGACGAACATTGGCATGGCTTCAGCTGTTGCATCATCTTCCCCCTCTTCCTCACTCCCCTCCCCCATTTCGAAAGCACATGCAACTCTTCCTACTTCATTGTACACTTCATCAACACTTTTAAAATGCCACATGTGACATTGTCCTCATCCATTGCCTCATAGGTCTCAAAAATAACTACAACAGTAACTCTGGCCCATTCTGGTTATCGTGGGACTCTGAAAGTATCTGCAAATATAGCGAGAGAGTAACTCTTTCTCGGATCAAGAGTGATGCAAACTCTGTAATACCTGGTATAAGAAGAAGGCAAATTATAGGAATGTACTACATAAACATTTTCCACCCTCCTCACCATGTTCATGCAGAGTAAACTTGTTAGATACTCGCAAATTGTTAGATACCCATTGGGCAAGCCTGATTCAAGTCTGAGTGGTCCTCATTCGCTTGGCAGCATGGGTATCTCGCATATACTCATCATGTGCAGATAAATGGTTCAAGTCCCTCTCTTACTTCAGCCTCCACTTGTCTTCTGGTTGGCATATTATACATGTGATGATCACTGATTCACAATTGCAATTTAAAAACGATCGTTTGAAGACAGGGACTGAACCTTTTGAACAAATAATGCAGGAAAACGATATTTTGAGGAACAATGAATGTGGATGTTATTTACATAAGATACAAGGTAAAATGTTTGGAATTGCATAAATTGAATGATAAATGGAGGTTCCACTGTATTGGAAGTATCTTTTTCATTAATTCTACAATATGGAAAAATAGATAAACATGCATTTTTTTAATAATTGAAAGAAACGTGCTGTGATACATTTCCTTGAAACAGCAAAGTTGCATATAAGTGATAATATATTAAATAAGAAAATATATATAAAAAATATATCATGAGCAGGTAACATTCTATAGCTACACAGTGTGTGCTCTTACAAACAACAGTGTAATTATAAAAAGAGGCATAGAGTTAAATATAACTGCCTTCTGGAAATAAATAATTCATGTAAAGATATGTTTTGAAAATTATTTTTATGAAAATGAGTGAAATGTATTTAGTTGCAGTAAAAACAATGCTATTTAACTGCATCTTGTAATCACTTTATTATTTTATTAAAAACACTGAGTATTTATTGTAATGGGGCAACATTAACCCAAAGTGTTTAAATGGACTGAATTTAAAATAATTTCTACAGTATGAAGAAAGGAATTTGTGAATCTGTGGCAATTGATATCTATTCTTAGATAAATAGGAATGCAGGGAAGTACAATTGCCAAAGAGTAAAGTAAAGGAAGCAGAATAGAAGTTTAGTTAAAGAAGGGGACCGAATCAGCAACTGCCATGTAGTGTTCCCATTTATTTCTACCTGTTTTATTTATTGTCAGTATGTGATATATTTATTGTATTATTGTTATAAATTAAAATAAAAGTGGAAAACTTAAATCTATTAATTCAATATAGTTGTAGTGTTTCCATCATAAAACCAGTTCAATGTTCTTTATGTTAAAGTAAAATAAAAGTTTAACACTGATTTTATAAATTTATCCATGTCAATTTGGTTGATAGAAAACATTCTGTTAGTGTTCAATAAAAGTGGAAAACTTAAATCTATTCAATATAGTTGTAGTAATTCCATGATAAAACCAGTTCAATGTTCTTTATGTTAAAGTAAAATATAAGTTTAACACTGATTTTATAAACATTTTTATCCATAACTTCTTTGTTTATTAAAAAGTTAAAATAATCAACACTCATGAGCATTTCACTCCTTTAATTATTAAAATAACAGGACATGTTTCGTGAACATATCGTTCACATTGTCAACTGAGTACAACTATATACTATACAACTCAGTTAACAATGTGAACGATATGTTCACGAAACATGTCCTGTTATTTTAATAATTAAAGGAGTGAAACGCTTATTATTTTAACTTTTTAATAAACAAAGAAGTTATATTTTCGTTTTACTGTGTGGATTCCTTCAAAGGTATAAATTTTTATCCATGTCAATTTGGTTGATAGAAAACATTGTTAGTGTTCGTCACAACTTTAAGGTCTGAATAGCATTTCTCTATAGAAATATTTAAATATTATGAATTTTGCATTCTACAGGTTGTAATTACAGCATACATGTGATTTTAAATATTGTTTTTGTTTATGGATATATTTTTCCATACTGTTAAGTCTATAGGATTTTTTGAAGAGCTTTTAAGAGTTGTGGTTTGTATTTGAATTTGTAGTTTTTTTTGGGGGGGGGAACAGCAATGGATTGCAGATTTCTCATTATATTTTACATTTCTCACATTTTCATTAAACTGTAGCATGTTTGCTTTTGGTCTTTGCAACTGATTTCGTAAGGTCTTCAAAATATGTCTAAGTAAGTGGAACAAATAAGTGAAATTTGAGTGATTTCGTCATAAAATTGCAAAATTACTTTTCTTCTTTTTTATTTTTAGCATTGTTGGAAACTTTCATTGAATGCATAGCATTTGAGATCCTGTAGCCTTGATTCATAATGATTATTTACATATTATTTTATTGCTATGTTTATATAAAGAAGCTTTATTTTTTAATTATAGTTTAGGGCGAGGATTTTCCTCTCCACAATAAGGTACATATATAATACACTCCCCTGTTGGGTTTTTCCATTAGGCTGGCTCCTAGTTTCCTTATTCAGCTCCACCATATATAGGTTAGATATGCTACTTACCTATATGTGTCAATGCTTGGGATTCATTGTGAGTCATTCTGCTACATTTGTAGACTACTTAACTGCTATATAGCATTGTCCAATGTTATATTTTCTGATTCAAAAGTTGTAATTTAAGAAATTAGTTCAAATAGAACCTTTTTCAGAAATTGTAGGATGTTAACAAATAATATAGGCACGCAAAATAAAAAAAGTAAGTAGCTTTACAGTGGATCTCAGAGCACTATAGAATTTATAGTAATCAATAGGCACTTAGCCAAAAAAGATCAATGCTACCTGTGGCTTTAAAACTGTTAAATTGTATATAATAGGGAAAAATAGGTAAAAGCCAGAAAATTTGAATGAGAGTGCAGAAGTCATATCCTGAATACTATGAACAAAGTGAAAAGTGTGGCAGTTACTCATGGTACTAGTCATGACTTAGAGTCTGGATTCTTATGTAATTACATATTCTTTCCTTCATATGTAGTTACTTAATAACTGAAAATGTTGACAATTTACATTTACATACTCTTCCAAATTGATCACAGTTAAATTTTCTTCCATCCCAAATTTCTTTTAACTATTCTATATAAATCTAAAGAACTTTTTCCTCTTAGACTAGCCCAAATCTCTTGCTTCCCTATATCTTCTACCATCTGTCTCACTATCAAAAACCCACTGATGTTACTTTCACCTAGTCTCCACACATTCCCTATTCCAATTTCTTCCCAACTCCCCAAACCAACTCTACATATCTCTGGTATATAAATACATTGTTATTATAAAAGGAAGGTGAAGTGTTAACTAATAGAACAAGTAGTGGCCATTTGTACATAAGAATAGTGAAAAAGCAAGAATAAGGAAAAGAAATGAAAGAGTTCAAGAAAGATTTTATTGCTGGAATTATAGTGGCATTTTTCTTAACCCATTGAACCCTGTCCCACGGGTTTGGAAAGTGTTGTGGATGAGATCTTGGAGAGAATGAACAAATTAGAAGTTTGTCTCAGTAATAAGATGATTGTAATGTAAGAGATTAAGCAAAAGATATGTGAAGAAGTGGGGACGATAAAAAAGGAGATGGGAGTAGTAAAGTTAAGATGGAAAGGCTAGATAAGAGTAGTTAAAGTTAAGATGGAAAGGCTGGAGAATGAATACTGTAAGTTAAATATGGTGTTTATTGGAGTGGAAGAAAAAAGAGGAGTTTGGGTAAAGTCAGAGGTGCATGAAATTTTGAAAAAGTTGGAGATGCAATTAGGAAGATGGGAAATTTGTAGATGCATATTGGGTGGGAAGAGAAGCAGGTATATGAGTGTAAAATTCACAATGAGTACTGTGCACAAGATCTTAAAAGAACAAATATTTTTATTAATAAGGATTTATCAAAGGAGGAGAGGGAAATTAAGAGGAGGTTAATATCAGAAATGAAAGAAGCAAGGGCAAATGGGAAACAAACATTTACGGAATATGCATTTATGAGTGGATGGAAGGATTGTCACTGCTAATAAAAGGGAACTTGGTAATGGTAGTAATACACAGCAGGTTATGCCTCAAAGTCCTGTACAAGTTGGTCTGAAGATTGTAGGTGGAATCGACTGTGTATGTGCCTAATGAAGAGAAGGGAAAGTTGAGGTTGATGCAAGAGCATGATCGGAAGGGTCGGGATGACATCTCCATCCAAGAGGACATCATTAGACAAGGACTGGACACGAGAGATTCAACAGCAGATGAGGGAGCAGATAGAGGAAGAAAGAAGAGAAGAGGTATCATGGATAAAATATAGTGAACTTTTGTAACAGTGGTGTCCATTATTAACATTTAAGAGAAATTGAGTCGTGATAGTAACATACACACCACTAAAATTGAATTAAATGGAAGACTAGTTTCGGGAGCCATCGTTCGTATCATCAGTTCCTGGAGTGGACCAGGAACTGATGATAGGAGCGATGGCTCCCGAAACTAGTCTTCCATTTAATTCAATTTTAGTGGTGTGTATGTTACTATCACAACTCAATTTCTCTTAAATGTTAAGGTATCATGGAGTTGACACAGAACAGCATCCTAGAGCATGGTAACATGGTAAAATGGCATGTGGGAATTAAGTCGGAAGAAGCTGCAGGAATTCAGTTATATAGTAGACTGCATAGCATGAGAAAATCTGGTTTGTGAGGTTGCGGTTCTGGAACTGCAAAGGTCTGAAAAGCATTTTGTCAATAGATTTTATTGGGTCATTAATTGGTAAGGCACATATTAGCTGTAGTTGAAACATGGTTAAGGGAGGAGATGAAATAAGAATGATAGATTTTGAATTTTTGGGAAAAATGGGTTCAAGAAGGAATACCAAGGGTAGAGCCTCAGGTGGTTTGGGTTTATTATACAGAAAATAATGGAAGAGGTAATGTGGGTGATATGGGTGAAGTTAGCATTATGTGTAGGGATAGTTTATAATCCTAGAAATTTTTGGTTTCATGGCCTAGACCTGTTCTTGAAAAATGAGGTGGAAGAAATCGGAGAGAAATTTTCTATGGTAGAATTTTTATTCCTGGGTGACTTTAATGCAATAAATGTGAATCTGCAAAAGAAGGTTTGGGATAGATTAGATGAATTAGCTAGAGAACAATATAAGAGTAGTACTAGGAGCAGTAAGGAATAATAAATGAAGAAGGTATGAAATTTGTTCAGTTTTGCAAGTATAATGGTTTGATGATTTTAAATGGCTCTTTAGGGGGTGATAAAGTAGGCACGTTCATATTTGTTAGCGCAAGTGGTCAAAGTGTGTTAAACTTTGCATTGTGGTGTTGTGGTTGGTAGTCTTCAGACTCACTAACAAACTTCAAAGTGATGAATCTAGTGAGCAACAGCCCTCATTTTTCCCTAGAGGTGGAATGCAGTGGCATATTAAACATCAAGAAGGTTTGAAATTCACCAAACAAGGATGAATTGGGTGAGAAAGTGGACAGATATAGGTGGAGTCAGGACCGGGCTTGAGAGTAATATTTAGTTATGAACTCTGTAATGGCAAGATTGTGTGTCTATGGAATTAATTGGTAGAATGAATTGGTTAAGGAGGTAGAGGCTCTAAGTGTATTAGAATTTGTGTTTAAGTGTGCAGGAAATAGGATGTTCATAGGAATGAGAAATAAATGAATAAAACACAATGACTGATTCGATTATGAATGCAGGATAATGAGAAGCCTAGTAAAAGGTGCCTTAATTTTGTTTGTTCACTTACGGATGCTCTTTAACATCACAGGTCATCAGCGTGCCTTAATTAAGTGGAGAGAAAATGCTCAGGAGGAGGACAGAGGAAGATTGATGGAGCAAAGGGTTTTGTATAAAAGGTTATTAAACTGGGAAAAAAAGATGAATGGGAGAGAAAAAAGGCCTTAGAACTACAGACAAAAATTTGACTGGGAAAGGCACAACAAATATGGGAAATTATAAAAAATTGTGCAAAAGCTAGAGCAGGCAGTCCATCAACTGTACCGGAGAAATGGGTGGAGTATCTTTAAAGGCTTATATAAATTTAGGGACAGTATGAGGGATTGGAATTGGAATTAAGATACAATGAGATGCTGGATGGAGAGTTTTCTTGTGAAAGGTGTTGAATCGGGTTCAGAAGGGGAAGAATAAGGCAGTAGGGAAAGATGGATTTCCAGTAGAATTTTTTTAGGTATGGTGTCAGAAGCAAAACCAATTGGAGTGCTTGACAAGATTATTGAATTCAGGTAAGTGAACCAAGAGAATACCTGAGAGTTGGCATACAGCTATTATAGACCCCATATTTAAGAGTAAAGGGTCTATTGAACCAGGAAGTTAATAGAGCAACTGCTCTTCTATCGAATTTTGGCAAGGTTTTACAGGGATTTTAATTGACAGAATAAGTGATTGGGTAGAAAAGAATACTTGAATCTCCCCATTTCATTTAGCTTTTTGGAAAAGATCAAAGAACTGCTGATAATGTATTTGTTATTAAAACAATGATAGATAAATGCTTAGCTAACAAATAGGGCCGATTATACGCAGTATTTGTTGACCTAGAGAAAGCATACAATACAATTAATAGAGAGCCGCTATGATATAAATTATGGCATAAAGGGATGAGTAAGGAGATGATTGTTTTGTTAAAGGAGCTTTATAAGGGTAATATGTTGTGTGTTCTAGATGTGATGAAGGTCTATAACTATATATATTAATTTTTTTATTGCCTTTTGAAATTTGCTGCATTTATCTATTCCGTAAATATTTTTGGATTCACAGTAAAAAAGGCATCAGTCCTCACACCTCTCTTCATGAGGGAAAGATACTTTAAAGGAGAACATTTTCATTTGTCAGATTTTCTCTCTCTTTTTTCAGCATGGTTTCTCTAGTATGGGATAAATTAAAGCGGGCAAATTTTAAACAAGTGCAATAATAATAATAATAACAACAACAACAACAACAAATTGAATCTTGTACTTACGAAGCTGTTGACAATGGAGTGGCAATATAACTTCAACTTATATATTCACTTTTTTACACTTTACTCCGTTCACTTACCCAAAAGTAAGACGCGTTTCGGGAGAATCTCTCCCATCTTCAGTTGCTTACTGTTTTTTATTTGTCTCTGAGTTACTAGGCAATGGATGATCTGTATATTTGCTGAAGATATTCTTTTAAAAATGGTTTTACATGAGTTTAAACATAAATATTACAATATATATATATATATATATATATATATATATATGCAGTATATATTTTCCAAATTTAACAAGGAATGTGTGACAACAAAATAACAGTTGGTGATTTTCTTAGATTCTTTTGGAGAAAAGGCTTGAGTGCAAAGTCAATAACTTAAGAAAATATGTTAGGTGGAAGTAGGATAAATATTGTACTTACAAAGCTGTTGACAATGGAGTGGCAATATAACCTAAACTTAGGTATTCATTTTTTACACTCAACTCCATTCACTTACACAAAAGTAAGAGCATTTCGTGGGAGAAATTCTCCCGAAACGCGTCTTACTTTTGTGTTGAGTGCAAGTTGAGTTGAGTGTAAAAAATGAATACTTAAGTTTAGGTTAGAAGTAGGATGTTATCAGTATGAGAACCACACTGAATGGATATGCTTGACAATATATAAAAGCAGAAATAATATTTTTACAAGTTGGGAATTTGTTATCTGAAAGGGTGAAATTCCACCTCTGTTTAAGCACAACTTGATTTATATGGGGGTGATGGGAATTTTAGATAAACAATTTTTTTAATTAATCATAAATTCATTTATTTTTGCAGAAAAAAATTATGATTAAAAATATCTTTATCAAATACCGTAAAGTTTCATTTAAGAACTTTCGAGAAATTATAAGAAATTTTTAAAAAATTCTGTTGGAACTCGTACAGTAAAGTTTGTTACATGTAAATTCTATCTAATCTTCATTAAGAACTTTCGAAAAATAAGAATTTTTTTAAAAATTCTGTTGGAACTCACACAGTGAAGTTTTTTAAATGTAAATTCTAACTAATCTGTCATCTAACACACTCTTATGCTTCACTTACTTTTAAATACGGTGGAACTGGTTTCAAAGAGGTATCTTCTCCATCTTCAACCAACTTGAGTTGTCAAGTCAAGATAGAATTTACCCTAAAGTTTACTAATTACACCTACAATGACAAGGTCTACTTAAAAAATGTTATCAGATTTTAACTTGAAATGCTAATTGAAGTCAATGGTTAGCTGATGATGCAGCCAATGGTCTGCGGAACATGTACTACATTTAAACAAGTAAGTGGAGCTAATAAGTGTGTGTAGTTCGACTTAATGATACAATGATCGTAAGTAATCAGATGTTTTAGTCTGAATTTTATGTTTGCATTTTCTTGCTGCTATTCTCCTTATTAATATCACCATATGTTTTTGTTTAACTCAATGCTTCAAATGGAGGTACAGCTATTAGTTGTCAATAGAATATGTCCTAATGTACAGTATATCAGTGAACAAAAGATTACCCTTGACACCCTCTCTCTAATGTAAAAATCATGGAAAAAAATGAAGCTACCTACAGATAGATGATGGATGAGCACTGAAAACAATAGAATGGGATATATGCTGAAATATCTCACTGCTGCTTTCTGAATGCTGAATGCACATAATTATTAAAAAAACAAAATAGCCTGCAGGCTAGGCATATATGGTATGATATTATGAATGAACTTGCCATTTAGATTTGGTACTATTGTTGGCATATTTTTATAAAAATTAGGGAAATTCCTGCACATTTTGCCAAAAATTATGAAAACATTATCAAATCTTTAAATTTGGTCAATATATTTTTTTTTTTGATTGTTTTATTTATGGACGCTCTTTAACATCTCAGGTCATCAGCATCTCATTCAACTCGGGCATGAAACGGCCAACCAATTTTGCTCAGAGGCCTCTCTTTCAGGCTTGAGGTAATTTTTTGTGCTGTAAATGTATGACACTAGACCCACAGCTTTACTTCCCTTCCAAAGGAAGCCATACTTAGGATTTTTACGCCCAAAAAAATCCATCGGTCCTGGCCGGGATCGAACCAACGATCTTGGGTTTAGGAGGCTAGTATGGTAACCACTACACCACCAGGACCGACGGGTCAATATTATGTTCACAAATCTGGCATATGGGCCAATCTTTCACATGATTGGGAAATCATAAAAATAAAATAGTCTGATACAAACAAAAAGTGAAAGAAAAGTACAGAATAAGTTAATTAGGTGCATTAAATATTCATTAAAACCCATTGTAAAATGCAAAAACAACTAGATTACTGAAAGTATATTTTATAAATGGTTTGATAGCATTAATATAATATACTCTTATCAAAAAGTTACGTTTTCAATATTCTGTTGGACAAGTAAAATACAGTATCCCAACATGCTCATAATACAACAAATAGCCCCATGCCATATACAGATATTTTTTACCCTAAGTTCACTAAAGTTAATATTTTTCTGAAGGCCTAGCTGGGCATCACTTAGAATTTTTAGTCACTTTTTATAATGTTATAAAATTCTTAGCTGTCCAACATGGAGTTTATTTATGATTGCAATTTTGGTTTAATTAAGCAAGTTTCCCAACAAAATCATATGTGTCAAACTGAAACTACTAAAAGTTAATTTTATTTTAGAATTCATTTAAGAACTTTTGAAAAAAGACATTTTTAAAAAATTCTGTTGGAACTCACACAGTGAAGCTTGTTAAATGTAAATTGTAATTAATCTGCCATCTATCACACTCTTATGCTTCACTTACTTTTAAATATGGTGGAACCGGTTTCGAATAGACATCCTCTCCATCTTCAACCTACTTGACGACTGGTACAAGAAACTAACATCTATGAGGACCTTTGGCTCCATCCTGGTGGTGTTTTTTCCTTTATAAACTGGAAATTGGTATTACATTCTCCTCTTATGAATTTTGACATTATAGGAGAATGTGGATTACATTAATACATTTATATTACATTCTCTTCTTATGAATTTCAACATTATAGGAGAATGTAATACCAATTTCCAGTTTATAAAAGAAAAAACACCACCAGGACAGAGCAACAGGTCCTCATAGGTGTTAGTTTCTCGTACTATCAAGTTGGTTGAAGATGGAGAGGATGTCTCTTCGAAATCGATCCCACAGTATTTAAAAGTAACTGAAGCATAAGAGTGTGTTAGATGACAGATTAATTATAATTTACATTTATTTTAGAAGTTTGTTAACATGAAGGTAAATTATAAAAAATCTTACATTAGGTTGGGAAGTGGGAAACTTTGTCCAGTTTTTAAAATTTTGGAAAATCTGAGAACCTTACTTTGTGCCATTCACAAAGTATCTCATTAAGAAAGTGTACCAAAATCTGAAAGTTCTGATGAGGGCTCCCTCATGGTGGATGATAATTCAGCTGAATGAGCTCAGAGAATCATCCAACCAATGCAGGTGGTTGAGATCATTAAGTCATGGACTCATGAGCAGAAGGTGTGCAGTTCAGTTTCTGTCCTTCCCAATTGAACTTTATCCAGGTTTTCCTTATTCCTCAGAAATGGCAAATGCTAGAAAGGTGCTCTAAACTTAAGTCTGGAACCTTCCCCTCAAGGTTTGAAATCATTAAAAAATGGGGGGGAGAAAAATAGAAAAATCCGAAATAGAAGTAAGCTAATTTTATTCATTTGGCGAACAGTACAGTTAATCTGAGACTTCATTATTAACTGCATTATAACATGAATGTGCAGAGTTGGTACAATACTGAAAGTCTGATAGTTCTATTATTTCTATATATATGATTGCTGTCATTTTCATAGAAATACCAAAATAGTACATTATTTTAAGTTATATATGTACTGTGCAATTTCTTTGTTTTATAATGAAAGGATTCTTCTCTCTGGGGGGGGGGGGATTTTAAGGTAAAATCGTTGTTGGGGCAAAACCCCCCAATTCCCCCTCGATTTTGCACCCTGTTTCTCTTTCTTAAAATAAAATTCTTGCCCAATTTATCATTTCATCCATGTATTACCAGTATCCACCGCCTCAGTAGTAAAAACGGGCATTTTTAATAAGAACCCAGGTCCACTGCGTGAGAAACATTCATGCTATCACTAAATCATGTTATACATATAAAGGTAAGGTATTAATTAATGATTATTTAAATGGTATGCAGTCTATTTATTCCTAAATTTCGCAATAACATCTTTTATTCTTAAAAGAAAAACCTGGAAAATAATTTTTAAGGATGGAACTAAGAACCAAATTCTTATGTTGCAAAGTTGTAGCGTGATTATTACAAATATAGAAATTCACTGCCGTGATTTAGATGCCAACACTTCTATTTATTACCTAGAGGCGCTTGGTTCGAATCCATTCTGGACAAATTGCATCGGTAAGTTATTTTTATGGAGTATTACCGTACCCTGAAGAATGAATATGTTTACTTTAGATTCTAAGGCATCCGAACCAATTCATTGTCTCAAAAGACCTTGGTGTTGGAAGTTAAAAATGAAAGCAAGAATCAATCATTGCAGAACTATACATGTTAAGGTTTCATAGCAAACGTACACATTGCATTCTGTACATCTGTTTAATTAGCTATAGAGAAATTATCAAATAACGGCAGTGGTTTGGAATTGATATTCTTTTATTTTAAGAAATATATTATAATTCAAAATATTAATTGGCGTCATTCTGCAGTTTAATTGCGCCAAAATTTCATTACCAGATACTTTTTTATTTTTTGCATAATTATTCCAAACGTTCAGCGGTTATTATGAACCGCTTTACCGCCGTTTCTCCCCACTCCCCGCAACCTGGTCGAATTGCATTTAACGTTCAACTGTTATCACTTAACCACTTCCAGTTCCGGTGGGTGTCGTCATGGCGGCAGATATAGGGGATATGACGAAGCCTCGCGTTATTGTTTTAGGAGGTAAGATATAAAATACGTAGAATTCATTAAGTCTGTGAATATCTTTATTGAGAAAAACATTAAAATTATTATATATGTTCTTTAAAATTGCTTAAATAAAAGCGAATAACAAAGAACACCTGCCATGTTCAAATACCTATAGCTGCATAACACTTACATTATAATGGATAATTAGCACCTGCCGTATTAACTACTCATGCGCACTGACTATTCAGAATCACATTGCCACTGAGCATCTGTATCTAAATGCGGTATAATTACGTTAACTGCCAAGGTCATAATGATAAACAAGTCATATCTGCTTATTATTTGAGGTTAACTTTGTTTAGAATTAAATCATTTAGTAATTATGCAGCATACAATTTCAAATGCTATTGGATAACCACATAAAACCACAAAACATTCATTAAATTTGCATACTAAGAGTTAAATTTTATTTTCAGACCAGAAAGCAAACTTCCAGGTATTTTTCTAAATAAATATTTTGTTAAAATATTCTCTAGCTCTGGATAGAGACTGCAAATGCAATGACATTCCCTATGTACTAAATTATATAAGTGGTGCTCACAAATTTTAAGCACATTTAATTGTTGCTGTCACATTTTTATTTGCATAGTCTTCAACACAGTCTTTATAGTTCAGAAGTTTGTTTAAAAGATGGATTGAGAATTGGGTGGTAAAGCCTGCAAGAATGTGCACCAGAATGTCATGTCATTATCACTGCAACTGTGGAGCTGTTTGGTTTCAGAAATGGCAGTTAAAAATTGTGCAACCATGAAGTGGAATTATTTGCTATTCAGTGTTTATTTATATCTCATTATTAGGCTCTCAGTTGAGCAAGAGCTCTAGTATATAGAAATGGAAAATTCTTTAAGAGAAATTTTGAAAGATTAAATTTAGGTTAATTACCAAATAATTGAATTCTGATGGATAGGTCACTATATGTCTGAAATGCAGAATAGTAGGCACTGTTTTGAAATGAGCTAGTTGGCCTATACAAATCATTTCTGTTTCTAAAATTGAAAGTATACTGAAATTTGATTAAAATTTCTACAACACAACACACTAGGCCATATATATAAACACACATTGCAATGTGGGGTTTTTTCCTAAGAGCGAGCCCCCACTTGTTTGCTGTGCTGTGGAGGAGTTAGCAAGCCTGCTTGCTTACTTGTTGACTGTTGCAGTCATAGTGCAGTTCCCTTTGTGTTGTGTTCATTTGTTAATTTGACAGTATACATAAAGTACATTATGCCTCTTTTGCTTACAATAGCACAGTATTTCTTTATGTATGATTCACATGTATTACTCAGTGGTGAAAGAATCATGGGACCAATTTTTTTTGAGCATATAGTTGATTCTGTTACTTACATAAGTACCATAATAACCCCTTTTTTCAGACCATTAACCAACAGGGAGCATGATCATGCATTTTTTCAACAGGACTCTGCCACTGCTCAAACTGCTAATAATTGCATGAGAGCATTCACAATGTGTTTTATAAGATGGAATTGTTAGTAGGGATTTTTGTAAAATTGACTTAACAGCCTGCTGTTAAAGGCCATGTACAAGACAAACCCACACACCATATAAGAACTCAAAAATAATATTTATCAGGAAATTGTGTCTAGATTTCTAAAAATGAACTGCAGCAAGTAATGAATAATTTCCTAAAGAAATGCTAAAAATATGTGTAGAATGAAGGAGGTGGTTTCTACATCTCATTTGATAATTTGGTAAATAATGAGCCTCTTAAATTGGTTAAGGTATTGTTTTATGGTTTTAACCTCCCTGATCACTGAGAGCTGCTGGCCCGTTAACCAACTAACAAGTGACCCTCTGTCCATAGACAAAACACTGCAGTGGAAAACAAAATTAATTGCATGATATATATATTTATTTTCTCCTGTGATTAAGTACATTTAATTTTTGAAAAGAGGTCTATTCTATTCCTCTCACGAATTATTCTCGTAGCTTTCTTTTCCAAATGGAAAACTTTTTCTCTTCAAGAAGAGTTATCCCAAATAATAATTTCATATTTCATTACTAAATGAAAATAATGCAAAGTATGCCATAAACAAGGAGTCTTAGGAAATTATTGAAAGCTTTTAGAACAAAACAGGCTGAATTAATCTTATTTTGATTTAAAGTAAAACACTAAAAATCATGTCGTCACATTAAAACTCTCTTTAAGTTTCACAAACACACTTATAAAAGTAATTTTGGTACATGTTTCGTGAGGTACATTCCTCACATTGTCAACCAAAACGACTATCATTTCAGCACATTTCTTCCATTTAAGATTTTAAGCAATTTGTAATCCTAAGAATTTTATATGACTGATTTGTTTCATTGTCTGATCTTGATAATTGATTGTGAGATCTGATATGTATTTATTCTTTGTTCTGAATTGAGTAAATTTATATTCAGTGACATTATATTGGCTTTACCCTATAAGTTTAATTCAAAAAATGCTGTTGTAGCTACATAGAGATTCTTATAATTTCTCTGTTAAAAGTACACTAATACTAAAAATAGTATAAGGTTTTATGTTCTGGGGATGAAAACATAAACTTTAAGCTCATCACACCTCCACCAGAACACAGTATGCATCCCCTAAGAACACTGATTATCCAGCAGTCACAGTTAGCTGAGGATGCGGATAATGGTCTGCAAAACATGTTCTAAATATAAACAAGTAAGTGGAGCCAATAAGAGCCTGTAGTTCGACTCATTTATACAATAATCTTAATTAGTTGATGGATTGTTGAATGATTAACTGCTTCCAAAACTTTGGTGTTCAGCAGAAATATTTGACTCCGGTTGTTGATTTCCATGGCTCCCACAATGACGTGAGATATGGCACTGCTTTTAATGTTGCTAGTTTCATTAATAGAGACAAAGATCTTATTAGCTTCAGTGGTTTGTCTAATTTTTGTTATGGTGACCTCATAGCACTATGAGGAATATGATTTATTCTTAAAATCGTCTCACTGGAATTGATTGGTCAGCATAGCATTGCAGGAAATCGCTTAATTATGCATTATTTAGTTTCCACAGAGTAATTTTCAGTGAAAGTAGAATTTCATACAATTCTTAGAAAAGCTGAAAAATTGCTGCTACTTGATGCAGCTTGTGTTAATATAACTTTGCTGATGTTTTCTTTTTCACACCATTCTTGAAAGCATGTATGTTTGTGTTTGTCCAATTTGATGTGCTGTTGTATTGTGAAGCTCTTCTCCGCCACCATTTTAACTCCACAAACCTTGCATAATAATATAAAAACCATCAATTGTAAACATATCTTTGCCACATTCAGAAACCATTTGTATTAAATTATACTGTTTAAATGACTTTATTTTTGGCATGTTTAGTGTGCAACTGAACTGCAACTAAAATGGACCTTTGTACACCAGCTAGTTTGCAGACCACCAAATAAATTTTTTTCTGAATTTGCCAATTACCTGAAAGGATGGGGGTTTGGGGTGTAGAAACAATAGCTGTAATGGACTGCAGTAAGCCACATCTCTAGTCATATAATGTTAACATTGACAGCAATCTGAACCAATGGTCGCATGATGAAAGGCTCAGATTTTCCATTGTATTACGTCTTACTCTTTAATTTCCAGAAAAGAGTTAAGAATAAGGGGGATTTAGAAAAATGTCCACTCTATAAATGAAAAAATAATAATTGGCACACATTATTAGAATGTGAAGAAACCAAAATTCTTAGATAGAAACTAAAAATGAAAAAGTGGTTCAGTTTGCCAAGAGAAAGCAGGGGATAAAAGATGATGAGCATCTTTTATCAAGAAAGAATATAAAGGGAATAGGAAATTATTTAGGTACGTGAGAGTCAAATGGTTCAGGAAAATTTGTAAGCAAGATAATGATGAAAGTAAGAAGGATTATTACATAGTAGTAGATTTAAAGAGAAAATAGGGTTCAATAACTAGATAATTACTATTGATGCCTCCATGGGAACTCCGCAGCATAGTGTAATGATTTGTGAATTGATTTTTTTTTAAAAATTTTTTGAGTAGTGTTTAACGCCCGTTTTTACTTCTGATGCACCACAGGCAGTGTGAATTGATTGATTAGATAAACTATTATAAAGGATGTTTAAGAATTTTGGTTAATATTAGTTTTGGTAAAGTTAAAGTTTTAGATATTTTGTTCATTTGTCATGGGGTAAATTGGTAATTTAGTAACAATGGAATTATTTGTATAGAAATTCTAATTAATTGGTTAAAATAATGGTTTATGTATTAAATATTTATTATATTGTGTAATTGGAGCCTGGTTCCCTGGATGAACTGGGGTTTGAGCTAATCGAATTGGAAACATTTTGCTTTGAATTGTTTAGAATTAAAATATTTTAATGTATTGTGCATGTACGATACATATGTGAAATGCATACTATTACTAATTCCCAAAATGTATGGCAGTCTGTTGAAATAACACTTCCTGGCATGTTACTACTAGATAAAATTGTGAACTTAATGCAAAAAGTTCTACAATAGCAGTTATTTTATCCAATTTAAAAATTTCATCCTGGCTGTGCTTAAATGAGGAAGGCAACAGAACTGCAAAATAGAGAAAAAAGTATTGTAATTTAAAAAGAAATTAAGTATATTGCTACAAATACAAAAATGATCAATCATTCATTGAAACTGTTTAAATGAAAATTATTAATTATAAATATATGATAATGAGGAAGGATGAAATTGTTAATGCCAACTTCCCAAGAAACGACCCAGTTAATTAAACAGAGTCAGTGCCAAACCAGTAAGAAGCCCTGTGACAAGTTTATTTTTTTTAGTTTATTTATGAATGCTCTTTGACATCTCAGGTCATCACCATCCCTTTCATTTCAGGGTTTGAAATGGTTGATAAATTTTGCTCAGAGGCCTCTTCTTTCAGGCTTGAGGTTCTTTTAGTGCTGTAAATCTATGACACAGGACCCACAACTTTACTTCCCTTCTGAAGGAAGCCAAACTTAGGATTTTTATGTCCAAAAAAAATCAACCTAGCTGGGATTGAACTACTACGAGGCAAGTATGTAGTTACTACTAGATCACCAGGACCAACCCTGTCCATGACAAGTAGCTGTGAAACCAGGACAAATAATTTGAACAAGAACAAATGAAGAAAATGTAGTGAATGCATGTCAAAATAAAATAAAAGTAATAACTCATCTATATTTTTTGTGTAACCATTTCTTAAGACAACAATGCAATAAGCCTGAGATTTAGGTTTTAAAAACTAAAAATATATATATTTTTTTCAATCCATGTTTTAGATTTTATTGGTTCTAAAATTTTTCATTAGGAAATTGTAGATTTTCATGCAGAATAATTAAAACATGCAACATAGGTTAATACTAATAATCCTGTGCCTTTATTGTATGAACTGTAAATTATTTATTTATATGGATTCATACTCTTGAAGCTATTAACAATGAAGTAATGTTGATATATAGTTGGTTTGGTGACACTTATATGCGACTTACTTGGTTTTTTTCTAATTAGATATGTTTCTGGAACATTTACTCAGTTGGTCTTCGGCTGATGATGGGAGTAAGTGTTCTTGAATCATTTCCAATGATAAACTAAGTAAGTGAAGTATAAATATCACCAAACCGACTATATATCAACATTATTTATTGATGCTATTAACACAACATGGAACAATGGAATACTTGACAGATTTTCAGGAGTGTACCCTCTTCTGTGTTCCATTCAGATCTGTTTGAATGCAGAAAAATTATGCTCCACACACAAAATAAGAGGTGCAAACTTCTATCAGTGATATTTTAGGATTCCAAATCAGCTCAGCTTCAGTGTTTTTGAAAATATCTTCTGAAGAAACTATTTTATTGCTGCTCATGAAGCCCATGAGCTAATCTTTGTTCATAAATGCTGAGATGCAATGTCAACAATCATGCATTTTTATTAACCATAGCACAAACGTCTTATTTCTTCTCTGTAAATAGTTCACAAAATATCCATGTGGCTCAGCATGTTATTTAGGTTATTAATAAATAAAATGATCAATAAAATCTGGAAGACTGATTTTCAAGGAACAGCAATTTTAATTTTGTATTTAACTGCTGTACTGATAATAAGATAATAGTCATTGTGCTACTAATTGAGAGCTGTTGCTTCAATGAGCATGCCTTACTCCCTCTATCTAGGTTCATGTCCAGTCATAGTGTGTTTATCACCTCAGGTTTGCCCTAGTATAAGTGCAGAAGGATATGTTTGTTGACAGCACATGTTAGCTTTGAGAAGAGAGGATTTAGATAGGTGATATGGGCCCTTTGAGGATAGAAAGCTTTCAAACACTTGCACACTTAGTATGTAAGCTGCAGTGTCTGTCACCAACAACCACAATTTATCCTCTTGTTTCTACATCTGGCCAAAGGACTTTAAAGGCATCCCTCACTGCAATTGTTACAGTAGAGTGGCAATAAGTTTTTTGTGTAGAATGACATGGCATATATTCGATTTCTTGTGTGTGAGCTTGCACACAGTGACGGTAGCGATGTACCTGACAATAGCATCTGTTGTTTCATTTACATGTAATCAGATGAAATGATCAGCAGTTTCTGCTGGTATCTCTTAAATTGCCTTTTCACACAACTGGGGCAAGCAATTCTTTCTTAGTAATCTCATCTACTATTTTTAAGTTGCAGAATTCTTCTAAAATGGTTTTCAGGATTTGTTTCCATAGGGTTACATCAGGTTCATTGGCAGCAGTGAGAACTTTGCACAAACATAAGCTAAATATGTCTTCAGATCCTGTGCCCAAGTTGAAACTTAAGCTCTGATTTGTTTACATCTATTCCTTCTTTTGACATTTGTCAAATGATTAGCTGATTGCTGATGCTGCAGCATGTGGAAGCTTTTTCTGCTGGCACCTATGAATAAGAATAAAGTAAAAAATAGTATATATATTCCGAAAAATATGCTGTTAATATTGAAATGAATTTAATAGAAATTACAATACAATATAATAAATTTCTTCTTATTAATATCTCCCCCATTTCTTTTTACTTCCATAAGAGATTTAAACTTCTCTGTCAATTTTATGGAATACCTCAAAGAAAGAAAATGAACTTAAGTAAGTTTATTTTAAATGTTTATGAACAAATATTTACATGCAATAAATGAACCTTACCTGTTTCTCTCACGATTGATATTACATAACTTTATCATCTGTAGAAAAGTTATCAGTTTCAGTCCACTCTCACAGTAGACTACTACTTGAGATTTACATTTAGGCATGATTTCTTTTAATGTGGAAATTATAATAGACTATATTTGATAAACATGAAGCAACTCATTTTGTTGCATGTTGCTTCCAAATAACTTTGTTGTATATCACATAGTTGACAGCTTATCATTTTGCCCACTGCTTCGTCAGGCATCATCAGATGAATGTTCCTCATTGATTTAGTAAGAGCATCTGTGGTTCTCCAATATTCATCTTATATACTATAGTGCGCTTCCCCCCCTTGTTGGTGGAGGTTTTCGTTAATTGTGATCATCTACTGTCCAATCATTATGGAAGCATATCTCTCACTCTTGTGTTTTTATAATGGTGCTTTATTTTGTTGGGAATAGTGATTAGAATTCTTCTGTAGATTATGGTCCATGTGTGTGGATTTCCTACACATCTGGTGTCCTCCCAATGTCATTCTATTTCTGATAACCAGTACATATCTTTATCTTGCTCCCTTTCCATTTTGAATTGAATATATTTATTGATGCTTGTACTTATTAAACATATTTCATTTTTCCAGATATATTAAACAAGTTTACAAAATGAGCTTGTCAGCAATAGCTGTAATGACATATTTGATTGTAGAAGCAAGCATGTTGTTATTCAATCCCTATAATAAAAAATCTCTCATTTTTGTTCTATGATTTAAATTCAGATGATAACTTTTTTTCACAAGCAATATTTTACTACAGCAGGGCCATGACTTCAATTTTCAGGATGTGCAAGTGTTGAATTATACAAAATGAGTCGGTGCAATTTTTAATGTGGGCTGGAATTGATTATGCTGAGAATTACAGTATAGGACACAAATTAATGTGAATTTTCCTAGATAATATTAAAAAAAAAATACAGTTTCTAAAATTTCTTGCTACAAGGGGTAAATGTGCATGCTTTTTTTACATTCAAATGGAATGAGCCCTATAAAATTTTGATTCTATTTGTTATTTCTACTTGATGCATCTTTTACACTTCTAACCTGTACTCACTAGGACATCTATTTTCATTATATAATTTATTCCACACTATATTGTTAGTCCCTACCAAAAATTTAAGGATACCTGCATATATCAACTAAATGCATTCCTCCTTAAAATATGTTTTTTTTTTTTTTTTTTTTCAAAAAATCATCTTATTGAGAGGTACATTAAAAAAAAAAAGAATTATGCAAAAGTCATTAATTTTTCATAAGTTATGGCATTTCTTCACTTTTAGAAAAAATTAAAAAATTGTCCTTTTTTTTTAACCTTAGTGGGAATATAGCCATGAAAATATATGGGGTATAAACGTTATTTTTTCTGAGGATATAAGGAACATTTATAAATGTAATATTACTATCATATACTGGTTTATAAAAAATTAACACATTATTACTTTGTGATAAATTGGAAAAAATGAGCTTGAATTGGCAGTTTTTGACCTTCCTTTAAATCACGCGTTGAAAGAATCAGCGAAGTTGGTGCGATGTCTGTTTATAATATATGCATCACACACTGTAACAGAATCACCGCTCCGACCTCACTGCTTCTTTCAACATGCGATTTAAACAAAGGTCAAATATTGCCAATTCCAGCTTGCTTTTTCCAATTTGTTGCAATGTAATAAATATTGTGTTAATTTTTGATAAACGAATATATGATAGTAATATTATATTTATAAATGTTCCTTATATGTATGCATTTATCTTCAGAAAAAATAACATTTGTACTCCATATATTTTCATGACTATATTCCCATATAGCTTTAAAAAAAAAAAAAAGACAATTTTTGCAACTTTTGTAAAAGTGAAGAAATAACTCATGAAAAAATAGCTATTACACACTTTTTTTTTTTTTTTTTTAAATGTAACTCTTAATAAACTAATTTTTTTTTATTAAATAAAAGGCTGCTAGACAAAATAGTTCGAGGACAATATGCATTTAATTAATAAATGCAGGTGTCCTTAAACTTTTGGTAGAGCCTCTATTTCTGTGGCTTCAGTGAACTGCTGGGAAGCTTTCTTATTACAATATTGATTGTTGAGATTTTCCATAAACTATGCATGTTTAAACCACTGCCACTGTATTCTATATAAAACAAAAGTGGCATCTGAAGCATGTAGCTTTTGCTCTCCACATGTTGGAATAATAATTGCAGCATGAAAAATTGTGCTATGCTTCATGTTAGAGATTGTTGCTTTTACGTAATATCACCTTTGGGAAGATTAAAAATTGGATTATGGTTCTACCATCCAAAGTGAATTTTGGTTATAGTGCAAATGGTGCATGATGAAATTAGAGTAATAGCAGCAGAAAATTTGTAAATGATACTTAGATGGTTCTTTGAAGAACTTGACGTTATATGAAGACTTGCATTTGAATATAGACTGGTGCATTCCAAAGTAGTTTCTGAAGAAAAATATCCATTATTAAGGGACATATTGGATTACCTATGGCCAATCCAGTTTTTTATAAGTAACATTTTTCTTGCAGCTGAAAAATTTTTGATTAAAGCATAGTTCTGTCAATCTTATACAGTCATCTAGTTTCTCATTAGGTACATCTATAGATAGGAACCAAATTGTTTAATAGTTTTGTTGTTGTAATGCTGAGAAATAATACTGCCACATTGAATGAAAGAAGCATGTCTTTTAAATTTATTAAGAGAGCAGAATTTTTGGGTAATACATCTTGCTAATTTGTACATGAATCAATGTTGTTTGCATTGGCCTCAGCTATTCTTGGATTTGTAACTTTTGGCATTGTAGAATTTCTTGGTTTAATTTTTCATATCTTTTTAACTGGAAAGTTTTTATTTCCTCAAAACTGCTGGGAAGTATAAGTGTTGGAAAATCAACTCAAATTATTAATTTGTGTAATGTAGTTAAGCATGCACTAATAATCTTTTGTTCGTCAACTATTTAAAAATCATTCTTCGAAGTTTCACTGAAGAGTTAATGAAGACAACTTTCATGGATTTTAGCCCACATCATCAGCTGTTATATGACTGTTGGATCTTTGGCTGAGTTGAGTTGTTGGTGCCTGAGTTGACTCTGTTTTGTTTGATTTGGTTTATTTATGGACGCTCTTTAATATCTCAGGTCATCAGCGTCCCATTCAATTCAGGGCGTGAAATGGCCGACAAATTTTGCTCAGAGTCCTCCTTTTTCAGCCTTGGGGTTCTTTTTCGTGCCATAAATGTTTGATACAATATCCACAGCTTTACTCCCTTTCCAAAGGAAGCCATACTTATGATTTTTACGCTGGAAAAAATTCATCGATCGGGTTTGAACCTGCGATCTTGGGTCAAGGAGGCAAGTATGGTTACCACTACACCATCAGGACCTGACTCTGGTGGCTTTATAATGATATAGGATATCGAACTATCTACTTCCAGGATGTCAGAATTCATTAAAAGCTACTTGCATTTTTTATATTAATCCTTTCCCTGTAATTCTTTTGGTTTTTGAACCATCTTTAATAACTTGTTGTTTTTCTCTAAATCATTTTTTTTTTCCAAAAATGTACTACTACTCAATTTTTCTATTTGCTTATATTTAATATTTCTTCAATATTCCTTCAACCTGATACCTATATTTCTCTTTGTTTTCTCTGAGTAAATTTTTTTACAATCCCAACATTAGTCTAGGAAATCCCAGATTTTTTATACATAGGCAGAACATATGTTTTGTTTAATTTTAATAGATACAGCAATTAAAAATATTAAAAATTAAACAAAATATATTTTCTGTCCAAGGAGAAAAAGTAAGAGATTTACTACATTAATTGCCAAGATTGTGAAAAAATGTGTGTAGCGAAAACAAAGAGAAATATAGGTATCAGGTTTAATGAATATTAAAAAAGCATTAAATATATACAAATAGAAAAATTTGCATTGGAAGCAAACATCTGGTAAAGGCAGTTCAAACATCTGGAAAAGGATCAACATAAAAATACTAGTAACTCTTAATGAACATGGACATCCTGGAAAAGGACAGCTCACTAATGAAGTTCACTGTATGGCCCCCAGAGTCCTCAGATACCAACAAACACAACTCCAACCAATGATCCAATAGCCATATAACACCTGAGGATGTAGACAAAAGTTCACGAAACCAGTCCTGATTAAATCATAAGTTGTACTAGAAAGAGCATTTGTTCTAATTATTAACTCCATTATTTTAATTTATGTCAATAACTTCGTAGAAAAAAGATTCATACAGCATGCCAAACTTCTGGAGGTACTGGAACAATTCATGACTAGCATGTGATTTATGTGAGCTCAAATAAGTGTATTTTGGAAATTCACATATCCAGATAGGTGAAACCAGGTGTCATCTATGAACCACATGATGTTTAAAATGTCAGAGAATCTGTTAATTTAGGGCGTTTCCTGTGCATCTAACAGTGATGGGGACTGAGAAATACTGTAAAAACCCTTAAGCAGGGAGGATGGTCTTTTGGTAATTGAACTGCAGACCTCCCATTCACAAGCTCATGTCTTAATGATCTCAACCATCTGTATTGGTTTGCAACATCACTGTGATACCTTACAAAACTTATAAAAAAGTTTCATAGTTCTTGCATCATTTAAATGAAGCTTCATTCTAATTTGTCCAAAATAAATAAGACCATTTTAAAAGCCAACCTTTTATATGAAGTGTTGTACAGTAATGTTATATTTGTTAAATGAAAATATATACTAAGCATTCTTTTTTTAACTATTGTTTGATGAAGGTTGTTGATCATTTGCAGGTTGTGGTTTCATTGGAAGGAACTTGGTTCAGTACCTGATTGAGAATGACTTAGCATCTGCAGTTCGTGTGGTGGACAAAGTACCACCTCAGACAGCATGGCTCAATAAAAAACACCAAGAGACGTTCAACAATCCTAAAGTTCACTTCAAAAGTGCTAACCTCATAAATCCAGGTTTGTTCTCTTACATATGTGTAGTTCATTATGTATGCCTAAAGCATCTCAGAAGACCAGAAGTGCAATTTCGTTATTTATATAAATAAATAAGCTCTCAAGACAAACTATTGGTGCAAAGATGTTTTGTATAATTCAATGGTAAGTGAAGCATAAAAGTATCAAATCAACCCTACTGGTAATAAAGAATAAATAATTGCTTCACTATGTTAGTTCTGACAAGAAATTAATTTTAAATTTATTGGTGAAAAGCTAATTCTTGCACTGTATATACATAACTGCTACTATATTGTGATTAATCATTTTTGATATTTAGAACTAATGGTAATGCTTCCACATTCCTTAATATATCCTTACCATTTAATTGTAAAATTATAAATTTGGGGTATTTAAACCTCATATAGTGGTAAAATCTTTAAGAAGTTTGTTAGAACACACTATATTTTATAGAACTACATTCTGTGAAACCATTCTTGTGCTTATTTCTTCATTGTAACAGGAAAGTACCTGCTTCTGCTATACAAGGGTGGTTTGATATTAAAGAGCATAAGTACAGTTTTGCAACTTACATTACTTTTTTATATAGTCCCCTAGAAGTTCTAATGTTTCTCTAGGTTTGTGATTTCCTTGTGGAAGTGCGATTCTTTGTGACCAACAAAATATTGTTTATCTCCTGTATGATCTCTTCATTTGAATAAAATTTGTATTCATCAAGAAAGTTTTGACTTTCAGCAACAGATGGTAATCTGAGGGAGCAAGAATAGATAAATAAGGTGATGCAGAAACATTTCAAATCATAATTTGATCAGTTTGTCCAGAGCCACATGGCTTGAATGCACCAGCACAATCTCATCGTGATAAAACATTTTGTTTTGACTGTTCCTGGGCATTTTTCTGCAATCACTTCCTTCAGTTTCTGCAAAAGTGATAGCAGTATTCTCCATTAATGATTTTTATCCTCTCCAAGTAGTCTATCAAGCAAATATCTTTTGGGTTCCAAAAAACTTAAGCAGATGCCATTTTCAGAGTCAGCTCACCTCATTGCAGATCACTATTTAAAATGCTGTTTCATTTCTGGAGTATTGAAATGGATCCACGTTTTGCCCATGGTTACAAAAAATCCAAGAAGAATCCAACCATAAAACCATAAAAATAGGTTGGATTCTTCTTAAAATTTCCAATGTTTCCATGCAATTTCTCTTTTGTTCCAGAGAGAGCAGCATGGCACCCATTTAATCAAAGCTGTGTAATGTAATTCATTATGCAAATAAATTTAACCAGCTTAATTTAGATGCTATTTGCCAAGCTTGAATTTATTTACCTGATGTCGAGCAGTTTCGTAGAAAGATCATGTGTCACTCATTGTCTCATGAATTTCCTTTACTGTTTTCTTTCTTGAATCACAAAAGAATTGAATCACACCATGTATTTCAATCTTGTTCATTTTTCACTATTCACTTGAAATGATTGTGTTGAAACAACTGCCAAACAATAAATTAACATCCTAATGACTTTTTTTAATGATGTTTAATGTTTGTTTTTATTATGAGGTACAGCATGCAGTATCAGAATGACTTGGGACTATAGAATGTTGATACATAGAAAGCAAACTTTTGAGTTTCCCTCTTTTAATATGCAAACCAAGTTACTTATCAAACCATCCTCGTACAGATGTATGGTCAAGGTTGTTGATCTCAGATCTGGTGTTCGATTTCCACCAGAACCATCTGTCCTTACAGTTTTTTTTCCCTCCTCCTCCCAGTCCTGATAAATTGCAAATGCTGGGGAGGTACCCTAAATTTAGGCCTGAAAAGCTTCCTTCTTTTGAATTCTGTACCAGTTTATTATTTCATCTCATGTATCATCAATGTCCATCGCTTCTGATACCACAGATGATGTTATTATAATAATAATAATAATAATAATAATAATAATCATCATCATCATCATCATCATCAAAAAACTTTGTAAGTTTTTAACAATTGTGGCATGCAGCATGAATTGCATTTCAATCAGAGGTGCCTAATATTTGTTGAATATGCTAATTAGAGGCAATATTACAGGAATGAGATGAATTCGTCTACAGTATAATAAGAGCTGGGGCTGTTCAATAAACAAAGATCATAATATTTTTTGACAATGTACCTTTACTCATCCTCATATTTTTTTATTATCTTTCTCAAAGCAGTTTCTGTTCGATGAAATATCTGTTCCAGCATTTCTGCAAGTCTTCAAAGACATGCCAGAACATTTTTTGAAGGTCCTTCAGAATTGCCTCTGCAGTCTTCATAACTAATTCTAATGATGGAAAATGCCTCCCTCAAAGGTTTTTTCTTAATTAGGGTGAAAAGGAGTCACATGAGGGTGAGCGACACACTTCACATGGATTTTTCTGAGATATTCAGCAACAACATTTGTAATGTGTGGTCATGCATTTCCTGGTGCAGTATCCAGCTTGTTGCACAGGAATATAACCTTTTGCTTGTGATGGCCTTGCAGAGTTTTCGGGACATCTCTGTAATATAGCTCAGTTAAAAGGGTAGGTCATAAGTTTCTGGCCTAACCATTTTCTATGTATGGTAAAGACAAACTCTACTTTTCAATATAGATACCCTTTATTGCAAAATACTTCTCACATGCTTGAATTAACATTTCAATCCCACCCCCACCCCCCCCCAAATGGTCTGAAGTCTTGTCTGCAAAATGGGCATAAACAGCATCCATCATACCACATTTAAATTTTCTTCCTCAAAGGTTCTTCTTCAGTTTTGAGAACAGGAAATAGTCACTGGGAGCTAGATCTGGGCTATAGGGTGGATGGTCAACCTTCTTGAAACCACATTTCTTCACAGCTTCCTTTGCAACAAGAGCTGTATGCACAGGCATGTTGTTATAAAGAAGACACACACCACTACTCAGCTTTCCTCACCTTTTTTCTTTGATGGAAGTGTGTAGTCTGTTCAGTAGGCCAGCATAGTACTCTTCATTTACTGTGGTGTTCCTCTCCTTGAAGTCAATGAGGAGTATTCCTTCACAGTGCTAAAAGATTATGGCCATGATCTTCTTGGTTGACTGAGTGACCTTGGCCTTTAGAGATGGTTCTTTGCCAGGTTTATGTGACTCCATTGATTCTCTTTTGGACAAGGAATCAAAGTAGAGGATAGTTTCATCTCCTATAACAATGGCTTACAGAACTTCTCTCTCATTGCCAAGGCAGAGCTCCAAAACTGCCTGACAATAGATGATTCTTTGCTGCTTTTGGACTGACTTTCGCTAACCTTGTTCATGTTTAAATGTTCATGAATAATTTGAAGGGACTGTTGTTTTAGAAAGTCCAACCTTGCTGCTGTTTCTGTAACTTTGAGCCCCCAGTCTTCCATAATTTCTCCTTCCACAAGAGCACTGTTTTCTAGAGTGAGCACCTCAAAGGGCTAACACTCTTCATCTTCAATGCTTTCTTGACCCATTCGAAAAAGTTTGGCCCATTCTTTTATGGTAGAATATGAGGGGGATGCTTCCCCATATACACTGTGCAATTGCTGTTTAATTTCATTTGAGGTAAGTCCTTTTTTTTGTGAAGAACTTAATAACAGCTCGATACTCCATTTTGAAAATGTCACAATTTTCTACGCATAACCTTCTTTATGCAACTATGTCTGAACAACTCTGAACACAGTGGAGCAGAAGCTACAGCTGCAATTTTTTACTTAACAGAAAAGGTATGACACCAGATAAGGATTTTGTGAAGGTGATAATCCTTATTGAGAGGCCAGAAACTTTTGAACCTACCCTCATACAGTTGCATGTGCAGGTATGACATGCTAGTAAATTATTCTTTGCATGTCAAAAAATGAGATTACCATTAGTCTTCCAGTCGAAGTAGCCTCATTTGCATTTTTGGTGGTGTTGATGATGACGACAACTATGATGTTAGAGATTTTCACACACAGCTTTGCTTTTGCTCTCAGGATCAAAATTATATAGGTAAGTACATCAGAACCAATTATTTTTTAAAGAAACTGCACATCTTCTTGTATCACCTTCAACTGCATGCAAACATACTTTTGTTTGGGATAACTATCTTGGAACCCACTGTGTGCAAGCACTTCTCATGTGCAACTTTTCAGTTATCAATGTGTGGGTGGTACCCAGTGAAATTTCAGAATTTTTGAAACTGTTCATACTGTTATTTGACAATCCTTTCTCTTTAATGACAGCAGCAGTAGTATTAATAGTTTTCTCTGTTGGAGCACGTCGGTTCTGGTGTTGTAGTGGTTACCATACTTGCCTCCTACACCCAAGCATGCAGGTTCGAACCCGGCCAGGACCAGTGGATTTTTTCGGGTGTAAAAATCCTAAGTATGGCTTCCTTCGGAAGGGAAGTAAAGCCGTGGGTCCGGTGTCGTACATTTACGGCATGAAAAAGAACCTCAAGCCTGAAAGAGAGGCCTCTGAGCAAAATTTGTCGGCCGTTTCATGCCCTGAGTTGAATGGAACGCTGATGACCTGAGATGTTAAAGAGCGTCCATAAATCAATCAATCAATCTGTTGGAGCACAAACTGGAGCGCTTGATTCACAATTTTTTTGAAATTGAATGCTTTCCTTCTTTAAATATTTTAAGCCATCTTCGAACTGTACTGCAGGGAAGAACAGATTCTCCATAGGCCGTAACTGAAGATTTGTTCAAATGGAAGCAGAGATAAGAGTTTGTGTGTGTCACCTGCATTTTGCTGTGAATGGAACTGAACATGTCTCAACATGCACATCTCTCAGTGGAAACTGGAAGTAATAACAATGAAACTAATATCACATGTACTTATGCATTAAGTTAACAAAATATTGTTGAGTTAAATTTTAGCCAGAGAAATTATCCCTAAAAAATTATAGTCCTCTTTTATTGAACAGCCTTCTTTTATATTAAGCATTCTTTAATTTTATTTAAATATTATGTGATTGAAGTGTTTGTTAAATATGTGCAATTCCAAATATAAAGGGAAGTCAGAGAATGATTTTTTGTGGAAATTGCTTTTTTACACTAGCTCTGTGGAAGAAATAAGTTGGAAATGAAAAATCATAGTTGAAAAACTTGGGTTCTGGACAAGATTGAAACCATAGATCTTCAGCCTTATTGGCTGATGCTCTACCAACTGAGCTACCATGCTCTCTCTATCCCTCTCTCTCTCCTGCTCTTTTAAGTAGTGTTTAACACTCATTTTCACCACTAAGAATCACATGATACATGAAATGAAATTAATATTTGGGAAAGGAATTTATACGGGAAGGAAGGATTCCAGATAATTGTATAAAATATAGTGAACTTTTGTAACAGTGGTGTCAATTATTAACATTTAAGAGAAATTGAGTCGTGATAGTAACATACACACCACTAAAATTGAATTGCTCCCGAAACTAGTCTTCCATTTAATTCAATTTTAGTGGTGTGTATGTTACTATCACGACTCAATTTCTCTTAAATGTTAAGGATTCCAGACCTTACTTAAAAACTTCCTCTGCATCTTTCAATGTGAAGGACTTACAAAAATATGGAAAAAACCTCAATTAGGGAGAATAGTTCTTCAGGAAATCAAATCCAAAATCTCACGAGTTTGTGCTTTGACAGCCTTGGCCACCTTTATCAGTATATCCTTTTTGATACTTTGTTATTGTAGTATACCTAGTCTTATCATAAATACTGTTTAAATTGTTTGAAAGAAACTGTACCAGGTGGTTTGATGATCTGATAACAGTTTTACTGCTAGACACTATCATAATCATTGTTGAGTTCAGGTGCAGCAGAAAGAGTACATTATTTGAGGTTTAAACATGGAATTGGAAGATTATGAAAACCATGGTGCTATGATAGCCCTTCATAAGGTTTAAAATCACCAAGCAGGTTTTTCCAGATCCATAAGTTGGAAATCAGTAGGAGTAATGTTTGTGTACAATGTCAACACTTCATTGAAACCAGTGGATTTGAGATGGACACCTGTGCACTGGTAGGATTTCAACTATTGTCACAGCAGTGGTGCCCATGTTTGACAAAATCTTGTTTGGAAACAGATAGTAAGGACTCTTGAGATGAAAATGTCCAGGAGGTCCATATCCAGAATTTTTAAACAAGATCTTGGATTGCAGGCTTTACATTGCAGTACTGAACATTTTAATTGTACAATTGTTGCAGCAGAGAGTACTAAGGTGCAAACAACTGTTATGCTAACAATGGCTGCCAGAAATTCTTTTAACTTACAACAAAGTATTCAATATAAAGCTACAAATGTATAAAAAGACAAGTATGTATGCCTCAGCATTACAAGAAGCTTGAAAGAGAGGCCTAAAGGTCCAGACAAGTCCCCATTGTTCTCAGTAATGTTTTCATGTGAAGTGAGCTATTATCAACCTGAATATAGCTCTATTCAAGAACAAGCATTGGTGTTGCCAGCAAGATTTAGCTTTAGCCCATAAGACAAGGTCCATCCAGACCTATCTTGAGAAAAATTTTTCAGATTTCATAGACCTCAAAACTGGTCTTCCAACTGTCCTAACATGAGCCATGTGGTGTGGTCAGTGTTTTAGGTTATGGTTTGAAAGAGAAGGCACCTAATATTGAGAGTCTGAAATGGTCCTTGGAGTCAGCAGTGGCAGATTTTCCAATGTAGACAGTGTAAGGTGCTATACAGTGTGTCTGGGAAGTTCATATACCCTTTCCTATATTTTACTAATTTCTTATTAGCAGATCACATTATATTATTATATTGTAATTATTATTAATTTTGTTGGTGTATTGTTGTTAATTAATGTATAGTGTATAGGAATATACTTTAAATGACCAGAGAGACTTTGAACCTGCTGTTATTTTGAGAGCTGATAGGTGCTTAATGTTTGGAATACTTTAAGAGAACAATATGTAAAAGCAGTTGAAAATATATTAATGCTATAGTTAATTGAAATCTTCTTAACATTTGTGGCAAGACTAGATAGAATTAGAATAAATGCTAAATTTAATGTTACCAGTGTCCTGTGAGTCAGCATTTGCTGTCGAAGAGGAAGGAGGGTGGGACTATGTGATTAATGGTGCATGTGAGACAAAACCAGGTCAGACTGATCCAGTGTACCGAGAAGGTATCCTCAAACTTAGCCTCAACTGTGCCTCTGAAGCAGCCAAACTGAAGGTCAAAAGATTTGTGGAGATTTCTGCAGGAAACATGTGCTCATGTGACAAGGTATATAGTGATTGTATTATTCTGGTGGTATTAGAAACAAAGAGGGCAATGCTGTATCACATGTTAAAAAGAGATACTATAACCTGGTTTGTGTAACATTTAAGAGGTAAATAATTAACTTTCATAATCCAATTGCTGAGATATCTGTTTCCATTTTGACATACATTTTATTTAAATATTACAATATTTTCATAAAAGCTTTATGTAAAGCAATTAAATGCTACATAAAGCATTTCAAAGTTTAATACATTCTGAAGCAGTGTGAAATGGATTGAAATTTAGAATTAGCTTAATTTAGCATATTGTTAACAAGATAACATTTGGTCCCACTTAGTGAAATATAAATTAGTAAACTAGTGATATTAAAAGTGAAGTTTCACTCATAAGTAAAGAAAGTTTTAATTAAAGAAGAGTTGTAATGCAGTTGTGCTTTTTAACACTTATGGGTAACTTGAAATGCATGTTTAATTTAAATTGTATTGTAATTGTGGTTGTGAAATAGTGCATTAGAGTCCAGAGCAGGTGGTTTGCAGATATGTAGTTCAACCAGTAGGCATCAGTCAATTAGGCATTGCAGTTTTGTTGATAGTTTCTTTTGTTAAAATCTGGTATTGTGCATTTTATGTTGACTGTTGTCAATATGGTGACAAAAAGAAAACAATATTACACAAACAACCAAGAGAAATAGTGTTGCATGTGTGTGAGTTCTTCAAGAAAAGCAGCAGTTAAAAGCATGTAGTAATGTTGCCAAATGCTTTTAGGAGAGTAGAGCGTTGACAGAGAGAAAGACAGAGATAGTGGAAAGCAATTTAGCAACACTGTAATGCATAGTCATGTCTTTTTCTGTCCACTTGTTACCCTCCAGCCTTTGTGTCCTGGACTCTAATGAAATTTGAATGATCCACTTAAGTAAAAATTGGAATGCTTGCCATAGAAAAGCTGATCAAGGTATTTATTGTGAATGTTATAGTGCAGTAGACCCTTGTTAATCCAAGTTCCTAGTGACTGGAAAATAATCAGTTAAGTTTAACAGAGGTGGATTAGTTAATGAGGTTTTGGTAAAAATTGATCAAATGATTCAGTTGATTTTTCTCCTTAAGAATCCTCAGCACTGTTGGGTAGGATATTTTCATAGACACACTACCAGTGAATAAAAACCATATAAAATGCATCTAATCTTTCTTTTTAATGATTGAAAGTACATAAATTCAATTTCTTACGAATCCTTTATATCAGGGATGCTCAGGCAGGCAGGTGTACCCAGTTTCTGCAGAGCAAACACTGGTAATAGAGCAGCCTTGCTGGATATGAGAGGAATTCACCTCTGTTGAATCTGAATGCACTAGACAAATATAGTTATCTTTTGAATATCATTATAAGGTATACATGTTGAATTGTGGATTATTATGGAGAACTCAAATGTGAAAGAGTGGACAGAAATATGATGTATTTAAATTGTTTACAATGTGTATGCTAATAGATCCAAAATGTAGGCATAGTAATTTTATATTTATATTGCTTTTATGTTTGTTTTTCATTTTTTACAGTAAAATAAGGAAATAACCAGACTAATACTTGTAATGGTGTGTAGTTGAACAACTGCTTTAAAAGGACTATCCATCATTTATGATTGATGTTTTGATTTACAAATTTTCAAGGCATAAAGAGTTGCTCACATATAATAGGTAGAGTGAAACATGCACATTATAGCTACTGCTTTCTGATGCAGAGAGGAAATCTATTGCATGAAGTGTACAAATAAAACTGAATGATGTTTTTGTTTATTTTGAAGCTTTTTACAGTGAAGATATTATATATTAATTAATAAACTGTGGGTAAATTTCTTACATACTGCACTTCCTCTTATGCCCCATTACATGGAAAAAACTTACAGGATAATCTACACAGAAATGTAAACCTAAGTATGAAATTCAAAAATCAGAAACTTAAAAACAAACAAGTTAGAACACCAACAAATTAATCAAAACCTAGGATACAACCTCCAAAAAACAATGTAAATCTGTCAAAATCAACCTTCAATGGAGAAGAAATCCAGCTCTTCAACAAAGGATTAAACACTAATATAGATTTTGCCAAAATTACCAGCGATTACATAGCAGACATCGAAATTGCATGCTACTCAATAAACAACATTGATAAGAACACAATAAAAAAGAACTGTGATGAAGTTTTAGAAAAACTAATGGTTAGTAAACACCACCAAACCAACAATAGATATAAATGATCATCAACAAACTAAAATCAAAACCAGCAGTCTACACAAAGAAGCAGATAAAGCAATACAATAACAATTCTAGATAAAGAAGGTTACATACACAGATTGGAAAACTTATTAAAAGTATCAGACTACATTACGATAGGGAAGAATCCCCTCAATTCACAGATAAATAATTTCAACAAAATTATGAAAAAAATCAAAACATCACATTTCCAAAAATGCAAAAAAATGCAAACAATCCCATACTCCCCAGGCTCTATGTGTTCCCAAAAATCCATAAAGCCGACAACAGCACGAGACCAATAGTCAATCAAATCAATTCTCCCACTTATGAATTAGCCAAATGGTTTAATCAGAAATTTAATTCACATCCGAAATTCAACACTTGAAGCATAAGAATCTCCTACAAGTTGGTAGACAAAATCAAGTATACCTTGATCTCAACTGATAATGGTTTAGTTTCTTTTGGTGTTAAATCTCTATTCCTTAGCATCCGTACAGAAAAACTTAACACTTTTAAAAAAATGGCTTGCCAATATTGACTTAAAAACTATTGAAATAGAAGACCTTACCAAACTGACCAATCTATGCATCCAACCGAGCAGCTTCTTTTTCAGTGGCAAAATATTCCAACAGATCACAGGTCTAGTTGATGGCAAACTAACTATCCCCAATATTAGCAGAACTATATATGGGATCTTTTGAATTAACGTTACAAAAACTTTCCCCTGTATATTCAAAACTTGGCACATTAACACTTCTGCCATAATAAAATGGATCAACAAGTACAAACTCGAGAAATCCATAAAAGAGATTTCCACCCTCAAGGTAATCAAAGACATGCAAAAGATATTGCAAATTCACTTATAACCCACAATTGCATTATAAATTTGAAAATATTTTCAAAAAAATTCAACATAAAGTTGGTCCTGATACAACAGATACAACATCAAGCACCTCCTAGAGTTAAAATTAAAAGACAAAATACTCCAGAAAATAAATCAAGTATATATGCCACAGAATGCTTAGATTGTGAATAGAAATACATAGGAAAACTAAAAGAAATCTGACAGTTTGAAAGAAAGAACATTTCAGAAATATCAAATTAAAACAGACGGAAAAATCAGCAGTAGTACACCATTATTGGCGCCAAACTGATGAAATAAACCCAGAGATAAAACTTCTTAAAGAATTAAACAATCCGTATAAATTGGCCACCTGGAAGAATATCTTAATTCTAAAAAACCAAAAAACTGCAATGAATTTCGACCTTCTACTGTGTGATTATCTTTCCAAATCTTTCATATCCACCAGAGGTTACCACACACTACACAATAGCTTCCACAAGACCAACATGAGCACCAGTAAACAGTGGGTCAACAGCTGAGGATGGGAATGTTGGTTCCAGAAACATGTCCTATCTTAAATACAGTAAGTGGAATGTGTAAGAAATTTACCCCCATTGTATTAATTTATTAATTAAAACTGAATAATGTCATTTGCCAGTCTAAATCTTTATTTAATGAAACTTTTAAGTTGCTGATGGCCGGCAGGAGGAGATGGACGTGTTTACGAGGACTCCCCTTGGGAAAGAGAAAATGGTGTGAACCTAGACTCATATCAGTCAAGGATTGGGTTATTTAACAGTGTAAATACCCTACCAGTTGGAAAACAAAATGATGGCTTACATGTTTTAATATAGTATAGGTTAGTTATTGGTGAGAGCAGGAGTTGAGTTAAATTCAGGCCAGAAATGAACCAGATCATGGAGTTGCTCAAATCCATCATGGAAGACCTAAATGATTTAAAAGAGATGAAGAAAAAAAGAATGGATGACAAAATTAGTACAATAATAGAAGGAGTCAAAACTGCAATAAATTTGGTAGGACAACTACAAGTAGAAATAACAGAATGCAAAAGAAGGGTGAGTGATGTGTTTAGAATTGGAAGAATGAGGTCAAAGCCAAGGCCAGTAATATTAAAATTTGCTACTCAGAAATTTAAATGAACAACTTTAGCAAATGCAAAAAAGTGAAAACTATTGAAAACAACTATGGAAAGGAAGATAGAGAACTGAGAGAAGTTCTAAGAGAAATGAAAAAATCCAGAACAGAGGGGAAACAGGTATATGTGAGAGTAGTTGATTTATGTATGGATGGTAGAAAGCAGGAAATTAGTCATTGGAAGGTGGGCAGAAACTGGGCATGCAGGAGTTAAAATTAGCATTACAGTCATCGGTAAGAAGTGAACACGTAGTAGAAATGGAACGAATAGATGGCAACAGCGTAATAACGCAGGAGGAGCAATCCAGATGATGTCACCAATCAGGCATGTGTCACCTGATAGTGAGAAAAAAATATATTAAGTGTAGATTATTTGGATAGACAGATTGATATAAACGAAATAAAGGAACAAATAAAAAGAATAAAAAGAAATAAAACTTATATTCTGGGGGAATTCTGGAGGACATGGGATCAGGATGATGATAGAGGTATGTTATTGGCACAGATATATAATTCAATATATGAAGAGACTAAAGTTCCCAAAGTTGGAGAACAGCTACATATTTAAAGGAAAAGGTGATATAAACAAACCAGCTAATTATAGAGGAATTAGTTTATTACTGATGTTATGTAAGCTATATACAGGTATTCTGGCAGAAAGGCTTCAAAATTGGGCATAACAAGAAAATAAATTATCCAAGTTCCAAGTAGGCTTCAGGAAAAGTAAAAGAAAAGTTGGATAATGTCTTCATTATAAATGCAATGGTAGAGAAATATCTAGTTCGAAAAAGAGGGAGACCATATGCTGTTTGTTAATTTTGAAAAAGCATTTGATACAATTAACTGCAAGGCATTATGGTCAAAATTGAATGGGATAGGAGTTAGTAATACGTTTATAAAAGCATTATAAAATTTATACTATAAAAATGGGTACTGTATTAAGATAGGGTGACTCCAAATAATTTGATCACAGTAGTTAAGTCCCATACTGTTTAACTTATTTATTAATGATATTTTTGAAGAAGTTAGCAAAGTTAATACCCACATGCCCACAATTGAAAATGTTGAGATTCCAGGACTATTATTTGTGGAATGATATGATAGTGGGGTCAATTACTAATATTGGTCCAGTGAAATCAATCGAAGTTAATCACTAAATTCTGTAAGAAGCAGGGACAAAGAATATATATTCGAAAATAAAAAATCATGGCATTTAAGAATGGAAACAAGTTATGCAAATGAGAAATGGTATTGGGTAGGGACAGAAATTAAGTAGTTAATAAATTTGACTATTTTAGTATTAATAAGAAAGGAGGGTGAAGGGAACAAAAAAGAAAGGTTCTAGCAAAGGTAGGCTAGCTTTGAAAAATATTACTGCCTGAAAGTATAAAATACCAGAAATGCACATAAAGTGGTTGGAGAAAATATATATGGTAGTAGTAGGGGCTAAAATTATGTTTGGGGTAATGTTGAGGGATGGCTAAATGTAAACTTGATTCATAGGAATTTCTGTAAGCAAGTTATGGAACTACCAAAAAGGTCACCAAATGGGGTTGCACAAGCTGAATTAGGTAGAGTAGGGAGTAAAGGAAAAATAATGATAGAACTCTGCAATATCGGTTTAGAATTCGGAAGAGAATTGTATTTTGAAGCACTGTCTAGCGACGCAAGAGAAACTGAGTGGAGGAAATACTTAGGTTAGTAGAATCAATTAGATTATGAAAAAAATTGGCTTGGGTGTGCTGTGGCATTATAGAGAAAGTAAAAGAAAGAGGTTTTTGTAGATAAATTAAACAAAGAATTGATAATAGGGAAAGACAGGAGATGTTAGATAGATTTTGAGGGTTTATAGGGGTTTAAAAGAAATATGGGGTAGAGAGAATTATGTGAATGAAGGTGACAGGTAGATGAGGGAGGGAATCGCACAGGTCTGGGCAGGGTAAGTGAATCTGAAAGGAATAAAAGGAGGTTTAAATATAGAGGAATGTCTGATATTCTGATGTGTGAAATGCAAGATAGTTACTGGCATGCAATTGTGGAATGTAGAGAAACTAAAGAAATGAGAATAAAACTTAAGTTTGAGAAGTGGGATAACTTGCCATTAGAGATAAAGGGAAACAAGTTGGTGAATATGAAAACAAGACAGAAAATCTTGGAGTTTAGGAATTATTTAGGCAAGGTTAAAAGAAAATGGTTGAAGTAAATAAGTAAGAAATGAGGAACCAAATCAGGAAGAAACATAATTTAAGCTGGTTTTTTTGATTGAGTTAATTTTATAGATGTAAGTTGCATTATAGTTGAGTAACCACAAGGTTGAAACTATTCGGGCCTTTTGGTTACACAGCAACTTGGGAAGATTTACTGGAGTGACTTTGGTTGTATTTTCTTGTATGACGGAACGATTGTAAAAGAGTATTGTCGAAGCTTGTTGTATTATTAAGTGGAAATAAATTTAATTCAATTCAAATTTATAATGAAGTCATATTGTATATCTATTAATTTTAATTACACTTCTGAGGGCATGGTTATGACATCAAATGAACATAGCAAATAAAATGAAATATTGTTTGGGATAAATTGAAAAGAGAGTCTTTTTTCATATTAATTATCATGTAAACAGGAAAGTAATAATACTGTGAAAATGAAGATAAAACCCTTTACCAAAGAGAAATAAACATTTCAGACCTAACCTCAACAAGATAGTTAACAAGAAACTTTCGGGAAAGAAGAACTGGAATTCTTAAACAATGGCTTAAAAACACGTGTAGCAAACTCCAAGGATGTAAAAGATTATGTAGTGGATATAGAAGTAGCAATAGAGGGGGCTAAATGCTGAATCATTAGGGAGAAATCAGAAAAAATATTACCACGGATAAATAGAGAATAATCCGGAAACTGTGTTTATAGAAAGGTAATTAATTCATTGAAGAAAAGAGATGCAATTTAGATAAAAGCAAAGATACCAAGAAAGTAATATTGAATAGGCAGGATTGTATGACTATAATGCAAGACCGATTAAAGAGCAAACAATTTGTAAATATGACATATGAATCAGTACATTTACTATATCAGTACATAAAATCTTTAAATAATAATTTAAAATGTAGAAGTATTATGCCAAAACCAGAGCACCACAAAATTAAACAGAGCAATCCAAAATTAGGAAAGATATAAAGCCTACCCAAAATTCTTAAACATCAGCACATTAGCAAGTTAGAGTGGCTCAGATTTCAGCAGCTGCCAAAATTTGAAACTCTCAGCATTTAAAACTCATTTGAATAATAGAATTTTTGGAATTGTATTGTTCTTTAGCATTAACTTTATTTTGCAATATCCAGATACTAAACATTTACCACATTCCCCAATTTGCACAAAAAGCTATTGCTCTTCTCATTGGTATTCTTGTGTCACTTTATTTTAACTGGTTCTTGGATCTCTTCTCTGACATATCTTTACTAGTCATCAATGATATTTGGCTAGCAGCAGTGAGACATCAGGTGTACATAAGCAACCCTCAACTGTATGTAACAAGCTACCTGCAACTGCTCATCTACTGCACTACCATGCTTTAAATACACATGTGAACATCATTTCAACAAAACAATTCATTGACATGACAAAGTATACCTGCGGGATGTTTTTAACAGTCCAGCATTTCAGTCAGAATGAGACCAACCCAATGTTTCAAAGAGAGCAAGTGCAGCTACAAGTTCAGACTGGGTTGGTGGTGTCATTTGCTCTTGTTCTTCCTCATCTTCCTTCCAATTCATGCAATTAGGGTTATTGTTTTTGTGTGTAATTGGAGGACAGATGTTGGCATGTAGATGATCATACCCATACTTTACTCTAAGTAACATTTTATCCTCTACTATAGTACTGTATGTTCTTTCAAGCCATTTAATGCTATTTTCAGGTGACAACAGTATATAACAGAGTGATTAATTGATAAAAAAAATGCTCTTTGTAATCTGATTGTTCTGCCAGTCACATCATATGCATAGTTTCCTGTTTTTGCTGTAATGTGAGGAGATTGTAAAAATGTCTTAAAAGCTGTGCAGGATTTAAATTGTGCATCATTTGTTTTCCATTGGGTAGGCAACACACTTTGAAGCATATGTTGTAATTACATTCCAGTAAGTCGTGAGATATTTGTGATGGAGAAATACACAATGCACATAACTATTGAAAAACATATTACAAATACAGAGAGCTGTACTGAAACCATGCACAAATTATGTGGTATGTTGGGGTGAAAAAATGTGGCAAATGGAATAACTGTAAAAGATTGGTCTTATGTTTGAATAATTAGGTTTGGTGATGGACAACAAAAAAAAGTTGGTGCCCTCATACTGGACACTCAGCTGAAAAAAGTAAATGTCGCTGAGTATTCAAGAATTTTAATTGCCACTGGTATCTTGAGTTCAGCATTTGGAGGAGCATTATGCTGTGGATTATGGTGAAATATCTACATATGCACCCATACAAGATTCAGAAGACTCAACAGCATAAACCACAACCACTTATATGAGGGGTATTTGTCATTTGAGTCCTGGAGAACATGCAAGTAGATGGTGATTTTGCTAAAATCATCTTCTGTGATGAGGCGCATTTTCATCTGGATGGATATGTAAACAAGTAGAACTTGTTACTTAAATGTAAATTGGAACTTGCACAGTGAAGCCATACTATGATATCAATTAAGTAGAACTTGTATTTGGGCCTCAGAAAAGCAGATTATTATTGAAGAAAAGCAGATCTATTCCTGAGTGACTGTGTAGTGTGCAAAGTGGTGTGATGGAATTATTGGGCAGTACTTCAAAAACAAGTGTGGAAGTTCAGTAACCATCAATGATGTACTTTATCATGAGATGATAATAGTATTTTTAAGCCATGAACTTTGGCTTTGATGTTGATGAGATGTTATTCTAGCAGGATGGTACCAAGTTTCAACAAGTGTGGAAGTTCAGTGACCATCAATGATGTACTTTATCATGAGATGATAGTAGTATTTTTAAGCCATGAACTTTGGCTTTGATGTTGATGAGATGTTATTCTAGCAGGATGGTACCAAGTTTCAACAAGTGTGGAAGTTCAGTGACCATCAATGATGTACTTTATCATGAGATGATAGTAGTATTTTTAAGCCATGAACTTTGGCTTTGATGTTGATGAGATGTTATTCTAGCAGGATGGTACCAAGTTTCAACAAGTGTGGAAGTTCAGTAACCATCAATGATGTACTTTATCGTGAGATGATAATAGTATTTTTAAGCCATGAACTTTGACTTTTATGTTGATGAGATGTTATTCTAGCAGGATGGTACCAAGTTTCATGTGGCATGCGAAACAATTGATTTGTTAAAGCAGAAATTTCATGGGTAGCTGATTTTGCACAACATTGATCACAGTTGGCCACCAAGGTCATGCGATCTTACACTGTGTGACTTTGAAGTCCAAGGTTTACAACAAACACATACCCACCATTCTGAACTTAAAAGAATAAATCCGACATGCTATTGCAACAATTGGCCCACAAGTCTGCAAAAATGACATTACAGATTTGGTCAAAAGAGTGCACAACTGTCATGAAATATGGAGGACATTTTCAAATATTATTTTCCAAATATTTAATTCGAGTGTTTGCTCTTTCAAAGTATGTCACAACTTTGTCAATTCTTGTATAAATAAAGGTTTATTTTGTAAATTTAAATCCTGTGTTACTTTTGGACCATTCTTTACATGTTTTATAGTGGCAAACTGCGAGTGACAGGAAAACAAATTTACAAACACAGTCATTAATCTAATCAAGGCCACTGCAAGTTGAGTGTTACATCTATTCTGTGCTCTGCAGCCTCTGGTCTCAGCCCAAGTCCTTGGCATTGCTACTGTGATTACAGTAATAATAGTAATATGTGTGGGGACTGTATGGAATAGATGATTGATTTATTTGAGGGATTACTTAAAGAATATGAATTGAAGGAACCAAATTTCAGTTTGTAGTAGTATTTATTGGAATTTTGTTAGAAGGTGTAATTTTCATGTAATGTGTTTGGAACTGAACAGTTAGTTAAATTAAAACAAGTGTTAGTTTTTGTGATTTCACATTAATCAGGGTCTGTGGTATATAGTTTTAGCAGTTGTGTACTAATATCAATACTGTTTAAGTATGTTTTGGTATTTGGTTTGGTGATCTATATTATTATAAGCAATTAAACTTGGAACAAGGAAACTTTATCCTTAAATTGTGAAAAAAACTGGAATTTGTCAAAAAAGAGAATTTAAGGGTCCTGCTATTAAAAGGAATTTGTCTTAGTTGAAGGAGTACTGAGGAAAAATTGCAGGAGGAGTAGGAATTTCAATAAAACTGACAGCAATAATAAAGTACTCAGGAAAAATTGCAGGAGGAGTAGGAATTTCAATAAAACTGACAGCAATAAGAAAGAAATGGGTAACATATATGGAGTTTCGAATATCAAAATGTGGTAAAGACTATAATCAAAGTCTTGTTATTTGGGGGTTGTTAATGAGAGAGAATGGCATCCTTACTGGAAATACGGATTTGTATTTCAATTATGATATTGCAAACCTTTTTAATCCAAGCACTGTAGTCATTAATGTCACAGGATCTGGTAAGATTAGCTTAAGGTTTTGCCCCCTACCTTTGTGTTGGTTTAATATTGTTTAATGCTTATTTTTACCACTGAGATATCACAGGTGATGGACTAAATATACATGATTGACATGGCCTGATTATATTGTGAAATTGGGAAAGGATTTTCTTTTAAAGGAAGGAAGCTTTCCAGGCCTAAGTTTAGTGAGTGTTCCCCAGCATTTGCCATTTATAAGGCCTGGAATAAACCTTAGTCATGTGGTGGTAATCGAGCACCAGAAATCCCCAAATGGGATATCTGGGCATAGATAATCTATGCCCTAAAAACCTTGGCCATGTGTTGTGATAATGGGTGAGAAAGAGATCCTAGGGTAATAGAAAACAAAAAATATGGCTAGTGTTAAAAAAAGTTTCTGAGTATCTTTGATAGGCACACCAATACATTTATCTAGGAGGTTAAAGGGTTTAAATCAACATGTTTAATTTTCCTTCATATATCCCAAGAACTAAATAGTTTATGCTAGATGTTTCTCATTCTGGCTGGATGGATATACATTTCATGAACTGCATCTTAATTCCAGAGGCAGTAAGATTTATGTTTTTGATTGCAGACAGAATCAAAGATATAATTCAGGTCATTATAACTGATTTTGTGCCACTGCAAATGTGATATGAATACTTTTACTACACAACAGGAAAATATTACTGAATTTTTGTTTAAACCTAGAGTAATATATTACATAAATGTATAAATAGTATAGAATTTAATTTTAAAGTATTATATACGTGTGGAGGAAAATACCACTATTAGTTTAGTATTAGTGTGAGATTATTAGCTTGATTCCATGTGTAAACATTTTTTAAAATTATAATTATTTGTATTGTTTTCAGTCCCCTCATAAAGAAGATGAAAAGGTGGAACCTTGGACGTATGTCAGCAAGTTCAAGAACCAGGTGGAAGAAGAACTGCAGAAATTTCCTGGTCTTCGGTATACCATAGTGAGACCTGCCATTGTGTATGGTTTGGGAGACAGACATGGATTAGGTAACTTTTTTATCTGTTCTTGTTTTTGAAACCCATTATCTTCTTTTTTTTACAATTCTACAGTTTCGATCATATGTGTAAATTCTGTATTGTATTGTCACATCCTACTTTTGAACACTTGCTTAACTTTCTTTATTAATTTTCTAACTTAGCACATGGCTGCTGGACACTGGGATGAGCTCACATTCTTATTCCTTAAAATCTATTACATCCTGGAATAAAAATCACAGGAGAACGAGCAAATCAAAATAATGTAATATACTGAGACGTAAATTGATGTTAATGCATTCTTTAATGCTGTAATCCATTTTAGTACTTTGTAAAAGTGTTATCTTCTGAAGGATTCTACTAAGAGGGCCCATCACCTGGAGCTTATTTTCACCATTCCACTTATCTCAACAGAATGGCACTTTTCCTTACTTCGAACATGCAGATATGTGTTGCTGCACATGCACAGATCTAGTTTTCTCTCACATATAAACACACAACAATGTGTGGGACCAAATGCTACCAACTTCACATGCATGACTTCAACACTGTATTTACAACACCATATTTTTACTCTACTATTGGTGCATTATGTTATTGCAATTTTTAAACCCCTCTCCGGACCACCTTAATTAATGTTCCCAGCAATTACAAACATTCAAACAGACCAACAAAGTTATTTATTTATTTAACAAATGCCACATGCATTAAACACTTATGCCATTGGTAAAGGGCTCTCCAGTATTTTTCAACAATACAATTAAAACCACTTAATGCATAGCACATGTCCAAATGTTCAGTTATCATAGATTGCTGAGAATCACAATCAGTACAATTTGGATAATCGGCAATGCCGATATGTAGAGGTGGTCCTCGGACAGTCAAGTTTCTTCAACAGTTGAAAGCATGCAACAGCAGCTTTTCTTGGACCGTCATGTGCATAAGTAGTGTTCTCTTTAAGAATTGCCCAATTTTTGTCTTTAGATGCCACTGCAGCTTCCAATTTAAAATTATATTTAAAAGTCCTATTTGCCAAAAGCTTTAGGGGATGAAATAAGTGAGCCTTGTGAGTCTGTGAGTCAATAAGGCTCCTTTTTTTAGTAAGTAGGTCTGCATGTTTGTTTCCCACGATGCCACAGTATGCAGGTATCCATTGGAAAGAGATTTTATGGGCAAGATCCTTCAGCAACAGTCTGCATTCCAGAATTCATTGCAAATCGGAATGATAGTTTTGTGATAAGGCCTGGAGTGTGAACTTTGAATCCGAGAGAATAACTGCTCTATTAAAACCAGATTTCCTAAATGATAATTGTTGGACTGCCACAGCAATAGCCTCTATCTCACTATCAAAGGCTGTGGCACCTGCGCCCTTAGGTAAACAATAATTAAAAAGCTTACAGAAGACTCCAGCTCCAGCTCCATGGTCTCTATCTAACATGGAGCCATTTGTGAAGACATACAACCATTCACTTTCTGGAAATTGACTTCCAAGTTTCCAGAGCTATAGCTTTTAATTGTTCCAGGATCATATCCTTCTTTAGCACCTTCATAGTAAGATTGAGGTCTACATCAAAGTCTATATAATCCGATGGGAACGTAGGCAAAGGTAAGGTAAAAGTCTCATAATAGAGCCCTAAAGGTCTAGTGACCTTTAGAGCCGGTTGAATAAAACCAAATTGCGTTTTTAAATTTCTAGCTCTTTTTTTATTATAATTCCTCCAGAATGAGTTATTTGGTAGACTAGTAAGTTTGTGGTATAAAATAACAGCCCTTCTCTGTATAGATTTATAAACAAGTTCTGTGTTTGTCAAAACCTGCATAGCAAATATAGGAGTATTTTTCACTGCAACTGTTATGATACGAAGGACTTGATTTTGAAACACCTGGAGGTATTGGATGGTGTGATCTGGTGCAGTAATAAGGTCTTCATTGCAGTAGTCAATAACTTGTTGTATGAATATTTTGTATGTAGTATTTAGAGACTCCCTATTGCATCCCCATCTAGAACCAGCTAGTTGTTTCAGGATGGGAAGCCTCTTCTTGGCCTTTGCCTTCAATGTTCCGCATGTTTCCTCCAGTTCAAATGGGAATCAAGTAAACATCTGAGATAGGTGGTGGCTTCGCTAACTTGCAAAATCTCTCCTTGAAAATCAAGGTTGTGTATAAACGGTTATCTATTCAGGGTAAAATACTTACATACAGTTTTACTCTTATTAACTCATTTTCGCGGCACCATGAAGTATTTAAGATTTCATTTAGGCCATCTTGTTTCATCTTCTCTGCACTGTCCCATATTAGGTCATCGGCAAATAGTGCTGAGTGTACTCCTGGTGGCAAAAAATTTGATAGATCATTGATAAAAACATTAAAAAGCACTAGAATAATTACTATGCCCTGTGGAAGGCCAGTTTCAGTTTGTCTAAATTTTGAAATAGCCTGTCCATAATGTTCTTAATCCAGACAAACATATTACTGTGTATACCCAAATTCTGTAGTTTTTGAGGGACCCTAAACCTCCATACTCTTATCGTATGCCTACTGGAAATCCATAAATGCAGCAAGGACAGACATATGACTGCCCAGGGAATCTTTAATGGCCTGAGTCAAAAAAGCCACCTGTTGCACTGTTGAATGGTGCCATCTAAAGCCTGCCTGATAGGGTGATAATAGATTACCACTCTCGAGAAACCATACCATTCAACAAACAATCATCCTTTCCATTACTTTGATAGCACGTTTGTTAGTGCAATTGGACAATAACTTTGTATAGAATATGGTGGTTTATTTTTTTTTTAATTATAATAGCTTTCTTCCACACTGCTGGGACCACAGCATTCCATCTTTGATTTAAAATGTCTAATAAGGCCAGAAGAATAATTAGTTATCTACCAACATACACTATAAATGAAATAAATCCATATACAATCCAGATCAGAGATAGTTTTACAATGGATCCTGAGCCATGCGGGATTAAAGGGGAATAAGATAAAGGAGCCATCATAAAATTAAAACCATCTTTTAAACTGTAAATGCCTTCTAAATTGAAACTCACAAAAATATTAATAACTGAATATTGAAACCAAGTAAAATTGGAGTTGCCCAATTGCACTTAATTGCTGGGCATGATTGCCTGTTAGAACAGCTCTTCAAGATGAAATTAATCAAGTACAGCCACTTCCCGTGTGTAAGCACAGAACATCTACTGAAATGAGCCAACTTAATAGCAACAAACAAATGAAAAATAATATGGAAGCTTGTTATTGGGAATCTAGGAAAAAAGTGATAAATATCAGTATCCCCAATGGCAATAAACCAAGCACTGCAAATGGGTTAAAATATACTTTTTTTTTTTTTTTTTTAATAGTTTGGGATTTTCACAGTGAAATATATTATCATATAACAAATTATTTATGAGGAAGTCACTCAAATTTCACTAGTTTTATTCCACTTACTTGGGACATGTTTCAAAGGCAAATTTCCTTCTTGATCAGCACTGTTCCACTGCTAGCTTTCCAGCTTTATTCCAGAAGATCAAAATTAACTAAATTTTCTTTGTTTTCGTTCAAGAATATATTTTCCCACACAGATAATTCTATGGGTTTTTGAAGAGCTTTTAAGAGTTTTGGTTCATTTTGGAACTCATGATTTTTTTGCCATAAATGGTATGCTACTTCTGATTTTTCCATATGTTTATATTTTACACATCTCATGCGTTCCTTAATGGCTAACCTCAATCAACTGTCATGGATGGCCGAGGTGGTTAAGGCATGAACTCGTGAGCGAGAGATCTAGGGTTCGAATCCCACCAGAACTGCCCTCTCTTTTTTCCCAGTCCTCATAAATGGCAAATGCTGTGGAGGTACCCCAAACTTAGGCCTGGAACGCTTCCTTCCTTTAAAAAAAATATGTATATCCTTTCTCATTTTATCATTTCATCTCATGTATCATCAATGTCCACTGCCTATGGTGTCTCAGTAGTAAAAATGGGTGTTAAAAAAAATCGAGTTACCTTGAAAAATATAGAACAATATCTGAACCGCACCAAAATTTGCATGAATCAAACCTACTTCACATTCAGAGGCAAGATATATACACAAAAGAAGGGTTTAGCAATGGGTAATTCACTCTCACCATTCTTAGCAGACATATACATGAGTTTCCAGGAAACAAAATTAGTAGAGGCTTCCCACATATATACAAATGTTGGTATTGTTATGTTGATGTCTTTGCTGTAGTAGATGAAAAATGGAAAATGACGCAATAAAACTACTAAACTTACAAAACAGCAACATAAAGTTCACAATGGAAATGGAGAACAAGGTTCTTCCTTTCCTGGATATAAAAATTATAAAAAAATGATAACATACTGGAATTTGGCATATTCAGGAAAGATGCCCAAACGGATAATTATATAAAAAGCAACAGCCACAATCCAAAACAACATAAACTCGCTATAATCAATAGCCTCACATTCAGATTAACAAACCTACCAATAAATGAGACAGAATACAAATTGGAGTACCAAAAATCATGGATATAGCACAGAAAAATGGCTACACAACAGATCTAGTCAAGAAAAAGGTAGAAAAGTTTAAAAAACAAACGCAAATCAAAGAAACCACCACACTGAAAGGTTACAAAGGAGAGCACATATATAAAAAATTTATATATCATCCATAGGCACACCAAAAATTTTAAAAGATTTTTAAAGATGCCAACATTGTTTTGGCTCCAGTGAATAAAATGTAGTGTGAAAACCTCCTAAAAACCATCATAAAGGACAAAATCCCGCCAGGAAAACAATCAGGCATTTATGAAATTAGTTGCAAAGACTGTAATAATAAATACATAGGTAAAACAAAAAGGAACATTGTCATATGGTTTAAGGAACACATGAGAAGTGTAAAATATAAACATACGGAAAAATCAGCAGTAGCATACCATTTCTGGCAAAAAAAAAAAAAAAAAAACCATGAGTTCCAAAATGAACCAAAACTCTTAAAAGCTCTTCAAAAACCCATAGAATTATCCATGTGGGAAAATATATTCTTGAACGAAAACAAAGAAAATTTATAACCTAAACTTAGGTTTCATTTTTTACACTAAACTCCACTTACATAAAAGTAGATGCGTTTTGGGAGAGATCCCGAAATGCGTCTTACTTTTACGTAAGTGGAGTTTGGTGTAAAAAAATGGATACCTAAGTTTAGGCTATATTACCACTCCATGGTCAAAAGCTTCATAAGTACAATATTTATATACAATACAAACAAATCTAGAGGAACATCCGGTTGTCCAGCCATTGTTTCGAGTAACGGCTGTTCAGTGAGCAACTGAAGATGGGAGACATTCTCCCAAAATGTGTCTTACTTTTACATAAGTAAGTGGAGTTTAGTGAAAAAAATGAATACCCAAGTTTAGGTTATATTACCACTCCATTGTCAACAGCTTCTTAAGAACAATATTTATATAAAGAAAATTTAGTTAATTTTGATCTTCCAAACAACCGCAACCTCATCAAAAAGTTCATAAAATCCAAAGAGCAACATCCTAATATTAAGCTGGAAAGCTGACAGTGGAACCATGCTGACGAAGAAGGAAATTTGCCTTTGAAACATGTCCAAGTAAGTGGAATAAAACTAGTGAAATTTGATTGACTTCCTCATAAATAATTTGTTATATAAATCATACTTGTTACTGGAACAACTTAAAACAGTTATTATTACATGTTAGTGAAACTGACCATTACATATTAATTACTGAAATAATATCAGCAAAGTATACATTCATCTACTGCTGGCAGGGTAGCTAAGAGATCTAAGAAGCTAGTTCAATAGGTATATATTGAATATATGCATATATCAATATGTAGAAGGTGATGATGATTCATGGCCTCTCAAATCAATATTTTATCATCCTTTTTTAAGTGCTAAATAAAACCTTTACCAGCATGCTTATGAATAACTTATTATGGATTGGAACTTAAATTATTTAAATTATTTTTGCTTTGCCAAGTATTATAAAAATGGATACAGTGGAACCTCAATGTATCTTTCCTGGAACCATACTTTTTCTGGATGTATCATTCAATTTATGCAGTCCAAAATTGTTTACCTTATATTTACGTAAATAAAACCTGCATTCATCATTCCTGGAAGTATTGTTTTTCCTACATTATTCATTGAAAAAGTTCAATTCCAAAGAAATTCTACCCTCGGAATGATTGTTTTCAAACTGGGATAATTAAAGCAGTGACTCTCACATGTACAGAGAGTTCATGTCACATTTGATGTGACAAAGCGTGACTCAAACTATCTGTAGTTGTCATTACTTTTGGAGCAGCAGGATGAAGATAGCTGATGCGAAGAATGTGCAAGATTTGCTGTTGCTGTCAGTTTTACACCTATGAGGCAGTGGGCGAGGACATCATATGTGGCATTCAAAGTGTCAATGAAGTGTGTGATGAAGTGGGAGAAGTCACATGTGTTTGTGATATGGAGGAGGGGGAAAATGATGCAACAGCTGAAGCCATGCTGATGTTTGCCAAAGCTCTAACAGCATGTGAAACTGTAGGAGCGATTCTGTGCACATGACAATGATGGTAGGGACATAATGAGCAACAGAATGAGTTTAATATAGAAAATTGGTTGTTTCACATTAAATGAAAAATACAAAGAAGCAAATATCACTTAACCACCTTTTATAAACAAAGGTTAAATTTTGTTGGTTTGATTTATTTACGGACTCTCTTTTAATATCTCAGGTCATCAGCATCCCATTCCATTCAGGGCATGAAAATGGCCGATAAATTTAAAATTTGCTTAGAAGCCTTTTCTTTTAGGCTTCAGGTTCTTTTATGTGCCACAAATCTATGTTACGGGACACTTGGCTTTACTTCCCTTCCAAGGAAGGATTTTTATGCCCGAAAAAATCCACCAACTCTGGACGAAATGAACCTGCAAACTTGGATCTACAATGCAAGTATGGTTAACACTAGACCACCAGGACTGACAACACATGTAAAATGTTTACATGATAACATGTAAAATTGATGCAAAATATAGCATTTACTTATATGCTGGCTTTATTTATTTTTGAACATGATTTATGCTGTTTCTGTATTTATTGCTTTCCTGCATTGATTGTTTTTTTTAACCTGGTCCCTCCAAAAATGAATCGAGATTCTATGTATTAAAGCATGTTAAGGATGCATGATTTGTTATATAGTGACAAATTTGTCAAAGTAAAAACAGATGAATTAAATATTGAATACTTGCATTAAATCCATGGAAGAAGTTTTGGAAAATAGCACCCTGATTGCTAAAACAGATCATTACAAAATTATCATCCACAACCCATCTTTAGCCAGGATATATGGCCTTCTGAAGATCCACAAACTTGGAAGAAGTATGAGGCCAATTATTAGCAATGTAAATACTCGGATCTACCATTTAGCAAACTGGTAATCATTACAGTTCCATTCACTGCCAGAATTTGTTAGCTTAAGTTTAAAATACTCCATGAACCTCATCAATAAAATTAAAGATAAGTGATTATTACCGAATGACATACTGGTTTCTTTTGATGTCAAAGCCCTGTTTCCCAGGATACCATAGAATAAATTATTAGTTTTTCTAAGAAAATGGTTACAATGATTGCAATGAACCAACCAACAGAAGAACACAAAGAATACATGGAATTCATTAAGTTGTGCATAAATCAAGCATTTTTATGTTTGAGAACAAATTTTTTAAACAGAAAGCAGAACTTATAATGGGCAGTGTATTATCACCTTTCTTGGCTGACTTATTTTGAGATGCATATTACTAAGGCTTTTCCCCACATGGGTTCAATAAACAGATGATGAGTGATTTATCAGGAGAAAAAATAATTAAAAAGTTCACTTACCACCGATCAGCCAATAAGAAATTTCAAAAAATTTTCAAGCAACATAATTTCATCTTAGCACCTCAAAACCGATACAGTGTAAAAATTTATTGAAATTAAACAAAACAGATTTCGGGCCAAAGAGAAAAAAATCTGGTATTTACGAGATTAATTGTAAGGATTGTGAAAAAAACCTATGCAGTGAAGACAAAGAGAAATATAGGCATTAGGTTGAAGGAACATTGGAGAAACATTCGTTACAAACAAATAGATAAATCAGCTGTGGCAGCAAATTTTTAGAATGAAAACCGTGAAATAGAAAAAGGCATCAAGTTATTAAAAACTGTTCAACAACCAAAAGAGCTAAACATATGGGAGAGGATATTGTACTTACGAAGCTGTTAGCAATGGAGTGGTTATATATCCTAAACTTAGGTATTCATTTTTTTTACACTAAACTCCATTTACTTTTATGTAAGTAAATGGAGTTTAGTGTAAAAAAAACGAATACCTAAGTTTAGGATATATGGGAAAGGATTTATATAAAAACAATGAGCATAACCTTATGAACTTTGATATCCCAGAAGCAAACAGCATTTTATTTTTTGATATCCCAGCATTTGATTTAAGTTTATCACTAGACCACCAGAGTCAACCCGGATACCTACCTACCCATTTTCTACAAAGGATCCAAGGCATTTAACAGCTGATGATGTAGAAAAAGTTCCACGAAACATAAGTCCTGAGTAAATCGCATGTAAGTGAAACCATAAAGAGTTTTCTAAATATCCTACTCGGAAGAGATTATTAATGGGTGTTTCACTGTGTTTGATTCCAAATTGAATTAATATTTAAATTATTTCAATACCTTTAATCACATAGTGAAAATGCTAGATGAGAAGGATCTCTTATACAGTAACAATTATGTTTCATTGAATTTAGAATAGCATGTAGCCTGTTTCATTCAATATTATCTAAATTATATTCATTAGTTCATATATAGGTGGATTTTAACTTCTTAAACGATAATATTTTCGAAGTCAAAACATTTAAATACACTCTTTCTGGCTTCACTTACTGGAGATTTACTCAGGACATGTTTCATAGATCTTTTTCCACATTCTTAACTCTTAAATGACTTTGATCAATCATTCATTGAAACTGGGGTTTATATGCGTCTGGGTTAACTCCAATGGTCTTATGATAAACTTGAATAGAGATCTGTCTGCTTCCAGGATGTCAAAACTCATTAGGTTTTGCTTGTGTTTTTAAATCCTATGTTTAATTCCTTTGATTGTTGAACTGTTTTTAATAATGATATAATGATGTTTTTATCTATCATGGTTTTCATTCCAAAAATGTGACACCATGCTGATTTTTCTATTTGTTTGAAATGGATGTTTCTTCTATGTTCCTTTAACCTTATGTATATGTTTCTCTTTGTTTTTCCTATGTAGATTTTTTGCAACCCTGAGAATTAATCTAAAAAATTGTGTGATTTTTCTCTTTAGGCCTGGAATCTATTTTTTTTTTTTTAATTTAAATAAAATTTTCACACTGTATCAGTTTTGAGGTGCTAAGATGACATTGTAATCACAAGAGCAAGACTACCATAAAAATAAGATAGTTTCTTTTAAAATTAAATAGGGAAGAGTCCAATGCAGTATTTAATAAAAAATTATTTTGAAAATGTATCACCAAATTCAAGGAAATGAAATATGTAGTTATGCTTTATGTCAATTAAGATGGTAGCATTAACTAAATATGCTTAAAATAATATTAAAATTGCCACAATGAATGGGAGGGGTAGAGAAATGCAAGCAAATGACTTAAAATTGCCTTTATACACTTGATTATATCATTATTTTAACATATGCAGTATGATCAACTTAAACACATCCAAGCCCATAATACACACCGGTACAGTGAAATTACAAAGTAAGCACAAAAGGAAGCAGCAGTGTTTAAGGAATAAAAATGCAATACTGTCTTAGTACATAGTCACCCTTGGTATTCAAATTTGCATCCCTCTACTGCACCAAGCATCAAATGCTATATAAAATGGATTCTGGTTGCTGTATGAACCATTCCACTATCACAGCCTTGATGTCATGCTGTGGAAGAATTTACTGTAGAGAAATTTATTGAGAAGAGCCCCAACACATGAAAGTTTCAAGGTAACAAGTCAGGGCTGTAAGGTGAGTAGTCAAGAACCTGCTATGTTTCTTTGCTAGTGCCTCCAGCACGTCCTCACAACATGCCAGGAAACTTCCTCCTGAGTTGGAGAAAGGTGGCCGATATTGAGCAGTCCTTCATGGTCGAAAATGTTCTCAGCAGCATCTTGTTTGCAGAAGACTATCATGAATTCTGTGGGTTTTATTGATAGGTGCTGAATGGCTGCCATATATGCTCGGTGGCTGTACAGTCAAATGAGGGATGGCAACTGAACCTGGTGCTTCTTCCCCTGCTAAATGATTTATTCATGTAAAGGGAGCTGGATTGGTTTCAGTTGATCACTTATATATGTGATCAATATGACTATACAAAGTAAAAATCTAAGCACTAATAAGTGTGTACTTCCTTTGATAATTTACAAAATAATTTTTTCATTAATTTTCTGAAAACTATTGGAGTAAAGAAAAAAGTTGTGTCAAAACTGTGATGATATTTCTTCTTCTTCTTCTTCTTCTTCTTCTTCTTCTTCTTCTTCTTCTTCTTCTTCTTCTTCTTCTTCTTCTTCTTCCTCTTCTTCTTCTTCCTCCTCCTCCTCCTTTTCCTCTTCCTCTTCTTCAAATAATGTCATAAATTGAAAACAATGAAAAATAGTGATGGAAAAAATAGTAAATTATATGGAAGTAATTTTGAGACCAAATAACCTTGATGAAATTTGTGGGAAAGGAAGGTTAGTGGATGAGTGATGCATCAAGGTTTCACTAGAAATGAGTCTCAGTTTATCTTTAACAAACGTTTTTGCATTATTTGCTGATATCCTCCACTCTTGTGTGAAGACTTTTTACTATTGCTTATTTGTTCTGAATACTAATTACTTCATTTAAATAAAATCTAACTGCAGAAATATTAAGGTTATTGATTTTTTAATATTTTATACGTGTAAACATTTTTGCAGATAAACACATCTTTTTATGATGCTTTTTATCAAAATGATTTAGAAACAAATGTATTGGAGAGAGTCATAAAAACATCAGAAGAAGATAAGATATGAATATCATCAACTGCAAATGTACATGACTTGCACTCCCCTTTCTTAGTTGAGAAGCATTAAACTTAAGTACTTTGTTGTATTGTCATTTGTTTTGTTTATGATGCAGCTCCTCGGCTGGTTATTGGTGCTGTGTATAAGCATCTGGGTGAAATGATGAAACTGATGTGGGACAAAGACCTCAAGATGAACACAGTGCATGTAGTGGACTTGTGTCGTGCTATCTGGCATCTGGCCTTGAGGGACGACACAATCGGTAAAATTTATAATGTGGTGGACAAAGGCGACACAACACAGGGTACAATCAGCAACATAGTCTCAGAGATATTTAATATTAATCATGACTATTGGGGAAATATGCTTTCTTCATTTTGCAAGGTTTGTATGTCTTAAACTCTCTATCTTGAAGAGAATTTAAATTTAAAAAATTATTATTGAGGGAATCACTCAAATTTCACTAATTTTGTTACACTTACTCAGACATGTTTCAAACACTATTGCCTTAATCTTCAGCATGGTTCCACTGTCTGCTTCCCAGCATGGTATTAAGATGTCACTCTGTGGATTTTACGAACTTAGTGAAGAGCAATATCTTAATACCACACTGGGAAGCATACAGTGGAACCATGCTGAAGATGAAGGCAACAGTCTTTGAAACATGTCCAGCCAAGTCAGTGGAAAAAAATTAGTGAAATTTAAGTGATTCCCTCAATAATAATTTGCTATATTATACTATATTTCACCTCAAAAATTCCAGTTGTTCAAAACTAGGATTTAAATTGTTCATAAATGTTATATATGAAGCAACCAGGTGTCAAGAGAAATAATTATTGGCTTAAGTTTGTGTCTTTGAAAAACATTTGTAATAGAATTTTTTTCTTGTGTTAGTTACATATTACAGTATGGCTTATGTGAATTCCTTAGTATTTTGTAGTTGGCATTTATTGATATGGAATAATTTTTTAAAACAAACATAGATCTATATTAACTTAAAGTGCTAATTGGAATTTGTACAGTGAAGCAAATCATATAATTAGATTATTGTATGACTTGTGTTGAATTACACATTCTTGTGGCTTCACTTGTTTATATCTAGAACATGTTTCTTAATCAGCTGAGGATGCAGACAATGGTCTATAAAACATGCTCTACATATAAACAAATAAGTGAAGCCATGAGAGTGTGTAGTTCAACTTGGTTCATACAATAATTTATTATATTTGCTCCTTCAGTTAAGCATCACATGAATAGTATGTATAAGAAGCATTGGCAACAGTAAAATAATTCCATTTTTGATAAGGTTATACGTTATATGTTAGAACAAATGTGAATTATATTTATCCAAACAATTAGCATAGGATATATAATTTAAACAAATTCTGAAACAATTTAACCAAATTCCAACTAACTTTAAGACATTACCTTACTAATTTAGAATTTATTAAAAGCAATATAAATTATTTTTATGTCTTATACACATGGAATAATAAAAGTATAAATCATCATAAAACTTTTAGCTTACTATGAAACAAAAACAAATCAAACTATGTATTCTACTATTAGTAGGTTTCTGGTCTTTGGCTAGTCCAGAAGGTCCTGGCTGCACTCCTGTCCAAGCTATAGTGGCAAGAACCCTTTCTTCGGAATCCAAAAGAAGGAATTCTCCCCAAAACAGAATACATAATTATTCTATTAGCATGCACACACACACACTGTCAATAAAAGGTGATTAAAAAACACACACACCTTGTATAAAATCTTGATTCAGTAATTGAGTTGCTTAACCTACGTCACCCCTTTTCACAACACCTTATTGGCCTTCTGGAATTATCTACAGTATCTCAATTTATTATTATACTTTATCAGCTAAGCTTTTCTTTCTTCTATCTTTCTCTTCCATTTAATCTTTCTAGATACTTCACCAACTTTGTAATACTGTTACAGATGGTCGAGGTTGTTAAGATGTGGACTCATGAGTGGAACTCCAGGGTTTGGTTTCCTCCAGGACCATTCTCTGACTGAAATTTTTTCCAGGTTTTCCTCAGTCCTCATAAATGACAAATGCTTGGGAGGTATCCTAAACATAGGCCTGGAGCATTTCCTTTCTGAAAAAAATTCTTACTCAGTTTACCATTTCTCGTGTATCATCAGTGTCCCCTTCTATGATGCCTGTGATAAAGGTATACAAACTTGATTCATAGGGAAATGAGAGCGTGGCATGATGAGTAACCAACTTTTAATGTTGTCAAAAAAATATAAATTATAATTATCAGATCAGGTTCTAAATTTAAAAGGTTGATTTGGGTATTTATTTTCCTTTATTTAAAAAATGTAGAACAATCATATAAATTTGATGTATACATAATTTGTGTTCATAGTCTGACATGGCAACACTTGTGGATGAAGTGAACGACAAACACATGGGGCCTTGGGCAGAGGCATGTGCTACCAGTGGTGTGGAAAACACACCCTTAACACCATATATAGATCAGGAGCTTTTGTACAAGAAACATTTGTACCTAGATCCTAGCAAGTTGGAGTCTACAGGGTTCAGTTGGGTGGTGCCTCAAATTACTCGAAAACATCTGCAAGAGGTATGCATATATTTAAATTATAGTGATAATTAAAATCAATAAGACAAAAGGATAAAAAGGAATATGTAAAGGCAAAGTAGAGGTACATGTCTTGCTTATCCTTCAGTTCAGTTTTTTTTAAGTTTTTTTTTTTTTCCCTCCTTTTTTCCTGGCATAGTTAAAAATTATGAATGATAAACAGCACCAAGAGTGTAGCAATTATATATGAGACTATGGTGGTTTGAAAAATTCAATAAATTTCTACTAGGTGGCATGTTGTTTGTTTGATTTATTTAAGGACGCTCTTTAACATCACAGGTCATCAGCATCCCTATCTATTCAGAATGGCTGACAAATTTTGCTGAGGCCTCTTCTTTCAGGCTTGAGGTTCTTTTTTGTGCCGTAAATGTATGACATGGGACCCACGGTTTTCTTCCTTTCTGAAGGAAGTCATACTTTGGATTTTCATGCCCCGAAAAAATCCATCGATCCTGACTGGGTTTGAACCTGCGACCTTGGGTTTAGGAGGCAAGTATGGTTACCACTACACCACCAGGACCGACTACTACTAGGTGGCATGAAAATTCACTAATGGCATTATGTTGGCTAGTATTATTCTTGCAATGGTCTTGACAAAAGTTTCTGCCAGATACAATGTGAAGTTAATGTGTATTATAATTAGCCAAATTGACCACTTTCATATTTGCCATAAAAATGGGAAAGAAAAGAGTTCCATGGAGTATATGTACATTTTTAATTGAAGAAATAGACGGGCAAACAGATAAAAGCTTAAGTTCTGAACATTTTGCACTAGCATTGAAAAATACTTCTGTCTAAGTAAGTTTAAACAGGAACCAAAAAATGAAGATTGCTGCAGATGCCCAAATGAGGTTACAACAAAGAATTGAAAATATTCACCTTATCGTAATAAAATTCCACCAGGTGAAAATGCATGAGAAATGCAAAACTGAAGGCATCTGAGCTGAATTAGTGCACAGTATCCTGCATAAAATATTGCTGAAACTTTCTCATATGTGAACCACTTTTAAACTTACGTTACATATGTGCAAGGCAGTTTTAAATTTACCTAATGTAATAGAATGGATGGAGACATCACAGTGCAATGTAAAAACAGGAGAGTGGACACATTATTAGAGTACGGAGTAAACAGTTTGAAGTCTGTGGACCCACATATCGGCCCGTACACTTAGAAGGTGCATTATTAAATATAATGCCATGTTTGCATGCATGTCTGTCTGTAATTTTTGGCAGTTCTCTGCATTACTTTCAATGGCTCCTGTTTATTTTCCGAGTTGTAATCATGATATAATTTTACCATATACCACCATGTTTGTGAGGTTTTCTATTTTACCCCACTGTGCGTGTGTGTGATGTGAACAGTGTTAAAATGTTGCCTGTTAGGCTTAAGTTTTACAAGAACTGTTTGAAAATAGATATTTCCTTAAGTTATATTTCTATTCAGTGTTTGAATATTTTCATATTTCTATTCGGTGTTTGAATATTTTCTGGTACAATGGAACCTTGATCTATCGTTCCCTGAACCATCATTTTCCCGGATAAATTGTTAAATTTATGTGGTCCCAAAAGTTTTATCTTAAATCTTATATAAATAAAACCTCATTCATTGTTTATTGAAGTATTGTTTTTCCACATTATTCATTCAAAAAGTTTAGTCCCAAAGAAATTCTATTCTCGAACGATCATTTTCAAACTGAAATAGTGAAGCAGCAATCTTCGCATGTACAGTGTTTGCATCTTGCTTGATTTGAGAAAGCATGACTCAAACTCCCCGTAGTTGCTGATACTTTTAGAGCCACAGATAGATGATGAAATCCAATGCACCTTTACTGGGCCAGCTCTCTGATGTTATGGGGCCAGGTTCTGGGGAGTGCCTGGCCACTAAGTGACTATATCTCTCTGTATACCTGTTGTCTGTAGACACATCATGTTGAGTCAGGTGGCTAATGGATCAGGGATGCAACCGCATACTAACCAGTTTGGATGTCTAGCATAGAGTGTGTGTGCTTTCTGTGCTAGTTTCCTAATGGTGTCATTAATGTAATCGAGAACAGAAGTTTCATGCAGGAAATCTGTGGGGAATATAAAATCAGCACCAAAATTGCCCCCTAAGGTGATGTTTTGCACCTTTTGCAAATGAGTAACATAGGATGGTGCTGTGTAGCCCCAAGCCTCACCATGGCACAACATTATTGCCGGAATAACAGCCTTATAAATTTGCAATTGATGCAAATTGATACAGAGTTTAGTTTAAAAATATGAGTCAAATTTGAAATGGCTGCTTGGCCCATTGCACCTTGTGCTCGCATGTTGGGCTGGTAGGTCAGCCCTTGGTCCACGGTAACCCTGAAGTACTTGACCCAGTTCCTCTAGGGAATTGCCTGGTCCTGCAGACTCATAGCACAGATACGCACTTGATCAACTCTGTGCCCATCTGACTCAGGTGGAAGAATGGTGCGAGATCTGGTGCTTATACATAATAGATATTCCTCCAGAATATTGCACCAGCTTTCCTGCCTAAAACGTGTCCATTCCGGATCATGCACAAAGTATACAAAACACTAGAACACATACTAATAGAATGATTAGTGAGCTCTGCAACTATAATGCGTAGTGTGGTACTGAAATAGGGCCCACTCCCTTCCTTGGTAGGTGCTGGATACTAACTGACAATAAATGGCATAAAGCACCTCCGTTAAAGTAGGCTTGGTAACCAAATTCCATTTAAAACTGGAATAAAAGACTGTGTAATCCCCAGCTGATGTCTCACCAAACAATTGGTGCTCTCCTATGGTACCTACTTAGTACTGCAGGTTGAGTTAAATCAATTTGGGCATGATTAAAACTTGGATGGGAGGCCAGATGCCCTCCCATCATGCATATGCGAACAAGAAAAAGAAGTGTATCAGTAAAAGCCGTAAGTGCTAGGGATAGCACTTATATCCCTTCCTTGTCATTTAACATTTTGACTCCAAAAACTGGACAAATCTCGGATAACAGGAAAAGCTGTGCATACATAGCCACGATGTAGCCAGGTACTGCCAACAACCTGACTTGCCAGTCAAGTCGGCCTGAAGAATGAAACCATGCTGATGTATGCCGAACCTCTGAGAGCATATGAAACTGTATAAGTGTATTCTATGCATATGACAATGACTGTAGGGACAGTATGAGCAACAGAATATGTTGAATATGGAAAATTTGTTTCACATGAAAAGCAGCAAAGAAGCAAATGTCTATTAACGACTTTTTCAAAGAAAGTACCTTTTGATTTTTGTTTTATTTATGGATGCTCTTTAACTTCTTGGGTCCTCAGCATCCCATTCAATTCAGGGCTTGAGATAACTGATAAATTTAGCTTAGAGACCTTTGCTTTCTGGCTTGAGGTTCTTTTACATGCTGTAAATGTATGAGACAGGACCCTTGGCTTTATTTCCCTTCTTAAGGACCATACTTGGGATTTTCATCCCTGAAAAGTAATCCATCAACCCTGGCCAGAATTGAACCTGTGATCATGGGTCTATGAGGCAAGTATAGGTACCACTAGACCACCAGTACTGACAACAAATGTAAAATATGTACACTGTAACATGTAAAATTGATGCAAAATAATGTTTTGGCTTATATACTGCCTTTATTTATTTTAGAATGTTTTTTGCACTTCCCTTATCTATCTTTTTTTAACCTGGTCTCTCCAAAAATTTGTCTATCGTTTTTTAACCTGGTCTATCCAAAAATGATAAATGCTTCCAAAACATGTCCTAATATTGTGTAAGTTGAGTTATTGCAAACATGTTCAATACATGAATATAGGATATATCCCACTTCATTGTCTAGGCTTCATAAGTAAAATTTATTTAAGAATAGCATATATTTAATTTATATTGATCTGTGATCTAGTAGTAATTGCAACTGCTAATCCAAAGGCTTTGGGTTAGATTAATGATCAGGTCAAGCTGTTTTGGTAAAGTTTTTTTCTTACCCTGAGAAGGTGAATACCAGATAGTTTTAAGGTGTCAAGGATTACAACTTATTTGTGCCATCGTTAATCCATTTCATTCATCATTTTATGGGTTTAAGGACCCCCTCACTGGGACAACATAGCACTGTATGTGTAAACCAACTGATCATAAATCTGCTACAATACCACCATGCCAATGGGGAATGCTCACAAGTTCATGAGAACAAAGGACTAGGATTGGACACAAAAAATAAAATTTAACTTATAAAATGTTTGCATAAGTATTCAAGAAAATATTATTAGTATACTCCTTCAGCACTCTTAAATTATTTCTTAATTAATTCATCTCATGAACAGGATCAAAGGAAGAGAACTAAACAAAATAAATGTATGACACGAACTTTTCTTTTGATTTGGTTTATTTACGGACACTTTTAACATCTCAGATCATTAGGGTCTCATTGAAATCAGAGCGTGAAACTGCTGACAAATTTTGCTCAGAGGCCCTCTTTTTTCAGGCTTGAAGTTCTTTATCATGCTATAAATGTATGACATGGGAACCAGAGCTTTTCTTCCCTTCCGAAGGAAGCCGTACTTAGATTTTTACACTGGAAAAATCAATTGGTCCTGACTGGGATCGAACTCACAATCTTAAGTTTAGGAGGCAAGTATGGTTACCACTACATCACCAGGACCAACACATGACCTTAAACTGTTGAAGCTATTAAAAGTACATTAGTAAAATATAATGTGGCATAGAATTGGTTTGATGGTACTTATACTTAATATAATTGGTATATATATTTTTTTTTTCTTTTTTTTCCCAGATCAAAACTTTGCATATAACATTTAAATCAAATAAGAAAATTGTTTGAAAATTATGAGATTATTGGAAGTGGGGCTATATCTGAAAAACTTTCAGGGGTTAAGTCTTAATTTAAAAATTCTCTGATGGGTGCAATTTAAATTTTTTAAAGGAAACTCGATTTATAAAATAAGAAAAATTGTTCCAGAAAATCGGTGAAATTGATCAATTAGCAAAGGGGGTTTACCCAAAATTTAAAAATTGCCTTAGTGGCATTAATAGTTCTTTTGCAAAGAAACTTGGTACATATCATTTAAATAAAATAAGAAGAAAATAGGTGAAATCAAACTAGGGAAGGGGTTTGTTTGCACCCTAAGATTTAAAACTTGCTCATGCAGCACCAATATTTGTATTTTTTTTCACAACAAAACTTGGCATACACCATTTAAATCAAATAAGAAAAAAGTTTCTGAAAATCAGTGAAATCAAATTATTATGAGCTGGGCTTTACCTGAAACGCTAAATTTAAAAATCACTCTAGCTACACCACTTATTTGTTTCTTAATAACAAAAGTCAGTATATACCATTTGAAAATAAATAAGAAAAATAGTTTCTAAAAGTTAGGAAATTGGACTATTAAGAATAAAGGTACCTTTGAAAACTTAATATTGAAAAGGACTCTTTTGTTTTTCTCATATTGTTTTAAAATAAAATGATAAATTGATTCAGCATTAAATTGTATTTATAATGTAAATTATATCTAATCTGTCGTGTAACATACTCCTATGCTTCACTTACTTTTAAATACGATGAGACCGGTTTTGAAGAGACATCCTGTCCATCTTCAACCAATGTGAGGATTGGTATGAGAAACTAACATCTATGAGGACCTGTGGCTCTGTCCTGGTGGTGTTTTTTTCTTTATAAACTGGAAATTTGTATTACTTTCTCCTGTAATATTGGAATTCATAAGATGATCCCTATGTTTAAGAATGTAAATGTTTTCCCATGTGTCCATTTCTGTATGTCTCTTTGCCTCTTTAAGAAACTTTATTTCTCTTTTTATGTCGTGATTATCTTTCCAAAAATGGTGTGCCACTGCTGACCTATCAATCTGTTTGTACTTAACGTTCCTGAGACAGATTAAAAACTTTGACACTTCCGGGGATGAAAACATAAAGTTTAAGTTCATCACCCTTCCACCAGAGCAGAATGTGCATCCCCAAAGGAACATTATGAATTATCCAGCTATTGACAGCTGAGGAGGTAAATGAAGGTCAAATAAGTGGAGCTAATAAGAGTGTGTAATTTGACTCTAATAATAATAATAATCTTAACCAAACAGTTGTATATAGTGATGTCCAACATATGAAAAAAAATAATTTCTTGTAGCATTTTACGGTTTTTTGTAAAGAAGGATATGCCTGCAATACCTGATCCACTAAATTGATCTTACCAAGCAATGAATGTCAATGCTTCTTTTTGCTTTATGCCATAAACATGTTATATTGTTTCTACAAAATGCAATCCAAAGTTCTGCAGGTCTGTAGATCTTGGGTTTTCTTTTTGCACTCAGATAGAGCTATATATGGAAAAAATGTATAGGTAAGATAATGTTTTTGATTTCCAGAGTTTTTGTTTTTTATTTGTTCATGATTTTTCTTTCCTTACAACACTCAATTATATATTCGTTGATTGTAATATATATCTGGCTTCATTCCTAAATTCAGGGTACATACCAGGAATTTGGTTTTTATTACTGTTATACTGTTTAAAGATAATGCATAAAACAAAAGATCAAAATATTTCAGATTGTTGATGATTATGCAGCGATGAATCTTTTTCCACGAGCCCTTGCATTGTGATGGCAGAACACAAGCCTTAGAAGGACCATGAAGCTTTTTAAAATATTGGCCTACTGCAGTACTTTAATTATTATGCCTGCCTGTGATGAAATTTGACTATGAACTGTGCTATTCCAGGTGATACACAGACTAAAATAAAATTTATTTTGTAGCGTTACCAAATATTAGGTATTATTACTCTGTAAGTGTGGTAAAAGAGGACTGAAAGTGCAGATAAAAACATTTAAAAAATTAATAAAAGGAATAAGATGTCAGATTATAGTTGAAGTAAGAAGGTAATCTATAAGGCTGTTTTAGGAGTATCAAGAATTTTGCTTATGTATGTGTTACATTTGTAAATTTTATGAGTTTGATTTATGTGTTGTTTAAACAGCGATAAAAGCAGTCATGTTTTATATTTTATAAAATAAGGAGATGGAAAATAGGTTTGTAGGTTGCCTAGTAAATATCTAGACTGGTTTTATTTGTAAGCAACTAGAGAAAATAGAGTTATTTCTATTGCATAGTCTGGTATATTTTACAGTTTACACAGATGCACCAGCTTCCATATACCATTGGAGTAAAACTCTTTTTATACTGACTCTACATCCAATATACTGGGTGCGTTTAAACAATGTGCAGAAAATTGTAAAGTAGAGAGGCAGTACTAAACTAAGCATTTTGCGGATAGGAACAAGGGGGTCACAGATTTTTTTACTGCATACATTAAACATTAAATCCGTCATATTACAGTCTCAGATTGTGAAACTTGTTTGTGGTGTGTTAAATGTAAACAAAATGCACTAGTGTACAACACTAATTGTTACTAGTTGTGTGTTATATTCAGTGTATTTATGTTTTGAAGCCTACTGGATGGTATGATAATATTGAATGCCCATCTTGAAATTAGATGAAACTTTGGTTCCAACATGATGGTGTCATAGCAAATTTTTCATTTGCAGCTCGAAATCACCTAAACAGAACATTTGGTGATAGATGGATCAAGTGCAGTTGCCTCCATAGATACCTAATTTGATACTGCTGGACTTTTTCCCTCTGGGGTACCATGAAAAGCATAACTTATGAAATACTAGTTCAAGTTCCACAAGATTTAGTAGGTCACATTATGGCAGCAGCAGAACTTCTTCAGACTACTCCTGGTGTATTTCACAGAACATGTTGATCCTTGTCACACTGCGATATTGTTTGCCAGCATGAAAATGGTGGTCATATTTGACATTTAATATGGCATGTTGACTTTAATTAAGCAGAAAGAATTGTAAGATTTTTTTACATTTCTCCGTAACTGTATATTGAGAAGCAAAAGCATTTGATTTATCGCTCATAACTTTTTAGGACATGTTATAACATGAATTACAGTATGTACATACATTTGATTTTCTCCACTAAGTATTTTTAAGATGTGTTGTACAGTACATCAGCTAAGTAGGAGTGGGTAATATTTATATTAATTCAATTTGGAATCAAACACAGTGAAATGCCCATTAATAATCTCTTTTGAGTCGGATGTTTAAAGCAATCTTTATGGTTTCACTTAAATGAGTTTGACTGTTCAACTTAAAAACTATTACTAAACATATGGGAAAAGGATTTATATAAAAAACATGAGCATAACCTTGTGAATTTTGACATCCTGGAAGCAGATAGGACTTTAAGTTTATCACTAGACCACCAGAGTTCAACCCGGATACCTACCCAACTCCAACGAGTGATCCAACAATCTTTTAACAGCTGATGATGAGGATGATGGTTCCACAAAACATAAATCTCATTTAAGTGAAATCATAAAGAGTGTTTTAAACATCCGACACAAAAGAGATTATGTAATATATAGTTTCTCTTTGTGTATCAGTAACCATAGTTGGGACAGTAATTACACTCTATGTGCGAGTTACATTTCATTTTGACTGGCAAATGAACATATTTCATAATGTCAGATTTCAATTATGATCATGCAGTGCTGTTATTATATTGCATCTGTAATCCCATGTTCCTAACCTCAAAATGCTTAGTTTAACACTGCCTTTCTACTGTACAATTTTCTCCACATTGTTTTTCCACATCCTTTATTACTGCTTTAGCACTTCATCAGAAGCCAATTTTTGCCCAATTTTCTGTGACCAAAAAGTGTATAACTCTTTAATTTCAACTCTAAGTGTAAAAATGGTGTGTAGCCTTGCATTATTTAGGGGGATAAATGATGTCTTTGCCAAATAGCTCTGTTCTTTATTTGTATATGCTTTTATGAACATTAGAAGCATACATAGTAGGAAGCAATATTGACTGTCCTGCCCTTGTCTAAGAAATTTATATTCAGAACATCACTGTAACTGATATTATCTTTAAGCACTGTTGATAGTTTTAACTGAATTTCAAAGCTCAAATATATTCCACAAAGTATGGCATAGTACATTACAAGTGAAAAGTAACGTTTCTTGTAAAATGTGGAATTGTAGATTTAATAATCTAAAATATGTACAAAAGTATATTATTAGTTAATATGGTGCTTGTGATGTCATGATAATGACACATAACGGTGATGAAATATGAAAACAAGTTTCCCTCAATGTAAAATCATTAACAATGTTAATAGTGTGAACAGATTTTTCACCAGGCTGCAGGAGTAGTAATAAAGTGCAGGTTAATTTGCAAAATGGTATCTAGTAGAAAATGTTTATTCTCAAGTAAATGGAAGGAAAGGAGTTCATTTTGCTATAAATAGTAATACAGTTTACAGAATGTGTTCCTTATTGATATATATATATATTATTTTATGAGTATTCCATTGGTTATTGCCAAAACTTGAAAACATTTTAGCATATTGTGAAAATCTATAAATGTTTGCTCATAATTCTGAGGTCAAAAATAGCTTGTAGAGATTTTATTTCATTTATGATCGATTGTGCCTTACTTTTGTTTATAAATGTTCAAACCAATACCCATTTGATCAAAAGTTCTGCTAATGTAAAATACTCATTACATTCCATTCCATTTTAAGTTATAGTTCAAAAAGTTACAGCTTGTCAATTGGGAAGAGTTTTAAGCAGCAGCAAATGAGAGCAAATATTAGTAGAACATTGCCAAATCAATAACCCCCTGTTATTACTCATATGCTCCAGTGCAGTATCAATTAGCAATTAACTTATTATTATTGCTCTTAAAAATTATCATATAAATTATACCTGTATATACAAGGTGTTAATGAGCTACCGAAATAATTTCAGAGAGTGTAGAGATGATGTATATAAACAATTTGAGATAGACAATATATGGTCCACAACTAAATATAATGCAGTTTTATGGTGTTAAACATTTTGGCATGAGATGCTGATAAGTTGGTGTTTAAGCCAAGCCGGGGGAAAAATTGGTTTAGAATGTACATTATAATTAATCTGTCGTCTAACACACTCTTATGCTTCACTTACTTTTAAATACGGTGGGACTGGTTTCGAAGAGACAACCTCTCTATCTTCAACAAACTTGATGAATGGTATGAGAAACTAACGTCTATGAGGACCTGTGGCTCAGTCCTGGTGGTGTTTTTTCTTTATAAACTAAAAATTGGTATTACATTCTCCTATAATGTCGAAATTCATAAGATGATCCCCAAGTTTATGAATGTAAATCTTCTCCCATGTATCCAATTCTGCACGTCTGTGTGCTTCTTTTATAACTTTATTTCTCTTTTTATGTTGTGATTATCTTTCCAAAAATGGTGTGCCACAGGTGACCTATCAATCTGTTTATACTTAACGTTCCTGAGATGTTCCTTTAACCTTGTTCCTATGTTCATTTTAGTTTTTCCAACGTATATCTTATCACATTCTTTACATGTTATTTTGTAGATGCCTGAATTTTTCTCCTGTGGAATGTTATTAAAACGGTTGTCCTCTAAAGCATTTTTCAGGATGTATCTGTTAACAGGTTTAATGTTAATATCTTTAAAAATTTTTTTGGAATTTATTCATAGCTACTCGATGGTAGGTGAATTTTTTAAAAACTGGTCTCTCTTTTTCAGTTAATAGTGTGGTGGTATTCTTGATCAGTTTCTTCTTTAGGAATCTGTTAAGTTTTTTGTTTACTAAATTTTTGTTAAAACCATTTATAATGGCAATCTCCTGTATCTTCTCAAATTCTTTTTTGTACTCCTCTTTACTGATTGGTAAATTCACCAGTCTATATGTTAAGCTGTTGAAAATTGAGTGCTTGTGAGCTATGGGGTTAAACCCATTTGATTTTGTATAGTTATCTGTATACTTATTCTTTCTATAGATTCCAAATTCTAAATTTCCATGATTAGTATTAATTTTTATATCTAAAAACGGCAACATTCCCTTTGTTTCTGTTTCCGGTTTGAAGGATATATTCCTATCTTGTATATTTAAAAGCTTCAAAGCATCTTCAACAAATTCTTTCTTCACTATATTAAAAATGTTATCAACATATCTGTACCAGCATTTAAAATAATGTGGGAAGGCGTAAATTATGTGAGTTTCGAATGTACTCATAAATAAATCTGCCAGAAAGGGGGACAAAGGATTTCCCATTGTGAGTCCTGTTTTCTATTTATAGAACTCTCCTGTAAATGTAAAATATGACTGGTTTATACAAATGTTAGTAAGGTGGACGTATTTTTTCCTGTGAGTTTCATTAATTCCTATCTCCTTTAACCAATCATTCAAAAACGATAAAAGCTTGTCAGCTGGAATACTCGGGAACAAAGATATTATGTCGAAAGACACTAAAATATCAGAGGGTGGAACTTTAAAATCTTTTTTTTTTTTTCTATTAACTGGAACAAGTTTTTTATACTTCTACTTTGAAACCCTGGTAGAGCTGTAAATCTGTCTGTAAGCTATTTTGCTAAAAAGTATGTAGGGGTAATTATATTATTAATGATGGATCTCATGCCCTTCCCTGATTTACGAATTTCAGGTAACCTATATATTCTGGCTATATTAGGATTGCTTTGTTTTAAACTACGTTTTTCTATGTCTGGTGTTATAGTGCAAGTCTGTATAGCTGCATTCACTGTTTATGTGCATTCTTTCAATGGGTCAAATATGATATGGACATATTCTTTTTTGTTTAACAACTATAACATTCTGTCAGGGTAATCATCTTTGTCCAATATTATTATTTTATTCCCTTTATCAGCCTTTTTGTAAAAAACTCCATTTCCTTTGAGTAATGTAATAATATTACTGTAATTTTGTAAACAAAACAATCCTAATATAGCCAGAATATATGGGTTACCTGAAATCCGTAAACCGGGTAAGGGCATGAGATACTTATAAAGAAAATACACCACCAGGACGGAGCTACGGATCCTCATAGACATTAGTTTCTCATGCCAGTCGTCAAGTGGTTGAAGATGGAGAGAATCTCTCTTCGAAACTGGTCCCACCATATTTAAAATTAAATGAAGCATAAGAGTGTGTTAGATGACAGATTAATTATAATATACATTTAAAAAGCTTCACTGTATAAGTTCCAACAGAATTTTTAAAAATGTCTTATTTTTCGAAAGTTCTTAAATGAATGGGTTAGAATGTCTTTAAAACTGCCTTGTGGGCATAGAAATATTATTTTCTGCAGTTTGTTATCAGCATTTTCAAGATTTAGTGCCACACACAGTCCCTCAAACCTCAAACTAACCATTTGACAGTGTAACACTGAACATCTATTAACTGCCTTCTTGCATTATGTAGCCAAGACTAATTACATTTACCAACCCCAATGTAGGCCATAGTAGACACAATGCTTTTGTTATTTGGTTCATTGCCCTTGCCTGGTTTATTATATGGATTTATAGTTGGAAGTAAATCAACATAGTTTGTTAGTTTTTTTAGATTTTTAATAAGGTAATATTGATTTAGTGAAATCACACCAGGAACTTGTATAATAGAAAGTGTTTTGTACAACATGGGTTGCTCTTGTATGTCTTAAATGGCAGCGCAACTCATAATACCGTATTAACCTTTACTGCCATGGGTGGCTGAGGTCATTAAGGTGCATACTCATGAGAATAGGTCGGAAGTTCGAATCCCACCAGAACCATCCTCCCTGACTGGTTTTTTTTTTTTTTTTTTTCCCCCAGGTTTTCCTCAGTCCTCATAAATGGCAAATGCCAGGGAGGTATCCTAAACTTAGGTCTGGAATGTTTCTTTCCTTAAAAAACTCCTAAACCCAAGATCGTGGGTTCGAACCCGGCCAGGACCGTTGGATTTTTTCAGGGCGTAAAAATCCTAAGAATGGCTTCCATCGGAAGGGAAGTAAAGCCGTGGGTCCCGTGTTGTACATTTACAGCACGAAAAAGAATCTCAAGCCTGAAAGAGAGGCCTCTGAGCAAAATTAGTCGGCCGTTTCATGCCCTGAGTTAATTGGAATGCTGATAACCTGAGATGTTAAAGAGCGTCCATAAATAAATCAATTAATCCTTAAAAAAAAAATCTTTTCCCAATATACCATTTCATAACATGTATCATCGGTGTCCATTGCCTGTGGTGTCTCAGTAGTAAAAATGAATGTTTAAAAAAAGAAAAAAAATACTTACCTTTCCTAAAGTAATTAAAGAAGTGGATAAACAGTATACACCATTCAGATTTTGAAGTTAATGATGAAATTGTAGTGTGTAGTAAACATTTTGTACAAAGATTTGTGGTTAGAGAGGATGTTTTCCTTGGGCAATTTTCCTCAATCTACTGTCATGTGTGGCAGTGAGGATTAGCAGTGAAAGGAAAGATCTGGAAGAGAATGAAGCGGGTTTTGAGCTGTGAAGAGGGTTTTAATAAATGGTGTGAGCAAGATGATATGTTTCAACTCCTTTGCTAGTGAAGTTAAGACAAAATAAATACACCCATTATAACTATTGCCAAGGAAGACTATACCCTTTTCATTAAAATAGACCATGATAAATATGATGGTATCCAATCTGTCAATTAGTTTTAAAGTATCCAGTATTTTGGAAGCTAGTGTATTTTATAAAGACTTATGCCTACCTATGAAGTTTGTAACATACATACTTTATATTTTGTTTATATATGAGAATTATTGTTTGTAAACAACTTCAGATTCTTAAAAACATCAAAATATTTTCTAATGATAAATGTCATCTTGTAAGTGTAATACTATGTAAAATCTTTGTTTTTGCTATTGGCAGTGTAGAGTGACTTGAACCTGCATTTGTTTTCATATTGGGGTCTGGTAAATGTAGTCGAATAATGATGTAGCCTACTCTAGAGGGCGCTGTTTAATTGCTTGTGTGGTATAATACAAAACACAAAAGCTGATATTCCATAGGCCGCGAATTCAAATCTTGTCATGCTATTAAATTTTTTTTATTTAACATTAAGTGCTGTGATACACATACTAAAGAATTATGAATAAATTGTACTTGATGCTCTCAAGTTTTATTCTCTTTCTCAACATGAATTTATTACCAGCATACAATGGTTAATAAGCTTACTACTAACAATATACCTAAAACTTAATTTACCAAATACATACTCAAGACATGATTCTGATTGGTAAGTACAATAACAACTAAGGGTTGAAATTATATGAATTGCTTTGTTAAGTTTTAAGTGTATAAATTGAAACATCAACTTAAAACGTAGGCTGAAAGCTGTATTATTAGGTCCTAATCAGAAAAAAAATAGTGATGAGCGAAACTTGCACTAGAAAACAAATGTCATAACCATTGCGCCAGAGTGATACATTCTGAAACATCCCTTCGTTATTGTGTGTTATGCTTTCGAGGAGCATCTTTATTAGCCAGTGGCATACTGGTGCTTTAGAAACTTATATAACCAAAGTTTTGAAATTAGAACAGACAGGTCATATGTTTTCAATCTCAAATTATCTAAGACACATCCACACTCTCTGAAATTATTTCAGTGTAATTCATTATATTATAACAGGTGTGTATATTGCAAGCTGCTCTTCATTGGTTTTGCTGTCATTAGATTAATTTATTTTGGTATGTAGTTAATCATTATCACTATTTTAATGACCAACCTTTGTGAACCTATAATTATAGGTTCTCAAATTTTGTTACATACTATTTCATTCATGAAGTTGTCTAGTCTTTCAGCATGTGTGCAAGATTTCCAGTTTTTCTATGTTCCGTTGTCAATTTATTTGTGAATAAGTGTTTTTATGTCTTTCAGTTTAAAATACTTGTTTCTATTTGCAATTAATATCAAATGTACCAATTCAAACCTTCCCTACTGATACCATATATATTTCTTATGAAGAAGCTTTCACAGGGTGTCCTTTGTTGAGGTAATCTACAACAAACTCTCAGTTCTATTTAAATTGCTTGGCCCAAAAACTTGCTTGGAGTAGGAATATGCATTATTACCATATATATCATTTGTATATCTTTAGGCTTCATTGCTTTTACTGTAGACTTGCAAAATAAGATCCCCTCAGCTCTTCAACCTGCACATTGAAGCTATGCTCTTTAAACTAATGTAACATATGGGGGTAGAAAACTTATTGAATACCCCTCATATATACCATAACAATTAAAGCAATTATCTAGGCATCAGATTAGATTTTTGGTATCCTCCTCATATAATTTGATATGCTGTAAGTTTAGCCAGTATTTTACTGTTTTGATGTCATTCTAAAAATTGACTATCGATATGCTCCTTCTGAACTGGAAAGAGATGAAAATAACTTAGCACTAGATCATAGCTCTATGCTCCAGAGAAACTGCCATGGGTGGCAAAGGTCGTTAAGGCGGGGACTTGTGAGTGAGAGGTCTGGGGTTCGAGAACCAGGACGGTTCTCCCTGACAAGTTTTTTCCAGGTTTTTCTCAATCATAAATGGCAAATGCTGGGAAGATACCCTAAATTTAGACCTGGAACACTACTTTCCTTTAAAAAAAAATCTTTTCCCATTTCATCTCATATATCATCAGTATCCACCGCCTGTGATGCCTTAGTAGTTAAAATGGGCATTAAACACTATTTTAAAAAAGATGAATGAATAAAAAATAAAAATTAAAAAAAATCTCCAGAGTTTCCCACCAAAAGTGATTGAGAATTTGGGAGTTGCAATGCCATTTGAATATTCTGAGCATAATTTTGATGCCTCATCACATTGTCCCCATAGACTTCCATAAGCTGACAATGAATTTCTGTATTAGATACCTGACGAATTTCTGGATAAGACATGTTCTTGGCATTCAGATGATGAACCTTGTTGGACCACTCCTATAGTAGACTCACCATCTCCTGTTGTCTATTGCCACTAAAATTGTGAATGATTTTTGTCTGCTGTATCCAAGATACCAACTGGTCCAAAGAAATATCCCATTACTCTTCTGGACAATAGCCACAACTGTACAGATACTGCACTCCTTGCAAGCTTACTTGGGCAAGATACTCATAAAATAGATCCCTAGAGATACATGGGTCTTCACAAGGGAGGTCATAAAGTGGAAAAGGGGCAGTTTTTTTAGAATGGTAAATTTTATAAGATAATCATGTGAATTTGCCTTTAAAAGTTGCCCTTATATATATATAAAATTATGATTCTTTTAAAGGAATCTAAACACAATTTTTTTCTTTTACCATTCAAATGAGTTATCAATTTGTAAATGTGATTTTTGTTTAAAGATGTTCCTTTTATCCTGATATGTATACACTGAAAATCAATTCCTGCTCTTCCCAGAAACTGAAGCAATATCCTTAACTGTCACTCACCCTTTTGTTTTGTCTACATGGTACTGAACAATGGGCAGTAATATTGTTTGGGATATTTTTATCTGCCATTTAAAAGCAATGGAATCAAACATATACTTAGTTATGGCATAAATACGTTCATATAACATGCTTTTGTGTAACATTTGCTGATGGATATGAAGTAATGGTTGCACATGACTTACCACATTCATTCCTTGATTTTACAATCTTCACCTTCCAAAGTATTTCACATTTCAACCTTTGTTTTCATCTGTAACTTTTATTACTTTTAATTGATGCATTCAATTCACCATTAAACTCACAGACCTGCCAGCTATTCTGAATTATCTTTAATTATTAGTGATCCCCCCACACACACTAGTAAGAATAAATAGCCCTGCTTCCTTCCATGTGCACACTGGCAACTATGCAGGGGATGAAATCAGCACTTTTGTTTAGTAGAATTGTTGTTTCAATATTAATTCAATTTGGAATCGAAAACAGTGGAACACACATTAATAATCTCTTCTGAGTGAAAATATTTAGAATACTCTTTATGGTTTCACTTACATGAGATTTACTCAGGACATGTAAGTGAAACCACAAAGAGTGTTCTAAATATTTTGACTCGGAAGAGATTATAGTTGCTGTTGTTACAAACAACATGGTAAAGCATAGATATTATTATTTGATTATTATTATTATTATTATTATTATTATTATTATATGTTATTAGGTTGTTTGTGTGTTATATTTGTCTATTAGGTGCACAAGTGGCTGTAATTGAGTATTTTAACTATAGAAGATACCGTTAAATTAAAGAGCAGAAAACCTATGACCAAGTGAAATCAGAAAGTCTATTTCATCATTCTTTGTTAATAATTATGAAAGAATTATTACAAATATCAAATTTTTATTAACAGAAGAACTGACACTGCACATTACACATAAAGTTCTTTAGATCTAATATTGCCAGAAGGGGGATGTTATGGAATTACAGATAACCCATAATGTTGACAGTTCTGACCCAGTGTTGTATTCATCATCTGTATAAGCAGAAACATTCATCATATCCATTTTTATAGACAAACCACATAAATGAATTACAACAATACCAAATACAGAGAATTCCTTATATTGCCAGGCTGCAGATCAGGTTTATGCATGCTCCCTGCACTGTCTATTACACTGGGGGATAAATGAGGATTCTCTGTGCTCCAATACATATTGCTCTATTTAAATCAAAGCATGCCTCATCTGAAAAAAATATTAAATGTGGGTCAACAGTACTGTCAACGATATTTTGTAAAATCCATTTTCAGGAATTTACTTGTTTTCATCATTACCATGTTACAGCTACAGTTCATGAACTGGAATCACTCTGTAGGGTTTCAATTTTAAAAGCTTAGCAGCTTTATGAACAGAGGTTTTGAAACACGTCTTAGAGACTTCTTTGGAAAGTGTTCAAATGGTGCACCAATTTTGTAAATTTTTTCCTCTGTTATAACATTTCTTTTTCGCTTCATAAGTTTAGCATTTAGTGATCCTGTTATACTTATTAACCAGACATCTAACAGTTTCTCTACTTGGAATTGGAATACCAGGAAATTTCTCCTGAAATTATCTACATGATTTGTTTTTTACATATGTATCTCCATAAAAATTCTTTGTTCGAGCGTGAAATAATTGGTAGACATTTCAGTGGACTAATAAGAATAATCTAATGTAATTCACACACAACTCAGATCTCTTGAATAAACTTTTACTTTTGAGATGCACAATGAACAAACTCTAGTCTTTACAGCTCAAACAGAAGGCAGCAACTGACACAGTAAAACACATCTGATAAATGTAGCCATGAAGTGGGTCATTCACCACTAGTGCACTACTGGAATAATGTGGTCACTGCAATGCCAGCAAACTATGCATTACTTGATCTAGGGCCTGGCTATAAATGGAGTGCATAATATAATTTAAAATGTTAATTGTCAGCATGACCCACTTTATACATTCTATGGAAAAAGAAACATTTTTCTGAGCTACGAATCAACTAAGAATTAATATTTTAAAAATAATTCTTTTAGGAAGTGGCAGCACATACTATGAAATTATGAATTTTATGGTAAACTTTTCCTTTTTCAATCCCTCCTCAATTATAGTTGTCATGGTATCCTCATTAACTGCCAACATGTCAAAGAAAGAAAGGTTCACCAATAATAATAATAATAATAATAATAATAATAACAATAACAACAAACTCTCCAATTGTAGGAAGGCTACCATTTTACAGCACTGGAGTGCTGTACTATGAAAATTCTGCTATTGACTGAATAAAAAATATAGAGCAATCCAGTGAACTATGAACTAATTTGTAGTGTTTTGTCTATAGGCAAACATGGCACTCATTGCTGTCTGGTATCATAGAGTGGCACTGGCACAACCATACAACAGTTTCCATAACTCTTAAGAGATTTTACTCTTAAAAGATGCTGATAATGACTGCTGTTGTTCTTACATTTTTGGCACCCTTTTAAAAAAACTACCCTCATTTGCAGTAGCTCACTTTGAGTAATGCTGGCCATCCATTTGCTGGATGTTTTGTTTCATTTTTTCCAGGATATGCAGTTTGTCTTCTGTATGATCTTTTTAAACTTACCTCAAAGATAAAAGTCATAAGTGGGTAGATTTGGGGACCGAAGGGGCTGCAAATCTGAAACTCTCTTTCAATTTCCCTGATTGAAATATTTACTGAGTTGAAAAAGATGAAATCATGCTCTCCATCAACTAATTCTCTAAAAGAATGTTGAAAAATTGTATTTACACATGCCACAGTTATTTTATAGTAGTTGTTGGCATAGAGTCATAAAAATGCTTGTTTGTTGTGAAAGATGTCTAAGCAATTTTGGGAAGAAATCTCCAAACAATGTACATGCCATATAATATTTCTTCAGTGAGAACCCTCTTAGACTGAAACACATGTGGCCTGAAATTGTTTTTAAAATATGGCCTGGAACTTTTACAACTGGGAATCTTTCTTCAAGTCAACTTTGAACTTAACAAGCTGATTGAATTCATGTGCAAAATCATAAATTCATGTGAGTAGAAAATATATGCTGAGCCATAATTCACTTTGTGATTAAATAAAGAACAACACACCACAGGATTGAACTCAACCACTATTAGTTCCATACTGACAGCCAGAAACTAGCTAGGTTATTCCTGTCAACAGCAGAAAACATTGGGGAAAACACTGCAAGTAGTTTGTAATTCATTGGAATAGTCTGTATTGGTGCATAGACAATCTCTGTTGCTGGAGAAATAAATATTTGATTATGCTAAAAGGCTCTCTGGTTGTTAACAAATAAAACATGGTGGCTCTACTGCATTGATGCCATCTTTATGAGTTACATACAGTGCATACTTTCAGATGAGCGGGTGTATATTTGAAATATATACAGTCTAGATAATTGCTGGATGACCGTCATAGTATTAGGATTTTTTCTTTTGACAGCATTTTAAATGCTTGTTATTTTACTTACACATACAAACACACATCCCTCTGTGCTGTGCTGCTTATGAGCTCCATAATGCATTTTTCCCTTATTAATAAATGTGTATAAAGGAAAATTTCTCTACTGATGGTCCTTGTATAATGTATTTTCTCCACCAGAGAGTGGCTTTGATTTATCATACATTCCACAAGCTTTTTTTAAAGAAATGAAAAAAAAATTAACTGTACAGTTAGTTTTAATGTATAAGCATACTGAACATAACAAAAAAAAAGTTTGCAGTTACAAGGTGCTTTTAGATGTTTTACAGCAACAGAAGAATTTGCTTTGCAATCCAAGATCATGGACTGCAGAATGTAATATTTGTTCATTTCTTATAAGCATATTTTGAGAATAGTCTATTCAAGTAAATGGTTTTTAAGGTATTTGGTTGTTACAAGAAATGATGTGGCTATAATAAATCTGATATTAGAGAGGGAGTGCTAGACAAGATTCTGCAAATCTGTTATCTGAGTTGTATGTTGCTTGTGCATAGTTCCATTAATCATTTAGTTCCTATTATATTTTCTGTGCATCACTACACTGCTGCTTCAAAGTAGTTGCAACCCAGAGATCAGAACAAGTTTGCTTTGTGGGTCAAGTTTGAATCTTATGCTAAACAATATGTAAAATAAAGCAGGAAGTGCTGTTGATTCATAGACACAAATATAATTAAGACAATCATGATTGTTGTAATGTAAAATATTTTTTGTTGCTTAACTGTGCTCATGCACATTAAATCTATTTCATAAATATTTATGAAATATTAAAGTTTCTTTTCATTTGCAATGTTAAGGAATTCTATAATTCCCAAGTCTATTTTAATATGCTGCAACCTTTAAATACTTTTGCTTACAAAACAAAGGGTTAATAACATTGTGACACAGGTCAAAAAGTATGAAAACCCTAAAATGCAATACATTACTATGTGTGTGTATTTGAAGGATTTTTTTTTTTCTGAATACCTGAAGTGTATTGATTAGATTTGCCTAAAAATATGTAAACCAATTGATAAATGTGAATATTAATTGAGAAGATGTTCGAATATTATGCTTATCAAAGCATTAAACACAGTTTAGTATATATTTTTTTTTATACCAGAATCATAAATAGTCTTTATAGTTGGTTAAAATTGTTAATAAAACACTACATTATGACATAAAATTACCATAATAACAATTAAGCCATTAAATGGTTTTCATTGTTAAAATGCTATCAACTGAATATTATTTAAAGATAATATTAAGGAAACAATTTATGTATTACTGAGAATGGCATCAATATTCATCTTCATTGCAGAAAACATAATTATAGAATTAATAAAAACTTCTCATTCACATATTTATGATGTGAAAGTAAAGTAAGCAAATAAATATTAACAGGTACCAAATAAATTGGTGGAATTTGATATAGTCACCTGATTCTAAAATATATAGTAACAATAAGGTTTGTAAAATATTCTTAATATTTTTACTGTTCATCAATTTAATGTATATGTCATATTTCTTCTGAAGAGTATCATAAGATTTTCTCAGTACAATAGTGAACAATAATAGTAGACAAACAATCTAAATAATTAGTTTTAAATAGCGGGAATTTTTACGGTGAAACATAGTATAATACTGCAACCCTTTATGAGGAATCAGTGAAATTTAAGTGATTTCCTCACAAAGGGTAGCAGTATTAAACTAAAAAAAATCTACATTAATATCTTAAATATATTACTTAAGAGTAATTTATTAGAAAATGAACATATTTTATTAATATCCCTTTATAGTTCTGGCATATAAAAAAATAGCATATGCAACTCGTTTGTAATGTATACAATTATTGCATTTGTAAAAGTTATGAAACTTCATTCATTTCTTATACTATTTATCTAGTCTGAAATAAATGAAGAAAATACATATTTTAGCTTTAGATAGATTGGTTTTCATTAATTTTATTTTTTCTGTTAATTTTTGAAAAGAGATAAAGGTTTTAGCAGCAGAAGTCTTGAAGGCATGCAGGATGAACTGGTGCAGAAAAGTTATTGTATAAATGCTTAGTATAAACTTTTTATAATCTTTTTTTTTTTTTTTGTATGTATGCTGATTGCTTTTATTAAGAAAGATAATTTATGTATATAGTTAAATGTACATATTTTGTTGCATGTAACAAGGGATGGAATTTAAGTTTTGATAGATTTTGCTCTCCATCCAGTGGAAATTCTCTGGATTTGAAACTATCTGCAGAATTATGCATTTAAAAGAATTTATATTATTATAGTAGGTACTTACGGTGTTTTGTTTTTATAATTTAAGGGGCTTTTTTTTTTTCCTCCCTCTCAAAACTAACAGGGGACTAAACATTTTCACAAGAAGAAAAAGTATTCTCTCTCACTCATGCATTAAGATATACCCCTTTTGTTTGTTTATTGTTCCTATAGAAATGAAAATCTAGGATATTCTTTGAATTTTAGTTCTTCAATCAATATAGTATTCCAGTAATTTGTCAAACACCTTTGCACATGTTCAGTTTTGCTGTAAAATTATGAACACACTCAGCTTTGCTATCAAACTACAGACTTATTTAGCTTTGCTGTGAAACAACAGATTTAAGTTTTGTTAAGTGATAAAAATTAATCGCTTGGACTTCCATAAAATTAAGTGAGAAATTATTTATATTACCATTTGTTTTAATTTCACAAAATATTATTCTAAGAATAAAATAAAGTAAATCATTCAATTGTCTACCTTGAGCTTAGGTAGACACTTAACAAGTAAGCCATAGTTATCAACTAGATCATCACACACCATAGGTTCTTCTCTTTCATTATTTACATTGCTTGGTTGGCACAATATTTGACCATACTGCTTCAAATCAGGGATTTCTTTCCATTCACTATATCTCTTGCAAATTAGATTGATTACATTTTATTTTCTGCAGATATAGAACTTGTGAGGTCGATGTGCTGTACCTCAATTCTGCATTGTCTAACTTCAATTATTTTCCTTCTGACTCCAGCAGTGACTCAAATTTTTAATTGCTTAGGAATTTGACTTCAGTAACAGTGTCTCCTTTTTGTGCTATCTATGTCAGGTTTCTACAGCTACTGCCATCTTCCTATGCCAATCAACCACATCCTTCTATTATGTGTGACTTTTAAACCTCTTCTTGTCATTGCCTCATTGTTTCAAGTTCCTCTTGGTCTTCCTCTTCCTAGTCCTCCTTGTGGTTGCCATTCGTACACTACTTAGGCCATCTGTCTCCCATTCTCATCAGATTGCCAAACCATTTAAGGCTCTTGTTTTCAATTCTTTGGAGTACTGTTTCTTCTGCATCCATTGTGCTTCTAATTTCTAGATTTTTTTTAATATGATCCATTCTCAAAATTATAGAGCTCCATCTGAGATAATCCATTTCAACTGCTAATATTCTTTTTCTATAATACTCATTCAGTACCCATATCTCACTCCTATAACTCAAAACTGATTCCACCAATAGTTTTTGTATGTATTTTTTGTTGTATTTTTCCAAATGTTTTTATCCCACCATATTGAATTTAAAGTTTACAATTATTTTACTCAGTTCGATTTATTTTTTATTTCCCTTTCTCAAATACCTTCTGTGTTATTTATGATTGCTCCTAAGTATTTGGGCTTGTAATATTTCTGTTTCTTCATCAATAACTAAGCTCTCATTTGTATTTGCTTTAATAGCCAAATCTATTTTGCTGCCATTTGCTGTAAAGCCCCATGATTCTATCTTTTAACCATGAATTCTAAATCAAAATGGTGTTGGCAAAACTGCTTGATCATCTGAAAATGGTATGATAAAAAAAAAATTATTTGCTATGTTTATACCCATTCTTTGACATTTCCGTTGGTCTAACACAAATTCTATTTATAAATTGAAGAGTATTGGTTATTAACTGCAGCCTTGTTTCAATCTTTTGCATTGAAAGCTTGTAAGTAACACTTCTGTTTGCGTCAGTAATTCCTTTCATTTTCCAGTAAATGTTTTCAAGTATAATTTTTTGTACTAAAATCACAAATGTGCAAAATGTTACTTTGGGGGGGGGGGGACCCATTTTGATAATAAAAAAAATTTGAGTTTTTAATTTTGACGTATTTCCTTTGCAAAAATGTGCACATATTTATGTTGTTTCATTGTTCAGGCTAGTTACTTTTTTGTGTCAGTCTTAGCCTTTTTTCACAATTTTTTTAAAAATGAGAGGATTAAGGATACTTTTTATTTTTAGATTTTACAAACAAATGTTAAATTAAATAATTTTAATACCTTCAGTGATAATATGGTATTTAGAAAAAATTTTTGTACTAAATTTTACAGAGCTTTTCATATCGTTACATTAATTGATACAATAATTTTACTATTAAGATGAATATAGAAGGAACTAAGAAAATATTCATACATTGAATCTTCAACTGCATCACAAACAGTTCTGTTGGTTTTCAGTGACTTGTAAAACAAATGATGCTTTCTTGGTATTATAAGATCATCACACTTCTTCCAAGATCCTGGAGCTTGGCTTTAGCAACAGTTCTTCAATATTGACAGTATAGAGATTTGGTCAGCCTCTTGAATATTTCATACTGATGACATAGAATTCAAATTCATTTTTGAAATTCTGTTTGAAAAATATTATCTAGATTCCATTCTATGACCAACTGCAACCAATAAACATTTCTCTGTGGAATAGTTTTTGGAGTTGTTTCTTCAGAAAATAACTTAGTCATAAAAGTGTTCACAAAGCATATTTTTTGTAATAATTGGTAAAGGTTTACTTTGGGCTGTGCGGATAGTTGCACCCATTTTCAACACTATAAACTGGACCAACTTTCTCTTGATATAGAATCATTCAATTACTGTATGACCAGTATAAAAATATTGTGATCTATTATTTCTAAAGAAGGGTTGGCATCATGGGAGCTTCAGTTATCTCAAGTTGTCCATGACATAATGATAAACACAAGAAGAAGTATCTATTGCTCAGCTCTTTCCCTAAACATCATCCCAGATGTAACAGTTTATTTTAGAGTTTTATAAATCATCTTCGTGCACTTTTCTGCCATTTTTTTTCATGTTATTTTAGCCTAAGCATATTTACAATCTTTTTACACTTTTTTGGTTTCAAGAAACTGAGGTTGTATTCATTGAAAGCTTGTCTATATTTCTTCAAACCAACTGGATTATGATTTTTTCTTATGTATTGTTTTCTGTACATTCTAAACATAATGTTTAAATACAATATGAATAAGGGCCAAAAACAAGGCACAATTCATCTGCAAACGTTAATCAAAATGACTGAATGTGATCCTTTGTTGCAAGTTTATGAGACAAAAAATAGGAATGTGTCATATTCATTTACAAATTGTCTCATTAGTTTGTTATTGTACCCTGTGCCAAAATTGCACCACATTCATTACTACAGCATTGAAAGTATTAATATGCAAGTACATTAGTGTTTTTAAGAATTGTAAATATCAGTGATCTTACAAGTATGTGACATTGGCATAAAAATGTATTAATTGCAGCTGTTCAAAAAGTGCACTTAAGCGAAAAAGGCAAAATTTGCACATTAGCAGTTTTGGCATTGGAACAATGATGTAATAGACAAACCAATCCAATCTTTGCCAAGTTCTCAAACAGAACTGACTTCCTTGTAGAATGGCCTACTTCCTTAGTCTTTGTTTCTGCACATTTCTTGAGCATCTTCTCAATGCACCAAATGTGCTGTCTGAAGGAATAAAACTGTGACCATACACTGGAACATTTATGCTTTATGTACTAAGGAATTCTTGTTTTCAGCCATTGACAATGCAATTCTGTCCACGCATCCATCACAAAATAAAAAAATTGTATCTGTGGCACTATGAATAATAATTGCATTTATATGATGCAGCAGCACAAGTCCTGTTCCATTGAAGCTTCACCCCAGATGCAGAATATTGTCTCGTTTGTGGACGTCCACACAAAATACTGTCTACTGGTAGTAAAAGTCTTCTGGATTGGTGTCTTCGGCAGTGGATGAATTTGCTGTAAGGCAGAAGAACATGCAGCACAATTTTCTTCACTTTGACATTCCCTCATGTTAGCATAAAATGCATTGGTTTGCAATTTATGAATTCTCAGCTGAATTGCAGGTCTTGGATATTGTTTTTATTGGCTTGAACAGTTTTAATTGCATTGTGCAATCTTATACAAAGAGCACAAATATGTGTTGCAGATGATGAAAACCCAATATTACATTCATTTATGAAGATTTTTGGGGGGGGGGAAGAAAAAAAAGGAAACATAACTATAAGATGACTTTCTGCTGATCATTGATAAACATTATATAATTTTGAATTAATGCTCAGATCAGTTGCCAAGTAAATACACCTACTTTCACTTATTTATAATCAACTCTTATCTAAATTTTGGTCATTTTTGGATATGTTTAGTTTAGAAAAAAAAAAGCATTTATTTGTACACTTTGTACTTTTCTTCCCCTTTCTTATTTCCTTTCTTCACATTTTATTTCCTTTTTATAATTCACAGTTCCTGTATTTTATATTTTTAATTAGGTACACGTAATATATGAGCTTTAAATATGCATGATTGAACCAATCAATAAGAGAGAATACCATTCCAAAATGTTTGCATTACTGCAAAGTATTAATTTTGAATATCAAACTGTAATAAAAAATGAATGTATTGTGTGACTTGCTAGTATGTAGTAGTTTTCACAGACTATGGTATGATAAATACAAAACATTTAGTATAGATGGAGTACCTGATAAAATAAATTTTCAAAGATATTTTTAGATGAAAGAAAGGAAAAAATAACAGTGAAAAAAAATTAAGATGCAAATAATACGATAATTATCATCTTTGTTGATTAACTATAACCCTAACAACATGTCAAAAAATAAAGATTTCAATTATACTAGAAATTTAAGAGCAACAGAAAACGAAAAGAAATTTGAAGTATTTTAAATTTAAAAATTATGATATATGCTTAATAATTATAAGTCAACAAATTAACAAGTAGTGTTTGTTGATAAGTGAAGAAAAATATAGCAAAACCCCATCAGGAATTTAAATAATATCATGAACTTTTGTATTCTTGTGGTTGTAACTAAAACTGCTCTAAGCACTTTTTAATCTTGTAATAAAAACTGCCTCATCTGATTTATCTATTTGTTTGTCACGGAAGTTTCTCCAATGTTCCTTCAACCTAATGCCTGTATTTCTCTTTGTTTTTCCTGCATAGATTTTTTTCACAATTCTTACAATTAATCTGGAAAATATCAGATTTTTTCTGTTTGGGCCTGGAATCTGTTTTGTTTAACTTCAATAAATTTTTACGAATATCCATTTTTACAGGCAGTTATATCTAAGTCCATAGTTTCAATCCAAGATCACATAAGAAAGCAGTGTTCAACAGCATGACATACAGACTACTAAATATATCATTGAACAAAGAAGAATACAACAATGAATTCTATACTTATAGAAGCCCCTAAATGCAATGGGTTCAGCAAACAAATGATTAACCAAAAAATTAAAAGATTCCAGAAACAAAGAGAATTAAACAAATCACAACTTTGAGTGATTTATCAGGGGAAAATGCATTTAAAAAGTTTAACAGCTGAGGGTGTCGACAATTGTTCCACAAAATATGCTCTTAGTAAATCTCATGTAAGTGAAACCATAAAGAGTGTTCTAAATATTTTGACTGAAGAGATTATTAATGCATGTTTCACAGTGTTTGATTCCAAATTGAATTAATATTGCAAATATTATGCTGATATCTGTCAGTTGGTGGGTAGCCGTGCTCGAAAATAAATGTCCTTTAGAGTCAAAGAGAACTTTTGCTACAAGCACATTATAGACATTAAAAATTGTTTTTATTTTGTCCAGTGTAAGAGTCTGAGAAAAAAACTAATTTTCTCTTCAGTAGTACACAAAAAATCAGTAAGTACTTGGAATAAACAAGATTCAATTTCTGAAGAATCTATTAAAGACATGTTTTCAGTAATTGATTTTAAATTAAATGTCTTTGATAATAAAATTACTCCCTCTGTGATAGAAATTTTGTATTGCACTAAGGTCGTTAGTCTTGAGAAATTTAGTATAATGAAAGTGGAAGTTGTTGGTTGTAAGTCACAGAATAAAGATAACATTTGGCAACAGAAGAAAACAACTAATTTTTTCAAATTTTGTGGCATAGCTCTCTTTCAGTGAATGCTTCAATTTAACCAGAAAGTTATCAAGAATGATGAAAAATGTTCTTTAACAAAAGTTCAGTACTCTTATTGATAGTTTTTCTGATGAAAAATTTTAGAAAATTCTTTTAGGTTAAAAACCTAACACTGAAATTCATTTTTGGCCAAAAATAATTAAAAGTTCGAGTCCCTGTTGATAAGGCATTTATATCATCTCCATTCCAATTAGATGCAAATAATTTTCATAAATAAAAAAATAATTAATTTTTGTGATAGCAAATTCTTATATTCCAATTAAAATATTTCCAGTAAACTTAAAAATTTGCTTCCTGCATGCTTAAACAAGTCTGTATAGTTGGGGAAACAAGATTTTTTCTCTGCATCTGATGTAAACAGGCATCTTGCTGTACTTTTTGTGCATTTTACATTGTATTAGATTTTCAGAATATTTAAAAGTGTGGTCGTGTTAATGTAAATGGCTGTTAGCAGATAAATTAGGACAAATAAAAGAAATATTAATTAATATAAAGGAAAAAGAACCACTAAATGAAGTATAAATGTAAGACTAAAACTAATTAAATGACCTACCTGTGTTCTGCTACATGAAATTAATGGTTAAGTTTAGCTAGTTAACAACAGAGCAGAAGTATTTTATTATTTTTAATTTTATATGTATACATAAATAAGTGAGATAGTGTTAATATTAGAAACAATGCCATAAATCTTAAATTGATTGCCTAGGTATTCACTTTTTGTAACTGATAAATAACTTTACCACTTATTAAGTTTCTATGTAAATTGGTGGTTTATGGCCATAATATGTCATAAAAATATTTTAAAAGCACATTATTTTTCTTTAGAGACTTTCAACAAATCTGGTGGAAATGTTAGCTAATATTTAGGGCAGCTGGTCTTGTTATAAACAGGCTCGGAAATATTTGAATTGCACAGTAACTATTTGCTCTTTTTGCTAAACTGGCCAGTTTGTGTAAAAAATCATCTCTACTGCAGTGCTAGTTAACATAATAATGTTCAAGACATATTATACTTAACCGTATGTTATACATATCTGTAATTTTTCTAGTCATTTTTGTTGGCACAGGCTGCACTTTTAATCATAAAAAATCATTGCATGAAAATGATCTCAAGTCACTTTCATCTTAGAACATCAGACAGTTAGCATAAAATGACAATGAATAAATATAACATTTAATTTTGTGGGGGAACCAATACAGCGAAGCGACTATTATGTTCTTAATTATCTAGTGAGTCGATTTGATAATCTTATGCTCCACTTACTGTTGAATTATGCAAAACTAGTTTCGCAGGCTTTTGCCTGCATCCTCAGTTGCTAGTCGACTGTTGGCTTCGTTGTTGGTTGGCTAGACTTGGTGATAGCTCTCGTGGACATTTTGTGAACTTCTGGATTAATTTGTCCTCTGTTGAGATCTCAAAGCTCATATCCTTATCCTCATATTTTTTTATATAAATTTTTCCCCATATTCCCACCTTAATGGGTTGATCTACGAATTTCAATAATTTCACTCCCATTTCTATATCACGTTTATCTCTCCAGATGTGCAACTGCTGATTTCTCTATCTGATGTACCTTATGTTTCTCCAGTTTTCCTTGAGCCTGGTTCTAATGCTTCTTTTTGTTTTTCTAATATATACTTTGTTACATTCTGAACAGTTGATTTTGTATATTCCTGGCTTCTTCTCCTCCTGTATTCTATCATTATCACCAGAATTGAGCAGATTTTTTAGGCTAAACTTGTTCACTAGGGACAAAATAATCTCAAACTCTCGTGAGTATTTTTTGGAATTTTTTGGTGGCCCAAGGATGATAAGTGAATTTCATGTGAATAGTACATTCTTTTATTGCTGTCAATGTTGTAACCTGCTTTAACCTCTTCTTATGTTTGAATTTCTTGATTTCGTGATTTTCTTAGCTGAAGGAACACTGGAGAAACATAAGGTACAATTAGATAGAGAAACCAGCAGTTGCACATCACTTTTGGAGAGATAAACATGATATAGAAATGGGAGTGAAATTATTGAAATTCGTAGATCGACCAGTTGAGATGGGAATATTGGAAAACATTTATATAAAAAAATATGAGGATAAGGTTATGAGCTTTGAAATCCCAACAGAAGACAAATTAATCCAGAAGTTCATAAAATGTCCACGAGAGCTACATTAAGTCCACCAACCAACAATGAAGCCGACAGTCGACTCGCAACTGACGATGCAGGCAAAAGCCTGTGAAACTAGTTTTGCATAATTCAACAGTAAGTGGAGCATAAGATTATCAAACCAACTTATTAGATAATTAAGAACATGACAATGAATATTTTGCTGCAGCTGCAACATTAATGCAGTATGCTAACTCCTGCTATGGTTATTGATCAAGGTCACTCTTTTTTAGTACTGCCAATAGGCAACTGGTATTGATATTAGTTTCTTCAAATTCCATCAATCTATAATCTAAACATCATTACCTTAAAATGTTTCACAAATGAAGTAACATGGGCTTCAGCACTTTCTCTCTTCAGCAATGTAGTACAATATTTAGATACTATTTCTCATACCCTAGAACTTTATTCCAATAATTTTTTTGTTTACTACATGTTCTTTTATCTGTTGATATAAGCTGCGGCATTTCTGTACTGTACTAGAGGTGCTGCAACGTCTGCTTTGCACCTGAATATATGTCTATTCAAGTTGAAACAGATGTGAGAAGTGAAGTGGACCTAGCAACATTCACTTTTAAGTTTATATTTACCTCATTATACTATCAACAGCAGACATACTGAGATGGGCTGGTAATTCACATTTGGTCATGTAGACTTTTTGTATAGTTTTGAGACATATTATTCAAATCAGAATTACTTTGCACATCCTGTATATTCCCAGCTGGATATATGTTAAGGATGTTAATGTACTTATTCAGTATTGGAGGTTTTCCTGTTTTATGATTATGTTTATGAAGGTCTTTATAAAAATATTCACAGGACATAAGGTATAAGAAGGGATGGTGTATATTTTTAAAAGCAACACAAAAGATATAATAAAGCATATAACTAATGTAAACTACAGAATGACTACAAATACAGTATATCAAAAACAAATTCTGTTCACACAATATGCAAATGCAATAAGAACTGCCAGAATACTACGAATAAGCCCAGAATTCTGAAACCATTTTCTTAACAGACATTTTTTTCATAAAAGTTCCTTTGAGATATATCTCTGGTTTTTCTTGTGGGAGTCTAAAGTTATTTAAAACACAATTCCCATATTTACATTTCTACAGCATATTATTTATGTCCATTTCTTCCCTTTCAGAGACATTGAATTGTTCCGTATGTCTGAATTTGCTTTAAAATTGTCTGCTTAGATGGTAAATATCTATTAAACTCTGCTGTATGTTCACTTACTGCTTTCCGACTCTTTCCTTAATCTCAATTGATTCCATATGAGTGTAAATACTGCTGCATAATAAATATACTTAATTGCTGAGAATTAAATAATGGGATTATTTAATCCATGTTATTTCTCAAAAGTAATTGAGGTTACAACGCTTGTCAATAAATATGGCCATTCCCATTATTCCTATTTAATATATTAAATATGTGATCAAATTTTGGTGTGCTACATTTGCAGCCACACTGAATTTCATATCTTTTACAAATATCGCTGAGAAAAGGAATTTCACTATATAAAGTCCGAAATTGGTTTCATTTTTACAATTAATTAATTATACAGTTTTCATTTTATGCTGCTAATAATAATAATAATAATAATAATAATAATAATAATAATAATAAAGCATATTTCACAGATTAAAGAAAAATCTGGAAAATGTTATTTTTTTTCCTTCCCCCCTTCTGGTAATGATTATTTCTTTTAAGGATATTTCAAGGTAGAGTTAACCTTCTGTCACTAGTTTACAGAGTCTAGATAAAGTCTAATGCTTTTGCATAGGACATACATTAAATAATTTATGAGACATCAATTACCAGCAGTTTTTATTTTATGTAGTATCATTCATACTATTTGCATGTATTACCATCGTGTGTTAAGGGGTCAATATTCATAAAATACCATAGGTTGAAAAAGATGTTTTTTTCTGAGTACTGATACAAAATTGTGGGTCATGTTGTAAGATATTGGAACTTACAATTTACTAAAACTGCAGGTATTGAATTGTAATCTTACTGTTGATATATTGTACCAGACTGAATATATATGCCACCATTTAATGATAGATTAAGATGTTGAATGTGTTTTCCAAATAAATGTGTTGACCTTCATTGCAGTGGCACCATATATCTGTAGTTAATAGGTGAAAGTAACAAATATTTTATGTTAATTAAAAGATATGTGCTTATAATACTTTTGTTGTCTGAAATAATTGTTAATGGTAAAATGTGTTTGAAAAAAGGATAACATAAAATGGGGAATAATGAATATTGGATGATGGTGCAGAAGAAATATGGCAATAAAAAGTACTTATTCCAAAATAAACGAGTTCAAAACAATATTTTTGTGTCTCTAACAATATTGGCAGAAAGTAATGGTTCAAATTTGATTTTTCCATCTGCCTCAATTCTTTTTCTTTCTTGATAGAATAGGAATTACATGACATAAAAGTTAATTGATAAGTTAAGATTTTTCATTTTAGTTTCTTAACTATATCTGGATAAACCACATTTTTAGAACATTCCAGAGAAAAGCAAATAGACTTTGAGCATTTTTTAAATCTTGGACTGATTCAGTCTTTTTTAAACAGCTTAATAAGTTGAACACCATGTCACATTTTTATCATCCATTTTAAGTACTGTGTGCTAACTTGTGACATGCATCCAATTTCATAAAATGTTTTCACACTGAAGATGCATAATTATGCTGTAATGGTTTTAATTCCCTAATACTAAAAACAGTGGCCATCAATCATGCAGTATTCTGTTCACTGCAATGCTTCAAAGCAATCTTGGATTTTAAAACTGCACTTCATGAGATAAACAGTTTTGATTATTGGTATTGCTCCATAAAATATTACTTTGAATTGTAAATAGTATTAAGTAATATGTTGGATGACATTCATCACTTACTTTGATTTAAAATCTTTATATCATTATGAAATTAAAAAGAATATATGTCCTTTCCTACCTTTTATATTTAAGTGTTAAGAATTAACAACAATACAATGAACCATTGTCTCCGGCAATGGGTATTTATATTGATCATCAATTTGAGCTATAAAAATTATTGTTTGAACAGTTCTAAGCTAAACTGTTTGACATCATGACACAAGTAAATAGTAAAGAGAAGATGAGAAACAATTGCATTTGTGGTTAATAGTTCAGCATGGTAAACTATGTGTGGGTGACAAAACATAACCCCAAATTTTAAATAGGTAACATTTGCAGTATATTTCTCATTAACTTTTTTAGCTATTAATTATTCAGAAAAATACTCATACAATTATGATATTAATAAATGGTTTGCATATAACTATCAAGTCATCATTTAGTTTTTCACCACATAGGTCACGGCTGCGCATGATAGTCAAGAATGTTGCTGCTGATAAAATCGCTTAATATATGTTTAGATTTGGAAAAACTATGTTATTATGTTTCATTGTTCTTGTTTGCCAGGATTTAAAGATTTCATACAGAATAATAATTTCTATTTAGAGAAACCTTTTAAGAATGTTGATTTGTTTTATTTATGAATACTCTTTAAGATTTTAAGTCATCACTGTCCCATTCAATTTATGGCGTGAAACACCCAATAAATTTTGCTCAGAGGCTTTTTCTTTCCAGCTTGAGGTTCTTTTAGGTGCTGTAAATCCATGACATGGGGCCACAACTTCTCTTTTGAAGAAAGCCATACTTTACATTTTTATCAACTAAATCTTGCTGCTCAACTATGCAAAGTTAGCAAGGATCACCCATAAATCAGCACATTGTGCTACTGTTAAAATTTCATCCTAGAAGTGCATACCTTACAGCCCACTAACTCAGGAAGGAGAAATTTAATCTTCTATGAAAAAAATAAGAATGTTTTTGGTACTTTGCTAACTCATGGCAGGCTGGGTTTGGGCAGCTGTGCTCTGTGCTGCCGGCTGCTAGCCCATCTGTGTGTGGGAAAAACAAAACAAAAGAACCAATATATTCAACTTATTTTGTGCACCAACTGAAATTATCATTTTACTTAATAAAAAAGATATTGTATTCCTATTTGTTCCCCTTATATGACTGAAGGACATATTTATTTTGTAGAATTAAGGATATTTTATTTAGTATGCATTGAAAATTGAGTGATTGGTGTTACCCAACTGTATTGATGTTTTATTTCATGGTATAGATGAACAGTGCCAGAGGATGCATCCCATAATATTACATATAATCACTCTATACTTTGATATGCAAATAAATGAGCTGGGCTGATTCATTGCAGTTTTGTTATTGAATAGGCCTATTGGCAAAGAAACAGAAAACAACTTGGTATTTTCATTCTTGAAAATGCTGTTTTTATGACTAATCTATAAATTTTAATAGAAGAGAGTGTGTGTGACCAATCAAAACCATTAATGTGTTCTGGGAAATAAAATGCAACAAACTTTTGTGAAGAAACCTTAAAAATGTTATAAGCTTATTATATTTAAGCGTCATTTTTGTCTATATTTAAAAGTTAGTTAAGTATTTTATTCTTGTTTGCTGTTGAAATGACTCTGAAAATGTTTATTTTATATGAAGTTCTCTTACCTTTATGGTTACATCATAAAATAATATGATAATCTGCTCTCCTTTGCCATCATAAGATTATTTATACCTTTGATAATATTATAATATTATACAAAACAATTCTACATATGTATATATAAACAGGGTAAAGTAACTATTTTTAGTTGCCCGAAGGTATTTGTACAAGATTCAATTTGTTTCAAATTACCCCAATATGCACAGCCCTTTTTTTGCAAGATGAACATTGTATTTTGATTTAAGTTTAGAAGTGTTATCCCATATTTCAGCCCATATGCAATGAGAGAATGGATAAGGGCAAAGTAAATGGTTCTGGTTATTTTGTGGAGGAACATGATTGGTCAAGTATCTCAGAATGAATAGATTTTGACTAAGTTTTGTTGCTAATTTTTAAAATAAGGTTTTATAAATATAATCATACTAATTTAGCATCAGTATTTTTTCTTACTATATTCCCTTTATATAACTGCAATTGTTTATCAGGGCTCTTATAGCCAAAACTGATTACCTCACACTTAAGTTTGATATATTGAAATATCAACAACTGAGTTTAAAATTGCCTTTGCATTCCTTTCCATATCATCAAAATTTGATCACTAATGGTAGTTGTAATGTTCGGAGTTAGTATTTTCTCATGATGTTATGCATACATAATATTGGTTCAAGAATGGATCCTTGCAGTACACCATGGGTTATATTTTATGTTTGGGAGAGATATTCACCATTATTAATTTTTCACTGCAGCAATTGTTTTCTATTTGTCATATATGATTTTATCAATGTATACCCTAATCCTCTAACACATAAAATAGATGATTTAGACATAAGTATGGTCATGTCTACACAGTTAAAAGTCTTTGTAATAACCACTAGAATTCAATTGGATATAGCACTTAACAGTGGATTTGTTACTTACAAATCCATTTCAGGCCTGAATATGGAACTCACCTCATAAATTAGAAGTAAAAGTTAAAGAGCTAAAATAAACATGGTAGAATCCATAATAGTTTATTAATTTAACCATTCTGACATTGATTCATAAAGTTATTTACAGAAACATATGAGCACTACAATGAAGATTGTTAAATAGACTACCAGAACTGAAAGACATGGCTGAGCCTGTTAAATTCACTAAACATCAGACAATAATTCTATCTGGTAAAATTATGATGTCCATAGTTATAATTAGGCTGCAGTGCTTTTACTTTATGAAAACTTTAAAGATAAATACTTATTTTTATTACAATCCGAATACATTTGTCAAAAAAAAAAAAGGGTGCTTATGATGGTCAGCAGGCTTTGAAAAAGTCTTAACCATTGAGTACTTATTTTTGTAAAAGTAAAATGTTCTCAATACCAGGAGAATTACCCCAGTGTGACTGATGAAATATTATTTATAGGAAACATCTTTAGATATCTCAAAATAAAAATTGTCTTGCATATTTTTCCAGAAACGTAATCAACACAATCATTTCGTGCAGTTTATCTGGATAAATGCATTACAAATTTCTTGCAGTTTTCATCATTATAAACACTTACAGAGTAAAAAAATATATTTTTTTAAAATCAAAATTAAGTAAAATGTTGGAATGCAACAACAACCTTGTTCATAAACATATTTAATTGTGGACTTATTGGATTTAAAGAAGTAACATTGTTTGCAGATATAATACAATTGAATAAAACTTAAGACACCCGGATCATTAATTATGATAATTAAAAACAAAACATTCCCAAAACTATAAGGTACTCCATAACTGTTGAAAGTTTCTTTTGAATATACAACATTAGCACAAAACTTCTGTTGTTCATCACTTAAATAAGCTATTACAAATATATTTCCATTTCCCGAAATAGCTTACTATAAAAAATGGAGAAGGTTGGTAAACTGACTACCATTGGGCAGTCTTGAAATTTTATGCCTATTCTCTCTTTAAATCAGGCAGGTAAAGTAGGTGTATATTTTTATTTTAAACTGTTTTCACAGTTTTCATAAATGAAGTAAAATGATCAGCAAGGAGATAAGTATTAAGGTATATTGAAATACCTGCATTGATGTTTCCATGATGAGAAAACATTTCTGTAAGTGCTAAAGGTTTTGACATGAGTTTTTAATTACTATAATTTAACTGATTGTGCATATTACTTGCAAATAATCTTGGTTAGGTTAGTTTCCAAATTAAAAATGTTGTATCAATATTATAATTTTAGGTTTCTTAGATTTCCAGATAAAATTTTTAGTAACCATCTTCATAAATTGTGAATATTCATTCCACTTACAGGCATAAACAGCAGTATCTTAAGGCTAGAGAGAACTTTTGAAAGAAAAAATGAAAAATGGTTGTGTAATAGTGACGTGTAATGTTGCCATCTCCTTTGATCAACAAATTGTACATTCCATTATTAATGATTAAACACACAGGATATTTTGTGTTTATCAACAAATCATTTTCATTCCATCCCCCCTTTTTTATTTTCTTTTCTTTCTTTAATATTTATTTATTTTTTTAATCATAATTTGTGCTTTTATTAACTCCATGCAGTTAAGTAGGTCATTTAAATTATCTTTTGTTATGTAGCATTTACATAGTCTGTTGCATTTTATTGCATTAAAATGTACTTAAATATAATCAAGTGAATATTGTGTAGCCTTATTGTAACAGGCATGTTGATTGATTAATCCTGATTAAATTTATTCTACATCTTTAAGCAATAGAAATGATAGTAAATAACATTAACTTATATTACAAAAAATATTGAACTATTTTTGTTTTAAAATAAGTACATTGCCAATTATCTAAACTGCATTTTTCAATCAGTATACTCTCTTAACTGTAACATGGTTTATTCAGGACTATTGACATTTTGTGTCTGTTAAAATGAGGTTTTATTCGTATTTTATGTGCAAGTAAGATCTTTTCTCATGTTCTTTTGTGATACTTTTGCATGAAATTTGCACAAACATTTGACTGTCAACTGGTTGATTGTTAGTTATTAACTTTTCAAACTGGGGTTCATAGTAAGTAATATTTTATTTGGTTAAGCCAAACCATTGCTTTAATGGACATTGGTTATTGTATTGTGTATATAAATGTATGAACATTAGCAAGTGGTTTTTATTATGGCTTTCTAGTAATGTTTTCAGCAAAGAAGTGCATTATGTAATGTTAAATATGTGCTTACTGTAGGATGTTATACTGTAATATACACTGTTGGTTAAAATTAAAAAGTCTTAATATTTTGTAAAATATAACTTTTTGACCATATTCACAATATTTGGAAACTGCCAATATATGAAGGATTGATTACTGAAGTTCATAATCAAAGGCTGCTATTATGTAATCTCTTATGAAAAATATTTCTCAACTTGCAGTTGAGTAAAAATGGAAATCATTAGCAAAGTATAGATTTTAAGGTACAAAAATGTTTAAAAAATGGCGCTAATAAAATGCGTTTATTCAGGTCTAAACCAGTTACATTAACATTCTTTATTCAACATTGTAGCAAATAATATAAATTAAGCAATATTTATAAGTAAATGTGGCATTTACTGAGTTCCAGCTAATTTATTACACTGGATTATGTACAACTTTTCTATATCTTCGAATGTAAGTCGCTAGTGCTTTGAGCTCAGGAGACCCTTATCTCCTTAACCTCTGCTGAACTCTACTGAAACATATAAAAAGGGAACTCAGTGGAAAGGGCAAAGGCGTCCACTTCCGGATTGTACCTCAAATCCTTTGACAAATCCGTCAAGACATTTAGTTTTATATATATATATATATAAGATAAAATGAGTGTGCTGAGCTACACCGCTTTACCTTGCAGTTAGTAACTAATATGAAACACAACTGCTTAGAACAGCCCATCCATGATTTTTTTCCTTCCTCTTCCTTTCCCCCTATTACATGCCCGTTTTTACTATTGAGGCACCATAGGCGGTGGGTACTGATGATACATGAGATGAAATGATAAACTGGGGAAGGACTTGTGTCAGAGGACAAAATTGAAATTGCTGTGACAAAAGGCGTGGCAGAATTTAATATGGTTTCCTCCAGAGTGAAAAAATGAGAATAATCATTAGAAATGGTGAATTAATGGAGGTAGCCCAGATTATATACAAGAGGCATGACAGAAAAGGGAAGGAGGACAAAAGAAAGGAGAACATAGTTCACGGCAGTTTAAGCATGTAAGTTCACTTTTTGTGTGTAATTTTTAAAAAACTGTTTTTTTTTTCAGAACAATGTTTTTGTACCTTCAAAATGCTCAAGAGCTAACCCCCTTTATTTCCATTTTGTGATAAATAGAACATTGTAGCCTTTCTGAGGACTATTAATGTACATAAAATTTGTATAAAAAAAAGCAAACAATGATTTTAAAAAGAGTTTCAAGTCTCCAGAGAGAAATTTTGCAACTTTTTAGGCATTTTGAATATATTACTAAAATTACAAAACATTAAATAGAATTTAAACCAAAAGTCTTAACTGACTTCAAATTTGGTAAACAATTTTAGTTACTACACTTACAAAAGCTGTATGAAAATCATCGAGATTATTAAAAATTGTAGAATTTGAAAATTCATTAGTATTCCCCCTTAAGCTCTAAGTTTTAGAAATCGCGCGCGCGCGTGTGTGGACGCACACTGCAATGTATTAAGTGTAATATTTCTGAGTAGTCTCTTAACTTTTTTCTAAACTTGAAAAGGGGTTTCCTTAGATGCTTATTAATCAAATGTATAATACATTTTTATTCATTTTTAAAAGTTAGTTATCAACATGAGCTCGATGTATTAAAAAATTGAAAAAATGCCAGCTAATGCTCTAGAGTGTACTCGGTAACTACAGAAAAAAATCAGAATGTGATCTCTGATAGTTCGATGGAAATTAAATTCTTTATAAAACAGTATGCAACGGTGAACTGCGGATTCGCTAATCGTGCTGGGCTCTTAGTTGGCGATTGCGACTTGAGGATCCCGTTAACGTTGCAATAGCATGCTGCCTTACAGGTCATAGTCACTAAGGGGAATAACGCTATCTTACAACAGTTGTATTTGCACGCTATAATTAAAATGCTGTTATATTTTGCATTTTAAACAATTGTTTCCATATATATAACATTTCAAATTTTAATCGCCTACTTTCTTTCTTGACAAAAAATTGTTTCAATTAAACTTCAGTTTTTAACAACGGAATGAAAGAACGTAAAGTGCCAGTTATTGGGTTTAGATTCTTATATCGATCATGCTCATTTTTAATGCGTTTTTGTTTTTATTTTTGCTTATTCAAATATATTATTATGACCAATACTAATAAAACCTGTTTCATGAACATATTTTATTCCACAATGGCAGAATCGCAAAATTATGTCATTAGTCAAATGTCAAATTATTAGTTTAACGACTGTATCCGGGCGTTGATGGGGCTCTTTGGGGGATATTTATTACTCCGCGGACTTTTTGTTTACGCGGTATGCATTTTAAATAGTATATTCAAGCCAAGAAATTGTATTATGTCTATCACACCGAAAACATCTCTAGTATTACAACCAAAGTAGCAGTGCTGCATTTAATTAATGAACATAAGAAATTTGGACAATTATCTGACAATATTACAAAGAAAGACAAAGCTGAAATGTGGAAAAAAATAACGCAAACTTGAAAGCGTTGGATATTCACCATTCACATTATTATCTACAAATAATGGTGTAAGTGACTTTTTTTTGTGTTAAAATAATGTTAAAATAGATAATTCAAGAAATACGGGAATGAGTGAGGAATTTGAGACGCTTAATAAGCTTTATAATTAAAATGCATCGAGGTTAATTTATAGAATCAACACCTAAACTAAAATATGTATACTAATGTGTAAATGCACCATTCAAGATTCACGGGTAGAACTCCATTAGTTAACAGTACGCAATAATTACAAGACCAAATGTTTCATGAAACTAAACACTGATAAAATAAAGTTGCATGCTGATAATATCAGTCTGCTTCACTAAAAAATAGTAGTTTACATTCATAAGTTCTAGAGACACGCTTGTAAAATAAACTAGTAATGCTAAACTGGAGACTAGTTTTACTAGATCAAGAGCTTCGTGAAACAGGGCACTGAACGTGTAAACTCAATTATTGAGCAGGTTCCTACACACAACTTCTTTGTTGTATTGTTACCACTGTAAACAATAGGATCAAACGGTAGTGACTACATGTTGGCTACTTTAAAAATTCGATCATCAGAAAAAAGAGTTCTTATATTGAAATGTTTCTGTAAGCAATCTACCTGATGAAGTTCATGCTCCACTGCGGGATTCCTTTGTTTTGTTTTGTCACTTTCCACTTCTCTTGGCTTTTGGAAGGGACGGGGCAAAGATTTAACGCTAGAAAACGATGTTTAGGCTGTTTGCACTTTCCCTAATTATGTTAGCCCACTGTTTGATGTGTAAACTGCAGCCTGTGTTGTGTTTTTTATTTCTATATGACCAAAATTCCTGTCACAAAATACGTGTGAATAACCTACATGAAATGAATCCAGAGCTAACGAAAAACTTTATATGTAAATACATGTTTTTCATTAATTACATTTAATATTTTGTTATGTGTTTACAAATAAGAATATTTGGAGTGATTTAAGACATATTTCATTTTCATATTTGTCCATATTTTCAGGTACATTTGAGGAAATATCTCTCTCTCTCTCTCTCCCCCCCCACACACACATATATATATTTAATAAATTAATCTAATTTATTATATTTAATTTAACGTTTTTGAAAGTGTCCTCAGCGGTTGCAGCACACGCCGTTTCAATTTCTTTCTGAAGTGTGCCAGTGTAGCTGGTTTTCTACGGTATACAACATCCTTAAGAGTTCCCCATAGGTAGAAATCCAACGAAGTTAGATCTGGAGAACGCAGTGGAAATTCAATCGGATATCTTCGTCCTATCCGGTGCCTTTGGAACATTGTCTTCAAGGTACGCACGTACATCTCGGTGGTAATGTTGTGGTGCACCATCCTGTTGGAAGTAAAATTCCTCATTTCCATAGAGTGTATGAATGGCGGGTAAGACGGATGTTGGCGGTTCTTTTCTGTGCACACGTCTCCATTGCCCTTGAACTTCAACAACATTCTCGATTTTCCAATGCCACTTCAAAATTGCTTTCCGCTATTTAAACGATAATCTTGACTCAGTTTTGTTATAGCGACGCATAACTTAATGTGAGTCACATCTGTTTGCAGAACATCATACGATAATCTTGGCATCATTTGTTCATTGTTCATTTATATGTCACGTAGCAACGCTATCATAATGTATATGATTCACACCTGTTTACAGAACACTATACTACACATTACTGTTGTTTTTCAGCCCAATTTTGAAATATATAAATAAATATCTACTTTGAAAGTGTGTATACATTTTTTGGCACCCTCTGTATATAAAGTATAGTTTGGTTAAAATTGTTTGCTCTACTTGTAGATATAAAATGGTTTTATATTTGTGTAAATTTACAAAATGCTGATCTGTATATAGATAAATGTGTATTTAAATGATCCATTAATTTTGGACTGCATTAAATTTGCTTAAAACAATTTTTGTGCATATTACACTAATGTAAAATGCTTGATTAAGTTATTCTTATTTATGCATGTTGTTGGTCTTATGATTATTGATCTCATTATTTCATTACTTATTACACTGCAGTAAACGGTAATAGGCACTAGTTGATTAGCGATTTTGGTTTGGATGATTTTTTGTAAACCGAATCATATTATTTTAGTTTCCTTTACATATTAAAACTATTGTATGTAAAAAATTCAGATTATTAAAAATAAACCATCGAAATATTTTCTAATGATAAATAATGTCATCCTGTAAACATAATGCTGCGTAAAATTTTCGCGTTTGCTATTGGCAGTAGTTGGGCGACAACTGCCATTTTTTTCTGCTTTGGAGTCTGGGTAGTGGAGTCGGTCTTGGCCGTTTCTATCGTGTATACTGTAGTGAATATTACGTTTATGCTGTTCTGATGTTTTACATGAAAGCAATTGCGCGTAGGTGCGAAAATGAAAGTGATAAACGGAAACAATAAATTTGTGGCGATAGGCAACTGTGATGAATTGGAATACCTAATATTCTTATTTCGTATAAGTCACCGTTTCAAATGCTAAATTGTCTTTGAAAAATGTCGATCTTATTTCTCCATATAGCCTCGAGGGAGTTACAGTTGATCCAAATTTTGTAATTTATTTCATCCCGCCGGAAAAATTGGTTTGATCAAAGCATGCAAAATATTTTGATGGGATTGGTGATTTTACATTCTGATTCGAGTCAAAGCATTAACTTTGGAAACAGGAAGAAGTCGCTAAGCCAGGACTAAGTACAGAGATAAGGTGGATCAATTCGAAGCCCACTTCGTATACTTTTGTCATTGCTATGTGCGGAGTTTCTGTCGTCCTGACGAAGAACATCTTTACGCGTGTCAGTCACGGACATTTTTGCTACCTTTCATCTTGTCCAACAATGCTACATAATAGGATCCTTTTTATTTTACAATTTTCCAAGTAGTCTTCTAGGACAATTCCTAGACACAACCACACAAGACACTACTTTCTACTTTGTCTGCGTGCGTTGATTCATGTGCTTAATGGTGGATGGAAGTTTCGCCTAGGGTCAGGAATCGATGCAGAAATCCTAAGGATTGCAATTAAACGATGCAGCCCCTTTTCATATGCAAATTTTCATGCGGGATGTTGGGCAGTCGTTCAGTTGAGATGTTTGCGTCACAGCTCTCTCACGGACGGACTTCCGTTATTGCCATAACTTTTTCTATTATATCTTCGTGGATTCTGGACCCTACTCAATAAAAGTATGGTCTAATACATTATAAGTGTATTTAAATTCCTAGTAAAATATGGACTCTTGAGCGGTTTTAGAAAAGGTGTGTACAGGGGATGCGGTGGTTCGATTGATGAATGCTGATTGTTGGATTGTTGTTCTGTCGGCTTCTAGCCCAGTCGGCCTGCTCAAATTTGGTCGTGTTGTAGTTCTCAGGATACAATGGGGTGTTCTGTGGTTCCTTTGGATCCACGGGAACAGGTAAAGTATCACACAAAAGTTACACTAGATTGCTTTCTTCACTAACAGTTTATTCAAATTGAAGATACCAGCCTGTCTATACCTCCTGACTGCTCACGTTACCTGACCAGTTCCTATTGCTATACTATACTTGATATTATTTTTTCCACTTCTAATTTCTGTCTTACAATTCGGTCTTTGTCATTTCCTACTCTCTGTACTATTGACAGTCTAACTCTGCTCCGGCCATTTTCACTTGCCCTATTCTTTGTTACTTTTGCAGCTATTCTCTCGCAATTCTCAATTGTAATCGCAATGTTTATATTTCCCCCATTTACGATATCTGTCTTCTACCAATCACTCTGCTCTCGACTGCGTACTCCATTCTTAACTGTGCTTAATTATTAACCTCTCTCCATTTTCCTCTTTCGGTTAACCTTTACTTCTCTGAATGAGCAAATCATTGTGCTCAACTAACTTCTCAACTCTCTAACATCCCGTTTTTCTATCCTCTGGCCCAACCAGACTCATGAGACTCTTATCTTTTATTGTTTTATTCCCGACTTATAAGTTCACTATTGGCTATCTTAAAATATTGATTATATTGCTAAGTTATTTTCATTCGTTCATTTCTATGCAATGACCATTGGTTAAAGTTATTTTCCCACTTCTGTCATTCACTTTTCCCACAGTCTGGGGATTCCTGGAAAGTACTCCTGTTTCTATATTTCGACTTCCCTTTGGTAATTTGACAATTTCCCATTTCATTTTGCTCTCCCCCATCCTAGATCCGGGAACTAAGATATTGGGATAACATACGTATAATTTCCATTACCTCCAGCTCTCATTCTCCTGAATAGGTGGCATAACTCTTTGGACTCTAGCTTTCCCGTGTCTGACTGTAATAAAACACTTCGTCTCGATTCTGACATTTTAATTCCCTTTTGCAATTCTATTTCTTTCAAAGGTGCTCCTCACATTCTGTTCTTACAACCCGTTATAGAAATTTTCCTAGCTTGATCCGTCTTAAATGGTTTTAAGCTCCTAGATCTTTTTAACGGCTTCAGCTCGCCTCAGTCTTCCCACAACATACCTGGCGCGTGACCATAAACAAAGGAATCTTTTCGCTTTTTGTCTGTCTTTGCCATTTTTGTTAGAAAGGGGGCGAGCAATCTGACAATTAATCTGTATATAATAATTCTTCCTTTCTGTAATGGGTTTTTCACAGGTGGCTTAGGTTAACACAAAACATGCAAATAAACATAATGCCTCTAGCAAAGTGTGGGTACATACCAAAAATATACATACATAATAATTGTTCGTATTAACTCATTACTTTAATAAATATAACTGCGCATCCCAAATCCTTAGGACTATGTAACTGTTACTACTATCAACTTATTAACATAATAAAGGAAGCCATGAGTTCCGGCTGCAACTTGTAACTTTCTATTCCACGAAAGATGTACAACACTAGTAAGGTATTAGTAAAAGTTACATGCGATGTCATAATAGAGCAAAACGGAGGAACAACGTTGCGCGATAATTTTAAGCAGGTTATGCAATAAATTCGACTTTTTCAATGTACAGAACGAATTATTGTTATTCTTGCTAAATAGCATTGTATTTTTTCTCAGAAATGTTGATAATTTAAATGCTTTATTATGCATTTGTCAATATTCAAGCGTAATGGTCCACTATGAGACAATGGTTGCATGCGGATAAATGACAGCATGAATCTCCGTCGTCGAGAGATGATTAATTTTACTAGTATATTTGATAATGTATATTTATATAAATTTGTTTACATTTTTTGGCAATCACATTTTCATAAAAAACAAAACAAAAAGTGATAATGGTGCCAAAGGAGATATTTGAGAACAAGGAATGAAAATAAATTATTTTGGCATGTAACAAGAACCTTAAGACGCTGGACTTAAATATGATTTGAAATAGGCCAACATCAGTCATGAGCAATACTTTAATTGCACTTAATCCAACTTTTTCATTATACTAAAATATTTTATGGTTCTTTGTTTGTGCACAAATTTCTACTCTCATTATCACCACTTTCGCTAGTACTTCGCCAACTGATTTCCAAAATTATTAAAAAGACATTTAAACTTGTATTAGTATTTAAAGTTATCAATTTTACTACACTTGTAAAGAAATATACATAAGCTACATGCGCACAACTAATACTAATACTTCTATGGAATAAACAACGAAACATCACTTGTGTGTATCGAGTTGTAAAGTACAAATGTAGCAGAAACCTTTGTGGAACAGAATTGTACTAATAACTAAAGTTACAAGTCCATACACTTGTAATGTATTAGACCATACTTTTGTGGAACGGGGCTCTGGAATGCGCTTTATCTTTGGTACAGGTATGGTCATGTTTAAACTCCTCCAAGGTAATGTAGATTCCCTATGAGCTTTAACTGGGTTTTGGTTCAATCGAATGACTGTGATGCTTAAATGAACACAGGAGCGTGCGAACACATAAAAATACCATTTAATCAACCGATGAACAGAAAATGTGTTAACGTTTTCGTCTCCTTATAAAGTATTTTACCAGCAAGACATGTATGTGTTTTTAAAAGCTCTTTTTACTAGCAAAGAGCACTCTTTCCAAACGTGAAATAGCCTGGGTCATTTTTATTTTTTCCTCTTTATGATTGGCTCAGAGAATGGAGCTATGCACTTCAAGACACTGCTTGTAGTGCAAAAAAATCTCCCTCCTTATGAACTCTCTCTTTTAGCGAATTGCGATTATATTCCTTTTTTTATATTTTTTTATTTTGAATGCCCGTTTTTACTACTGAGGCACCACAGGCGGTGGGCACTGATGATATATGAGATGAAATGACATATTGGGAAATGCTCCAGGCCTAAGTTTAGGGATCTCCCCGGCATTTGCCATTTCTGAGGACTGAGGAAAACCTGGAAAAAACCTCAGTCAGGGAGACCGGTCCTGTTGGGATTCTTTTTTTTTTTTTTTTTTTTGATTGATTTATTTATGGAAGCCCTTTAACATCTCAGGTCATCAGCGTCCCATTCAAATCAGGGCGTGAAACGGCCGGCAAATTTTGCTCAGAGGCCTCTCTTTCAGGCTTGAGGTTCTTTTTCGTGCCGTAAATGTACGACACGGGACCCACGGCTTTACTTCCCTTCCGAAGGAAGCCATACTTAGGATTTTTACGCCCGAAAAAATCCATCGGTCCTGGCCGGGTTCGAACCCGCGATCTTGGGTATAGGAGGCAAATATGGTAACCACTACACCACCAGGACCGACCTGGTGGGATTCGAACCCCATACATCCCGCATACGAGTCCGCGTCTTAACGACCTCGGTCACCCGTTCCGGTAATTGTATTCCTTAAAAGATTTTTGATATTTTTCTTCAACTCTCCATTGATCCTACCTACTAACCACCGAAAATGTGTGTGCATGTGTGTCTGTTAGTGTTTTTGCGGCCGCAATTTTTTACCCAACGGAACTCGGTATATACTATTGAACTAAAATAAAAATATTTTATAAAAATCAGCGAAATCAGATTTTTAGGAGTGAGGGTTTACCTGAAACACGACATTTAAAAATCACTCTAGCTGCACCAATATTTGTTTTTTCGCAACGAAACTAGATACACGTCATTTAAATAAAAAAAAAGTAGTTTCTGAAAATTAGGGGAACCGGTCTATTAAGATTAGGGACTGAAAATCGAAATTTAAAGAAAGGGGATTAAAGTGAAATTTAAAAATGCTGAAATCAGATTATCAAATTATTCAGGTTCACCTGAAACCCAAAAATCGGTCCTGGTGGTGTAGTGGCAACCATACTTGCCTTCTAAACCCAAGATCGCGGGTTCAAACCCGGTTGGGATCGATGGATTTTTTTGGACGTAAAAATCCTAAGTATGGCTTCCTTCGGAAGGGAAGTAAAGCTATGGGTCCCGGATCGTACATTTACGGCACGAAAAAGAACCTCAAGTCTGAAAGAAGAGGCCTCTGAGCAAAATTTACGGGCCGTTTCATGCTCTGAATTGAATGGGACGCTGATGATCTGAGATGTTAAAGAGCGTCCATAAATAAATTAATAGAATTAATAATAATAATAATAATAATAATAATAATAATAATAATAATAATGATGATGATGATGATGATAATGAAACTCAAAATTACAATAAAAATCACTAACGGCACCAATATTTGCTTTTTTACAACAAAGCTCGGTATGTACCATTTAAATAAAAAAAAATCTGAAAATAAGGAACATTCGAACCATTATAAGCAGGGTTATATCTGAAAATTGAAATTTAAAAAGTGCCCTAGCGTTTCATTTTCTCTCAGTTGTTTCAAAATAAAAGAGAAAATTAACTGAGCATATAAACTGGATTTATACCGATGCTTATGTTTTATATTTAACAAATGCATTGTCCTGAAAATATAACTGTAAAACATTAATCTAATATGTGTGTGAAAATTATAATTATATGTAAGAGCCCTCTGTAATAACCTTAGAAAAAGTTTTTACTATAATAATATTTAAATTAAATTTCAAAGTCACTGAAAATCAACGTACCTTTATATTGTATATTGTTCATAGTGTATATTTGCCTAGTGCAATGTAATTGTTTTAAATAGTAACATGTTTTTGTTTTATTGACACACATAAACTTCCTGAATACACTAGGTAACTGGAAACTTTTTGTTATTTTCCTCTATTTTAGTGAAATGTAAAGACGATATCAAGCACTCAGCTCATAAGTGTGGTTACGTTTTATTAAACGTAATTAATTTTATTAATTATTATGTTAAAATATCCAACCAGTATAGCTTTATCTCTCAGTGGTCATATATTTAATTTAATTAATAGTATACCATTAATTTTTGTAGTTATACTCAACAACAATTAAAATATGGCTTCTCTTTTGTAATACTTATGGATTCCAATAATTCTAATTTTGTTTCCCTTACTTTTAAAAATTAGAGTTGAAAATTATTTTCAAGTGATTCTGAAGGGGAGGAAAAAAAACCCAGGTAACTTAGTTAAGTAATAGTTTGGTTTTTATTTTATAGGTTAGCTTTAGAATTTGTCATTCTAATTAACACACGGTAAAGCCATAACTTATTTCATTAATTAATTAGGATTTAACTTTGATATTATATTCTTTTTTTTTATAGTTATTCTACTTACTGAGGAATTCGCTTAGTTTACGCAGCTTCTGCGTCACGGATTTCTTCATGTTTCGTTTGTACAAATTTATCGCCAAGAGGAATGAGGTTCTTGTGGATCATTTGTTCAGAAAAGCTCCAAACAAGACAACATACTCATTGTTCAGTTAGCAGTACTTGAAATTTCTTTACCAAAGTGTGTGATTGTGTTTCGTTGTGAGTAACTGAAAATGCGTTAAGTAGATTGGGTTACTTTAGATTAAATCAATGTTCTATAGAATATAGATATTAATAGAAAATAGCTATGGAAAATAGGCTAAGTAAATAACTCATCTGTAAGAGAAAACCAAGCACATACTTCTTGTACAAATAGAGCTTCAATTTCGGCTTAACAGTATAAATTAGTTTTGTGAAATTCTTTTGTACTTTAGTAAATAATTTATTTTATCAATATGGACTTACTTTAAGTCATGAAATAATTTAAAATTTAACATTGTAGTATCACAACCAGTATCCCAGTGAAGTCATTTGTCAAACTTTATTCGTATTTGGAGAAAACCTATCGAACCAAGAGATACGAGCCGCTATTGGCTAATTTTAACCATTCGTTTCATCTGGCCAAAACATTGACATAAAGTTTTAAAACAATGATACTTGCCAATAATGGTTACAAAACGAAATTTTTCAGTCTAAATAGAAAATGTTCCCACTTTTCAAATTACTCTTTTAACGTGGAGTTGTGAAATCCAGTGACAGGAAAAATACTACACGAACTAGAATTTTATGAATCTCATTATAACCTAATGTGATATATTTATGAGGATACGTGTCTATATCTCAAATAGAGCCTAAGAGTAGATCTGAACAGTTTTCAAATTAATGGCTTCAATTAATAATAACTATATTATACTTTTTTAGTTGGTTTATGTTTAGACCTACTAAAACAGTTGGAGAAAACATTTTCTATGAAATTTTACAGTGAATGCACAACAAATTACAATTACCACGACATGTGTAAATGACAGGTGCCAATTAGCGCAGAAGAGCCTTATCATTATGCCACATAGATTCTCACGCGCTGGTGAAAGTACATGCTTTAGCAAAAGTTTGGTACTTTTCTATATAAATAAATAATTATTTAGACCTCTAATTCTGTTGCTGTTGTTATTGTGTTTTGTTTTATTTCGAACAACTGCTTTTTTATATTCTAATTATGTGTATGTGTGTATCTTTTTTAATTTATTTTTCTAGAGTTGTAAAAAGAAGGCTTAATAACCTTAACTTTACCAGATTGAATAGGCTAAAATAACGTTTGGTTATTAGTAATACGGTAATTTGTTCCAAATAACAAAAAAATCTGTCAAAACATTATAATCGCATAACATTTTCATTCTTCAAATTTACACACACTTAAGATACACCATAAAATTAGTTATAGTTCGCGCTAATGAGGTACAAAGAACATAAAACAGATATGTGCAAATTATTAGCAATTTAAAATTTTTACTATTACTATTTGGGTGCAAGAAAGTTACGGATCTGAAAAGCCGGTTGGACGGATGGATTTTCCATGGCTTAATAAATGGAATAATAGAAATATTATCAAATGAATTAATTCATTACATTATTAGTGAAGTTAAAAAGGAAAATTATTTTTAGTTCTGCTGAACGATATTTACGATATATCTTTTAGTGAGCAATTCACTTTGTGTGTGTGTGTGTGTGTGTGTGTGTGTGTGTGTGTGTGCGTGCGTGCGTGTGTAAGGATTGTTTTAACAGTTACAGATTTGATGTTGAAGAACATTTTATAGGATTTTATTGAAACATTCAAGAACTAATTTTGACATTCTTTTCAAAGCTGTTAAAGACGTGCTTACTAGATTGAACTTAACAATAGCATATTTAAGAGGACAATGCTTCGATGGTGTGAGCAACATTTCATGGGTTCTTAATAGCCAGCAAGCCAAAGCAAGACGTGTGGAACGTCGAACAGTCTGTGTTGTCAAACGCTGACAAACGACAACAGACATTCTGCAGTTAATAAGGGATTTTATTAATTTTATCAGAATGACTCTCGTGGTTTAAAACATGACAAGAAAGAAAGAAAAAAAAATTCTTTCATAAAGCCTTTCTGCCAAAGGATTTCTATAGCGACTTGAAAGAGCTGATAGATTCCATATGGTGAACAATTAAGTATTTTTTTAAAATATTTGAAAAGAGGAAACACCGCAATCCTGAGGAAATGCCCAAATTTGAAAATCTGTATGATTATAATTAACGATTTGAAAAAACAATGTTGAGGTTGATAGGCATGTTTTTCTTGAAATATGTGAGAATGAATTTAAACGTATAGAGCCTTAGGTACACAGGGTGCGGCAGAAACAATACGGGGTTTGAATTAAAAGCTATTTTCAATCTGGCGGCTTTTTTTTGTTTGGAATAATTGGCAAGACCGTAGAGTCGATCTTAGCAACGAATTCACCAGTTGGTATTCTCTCTCCGATGTACTAGCCATGGAGCGCTGAACAGTGAGAGAGCGTATTTGAGTAGTAACTTGATACATCAGAACCATTTTCATCACAGAAACTCAAAGAGAATTTCGATGGAAATTGAATCGACGTGATGCACCGTCTAAGGATGCTATTCATCCTTAGGTGCAACAATGGGATCAACAAGTTAGCATGACAAACAAATCATCTTTCTGTACGCACAGAACAAAGGAGTCCACGCCTGTCGGCATTTGCAATCGGATCGAAGCGTAAGGCGAATTTTACATGCAGACTTGAAATTTCAACATATGATTCAAGTTGAGCAACGTCTCTCGGGTAAGACGATGTGCTTGGATTTCTGTCACCGCATAATGGAGCTGTTAATTGAATATCCGACATTGGTAAACAATCCTGTGATAAGTGGAAGTGAAAGTGTGAATTAAAGCAGAATATGCGCTATTGGCTCCAACATTCCCTATGAGCTCCATCGGCGTTCAATTCACTATCCAAAGGTGATAATTTGGTGCGCTGTAATGAGCACCAAAATAATCGAGCCGTGTCTCTTGAGAATGAAGATGGAGAAACGTGTACTATAAATTCTATGTATTACAGAAATATGATTCAAACTTTTCTTGTGCCTAAACTTCAAGATACTGTTGTTCTGTGGTTCCAGCAAAATGGGGCAACTGCGCATACAATTAGCATGACAGCACTGCGGAACCTGTTTCCAGGACGTCTAATTTCCCGATTCGGAGACGTGACATAGTCACCTCGTTCTCCTGACCTAACAGCACCAGGTTATTTCTTGTGGGGCTATCTTAAACTTAAAGAGTTCGAGACCAGACCAGCAAACGTCGAACAGTTAATAAATCGAATCCGAGAGGACATAATATATTTTGATGATTTATTTATTTATTTCTGGGATACAGATACTTTAAGAAAAGTTATGAATCACTTCCAAAGTCGTATACAACAGTACATTGAAAATGGTGATAAACATTTCAAAGATGTTATATTAAAAATGAACAGTGTTCTCCAATTTCCAAGAACTGTATTTTAAGTGATGTAGTAAAAATATAAATAATTAATATGAATTTTAATGTTTTTCACTTTAAAACCACTTATCGTTTCTGCGTATAAAGGGGGAGAGGCAGCGAAAGTATAATTATGGTTTAATTGACTGCCACTATTTCACCCCAATGATACGTTACAACTAAATCTTCAAGGAAGTGGTTGGTGTTGTCATCAAAGGAATCAACTCCACGTTGAACTCCTTCTGCCAAAACCTACCAAAGACGCAGAGAAACCCCTAATCAACACAACTTGTGTTACCAAACACCATCTATGTTATTTTTAATATGATTGACTGAAATAATGGCACAGTTAGGACAAAGTTAATGCAGCCTCCCCAAACAAATGCAGAGTAGATGGGACTGAGTAAAGCTGTGGTAAAAGTTAGGGAAATGCAGCTTGGCGTTGTACATCTCGACCGGATTCGTTCACCCCACTTTTCACCTTATTAAGTTTGTTCCGTTAAGCCATGACCGTCTTGTCACTAGAGGCATTTGTGTATTTCCTATATCTATTCGGTTTTGTTATAGGCGAAACAGGCATAGTCTGTTCACGATCATGCTCAGTCGTCAGTGTGCTGTCTGTTGCTAAACACACAATCGTGAGTCAACAGGATAAACCAATTCTCGTTCTGGATTTAATGTGCAGAGAATATTGGCTTCAAGGAGGCGAACTAGCGATATATAGACACAATGCAACGCGACCTTGCTTACCGTTGGGGAACTTCCCCTTTGATTGCATCATTATTAACGTGAGTGCATGGTAATAGAAGGTCATTTCATAAATAATGCATACTTTTATTTTACTTACAAGTTTTTTTTAACGTATCTCTTTACAGTCCTTCAGTATAGACTGCCTGCTTCTCAATGACCATGTCCCAGTGTTTGATAAGCTGTGCTATTCCATTCAAAGCACCACATCTGTTCATCTATCGAATGACTCTGGTAACGGGGTAGAAAGTCCTTCCAGAGACTTTCACGCATAGGCTTTTTTATTTATTTATTTATTTTTTGACGAGGAGAATAAGTCCAAGTACGTCCAGACTGTAGGTCGGATGAGGTAACAGTTCTCATCCATATTCGCGTAGCTTGTTGGTCACAATACTTCCAGTATGCGAGCGAGCGTTTTCATGGAGAATGACTGAAGTAGCCTCGAGCAACTTTGTGCATTTTTACACGGTTTTTGCACGAAGTCACGGTAATAAATGCTGGAACTCTAGTTCCACACGGAACTCTATCTGTCACAATGATGATCAAAAGCAAAAATGATCATTAGCGTGACTTTTGTAAAGCTAATGACGAGCTTGACGCTCGTCTTGGGAAAGATTAACCTCTCCACTGGTTGGATTGTGATTTTAACTTCGGCACAAAATCCATTGATCTGTTGTATAATAATATGTAAAATGGTCTTACTTGCAAAGTTATTTCACTCTATGTTATGCAGAACCTTCAGTAAGTTTCTTACTTATTCTTTTGTCATCTCATCACCAATCCAGCAGAAGTAAAACTTTGGAAGTATTTCTTGGCGAAGTGACGCGTTTTCGTAATAAAGAAACCACTAGAGGCGCGAATTTATTGATGTTGGTTTGAAACGTTCCATAGATCTATTAAGCGTAAAGACGATGCTGCAAAATTTAACACAAAGGAAAGTTCCTTAAAAGCGAAAACGCCGTAGGAAAATAAAAGAGATTATTTTTTTTTCCTACCGCAAAGTTTTCCACATCAGAGAGGGAAAATTTGGTTTCTGTAAATTATTATTAAGCGTTCAATGTGTTCGCTTCATTTTTTATTTTTGAAAATGTTTTTGCGCTCCGAGGAAAAGCAGCTTTATACTTAAGTTTTGCTTTCAGCTAATTAGTTCGTTGAAAATCAGTTGCTGTGAACATTGTGGTTTTGCTAAAGGCTACAAAAATACACAATTCATTAATTAAGATCTACGTGTAAAGTAGGTGATAGTTATGCTTTCAAATAGGATTTAAAGGATACAAAATATGTTATATGTTTTGTTTTTATGTGCTATAATCTCATTATTTTCTGATAAGTTTTTATGGAGATTTTTAAAACATGAAATCAAAGGAAATTGACGGATATTTTTTTCTTTTTATATGATAAACAGATTTATATCCTGGCAACATATAGCAAACTGACGAACCTACCTTTTGTTGTAAACAAAACCGAACACGGTTACAATGAAAATCCATATTAGTTCATGTTTGGAGATAAAACGTTAGCCTGATTCCATGTTATATATTTGAAATAAAAGCATTTATCACTTGAAAAATACAATTATAATAAAATTATATATAGTTTGGAGGAAAATGTATCTGATTTTGAAAGGGTGGCTTGGCAAGGAGCATTATTGGAGACGTTAAGTGACCATTGTTTCTCGTACGCCTTATTCCCCAGATTTAACTGAATGAGATTGTCACCTATTTCTAAACATTTTGTTGAAAATTTGTTCACAAACACACACTCTCACTTACGTAACAAAAAGAGGTGTCAAAACTTTGGGGAAATATTCCTTGTGTATAGAGGGTGCAAATATGTTGTATAAGCATGGGCCGGGAAATGCTTTATTTCCTTGTTAAAGTCCTTTGTCTACAACTCCGTTTACACGATGTAATATGCAAGTTAGAATGTCAGCATAACTGTCCTGTGGCAATAACCCCTCAACAGAACAGTTGCTTATCATATGCAGTAGGTAAACATTCGCTTTTACCTCTGGTTCCTAGGTCCACAGTTGTTGTGGTGGTTCTGCACCACTTAGTCGGCTTGATATGCTACTCACTTAATTGCATGACGTAGCACCGAGCACGTAGTGTCAGTTCTATGTGTTTACGGACCTCGTTCCAGGTAAAGTAAAATGAGCTATTACGGAGTTGGCAGAAGGTGTGGACGGTCTTCATGCTAGTATTCTGCAAGGCTGTCCGACAGTGCGAGATACTCCAGGAATACATCAGCGCATCACAAGAGTTCATACAACGGCGGGTTGATGGATGCATTCGCTAACGGACATTTTAAACATTTCGCATGATTTTTTGTTTCCCACACTTCTGTTTTTGAATATTTTACTATGTGGTACAGGTGTAGAAAAAGTACGCTAACAAGGAAATAAATCAATACCTGAATATGTGAGGAATGTTTCCCCAAAGTTTTGGCATATCTTTTTGTTACACACACACACACACACACACACATATATATATATATATATATATATATATATATATATATATGTGTGTGTGTGGGGGGGGGAGGGAAAGAAAGGAAAGGAGAGGACATAGGAACATGATAGTGTGAAATTTTCCTATATTAATAACGCATCGTTTAAATTTAAGAACGAATGTGTGGGACACGTACTTCAAACTGTTAACATCGCACTATCAATGTTTCCATTCACCCTCCTGTACTTTTAGGTATGTTTAATCTTTTCCTTGTGGCCGCTCCATATATTCCATGAGCAATTATTTTATTATCATTATGCTAAGTGTAAACAGTTAAAATGATTACGGTGAAAAAATGTATTTATTTTGGGGTACACTAATTTTTCTCCTGTTAAGCCAAGTTGTATATTATGTCCCGAAGTTCAAGGAATAATTCATATTTTATGTATTTGACTTATTTACGGACTCTCTTGAACATCTCAGGTCATCAGGTACGCACAGTGTACCCATTCAATTCAGGACATGAAATGGCCGATAAATGTTGCTCTTCTTCCAGGCTTGAGGTTCTTGTACATGCCGTAAACCTACGACAAGGGACCCACGACTTTATTTTCCTTCCGAAGGAAAATATACCTAGGATTTTTACGTCCGGCAAAACCCATCGCCTCTGGCCGGGATTGGCCGCCATCTTGAGTCTACGAGGCAAAAAGAATAATTTGAATCGTTTATTGAAATCTATTAATGTAGAATGATTGTTATTTTTCAGCAGACGAATTATACTTAATTATGCTAAATATCGAAATGTTAACAGGGATCTATTTTTAAATATAAAAATTTACTGACTACCTAGTTTCTTTCTTTCTTTTTTTTTTATTTCTTTCTTTCTTTCCTTCCTTCTTTCTTTCCTTCCTTCTTTCTTTCCTTCCTTCTTTCTTTCCTTCCTTCCTTCCTTCCTTCCTTCTTTTTTATTTTTTCCCCGCAATACTTGAATTCACTTTTTATTTTCAAAATATATGTAATTTCTTGCACCAGTATGTTATTTTACAATTCATTAGTTACACAAAAGTTTATGCTTCAAATAAAAAAGTTATTCTTTAAGGTTACATTTTATAAAAAAATACATCTTACATACTAATGTAAGCCTGAAACAGTATCTTAAATTGCTTTTCTTTATTCATATAAATTAGTTTGAAATGAAAAAAAAAAAATTGCATTTTAGAGGAATGGGATAGGTTAAGTTTGGCTTATACTTTTTCAGTCGATTACCTTTTTTTTTTATTATTAATTAAAGATATTCCAGTAAGGAATGCCGTACATTGTGAAAGTCATAAGCAGAGCCTGGAAGTAGGTAAAATGCCTTTTCTATCTTGCTGGATTTATTTACTAGTCAGATAGAAATAAACCTATTTCCGTGCATTTGGGGCCGATAGGTCCAGTTTTTATATTGCCATTTTTTTGCCTATTTTAAGGTTTAAAACTTGTTTTGCCTATTTTGAATCGTTATAGATTTTTATGCGATTGTTTATGCAGTTTAAAAAGACACAGAATTTCAATAAATCGAAATGAAAAAATGTTATAAAATCTAATGGCATGTATACCTTATAAAACACCTATTGAGAACCTTGTTAAACACTTATTTCTTTTCAAACACTCAAAAACTTTCTCCTCAACCCATTCACTTAAGTTCTTTAAATAGCAGAGCCTTCATTAGTGAAAGGAAGGCACGGTGCCTCTGGTATACAAATACCAGGCATTTAGAGAGGAGAGGGAAGTACTGAAGCTTTGAATAGTCCTGACCAATGTCCTTGTATCGATCTCTGCCAGAAAATTCTAGGAAACCTGTGGTGGGGATACAATTTCTCAACTATTAATGCTAAAGGCGAACGAAAGAAAAAAAAAATCAAGATTTAGGATGGCCGGCCTTAAGAGATTTGTTGAAATTATTCATGTTTTTTTAAAATGCGTAAGTAATCGCAGAAAAGATCTAAAACGATTCAAAACAGGCAAAACAAGTTTTAAACCTTAAAATTGGCAACAGAAACCAAAATAGACAGGGGAAAAAAAAATGAAATGCAGAAACTGACCCTACCGGCCCCAAATGCACGGAAACATGTTTATTTTTAGCTGACTATTAAATATATCCACCCAGAGAGAAAAGACATTTTGTCTACTTCCAGGCTCTGCTTATAACTTAATTAAAGATATTCCAGTAAGGAATGCCGATACGTTGTGAACCCCGGGCCTCCCAAACACAAGTACACCTGAGTCTCTCTTAGCTGGTCTTTCTGGTTGCATCTTTGTGTATTGTGCTACGAGTACTTTGACTTGAGAGTGCTGGCCGGTTGGTTGTACGATAACTTCGACATGCAATACAGGTATGAAGCTCTACTTTTATGTATTTTTTTCCTTTTATACTTTGTTACCTTGAAACACATGTCTGAAAACTATATTGTATTATTCAACTAATTTGCAATTTTGCCATATTTTTGTTTTTCATTGCCTTATCAGAAAAATCGTTCGAATATTGTTTTACTCTTGAGAACTAAAGACTATGTTTTACGAATTATTAAATTTGGCAAGATGTGAGTTTTAAAATACGCAAACGTTCACATTTCTATTCTAAGGGGCCTAAGAAAAGAAGAAAAAATGTGTTAATAAAATATTATAACTGACGAATCTTTATATGAAAACTATTATAGAAGGGATCACATTTTTCAGAAAAAGCATTTATCTTATATCCTGTGTTCAAATTTGAATGAAATCTTACATCACGTCTGTTTGCCGAATCCATACGAAGACAGTAGTCTATCCATAGTGTAAAAGGGTAGGTCCATAAGTTTCCGGCCTAACCATTTTCTAGGTATGATAAAAACAAAAACAATATTTCACTTTTCAATATAGTTACCATTTCAACCACTCCCAAAATAGTCAGAAGCCTTGTCTGCAAAATGGATATAAACAGCATCCATCACTTCTTTGTCACACTTAAATTTCCTTCCTGGAAGATATTTCTTCAGTTTTGAGAAGAGGAAATAGTCGCTAGGAGCTACATCTGGGCTGGAGGGTAGATGGTGGATATTCTGAAGCCACCTTATTTCACAGCTTCCTTTGCAACAACAGCTGTGCACAGGCGCGTTGTCGTGAAGAAGGTGCACACCACCACTCAGCTTTCCTCGCCTTTTCTCTTTGCTGGAAGCACGTAGTTTGTGCAGTAGGCCAGCATAGTACTTCCCATTTACTGTGGTGTTCCTCTCCTTGAAGTCAATGAAGAGTATTCCTTCACAGTCCCAAATGATTGTGGTCATGATCTTGGTTGATTGAGTGACCTTAGTATTTATAGGCGGTGCTTCGCCAGGTTTACGCCACTCCATGGATTCTCTTTTGGACATGAGATCATAATAGAGGACCATAGTTTCATCTCCTGTAACAATGCAACAGCAAAGCTCCAAAAATGCCTGACAATAGCCGACTCGCTACTGCTTTTGGACTGAGGAAAAAAATCTAGGCTCCCATATTGCACTAACCTTATTCCTGTTAAAATGTTCATGAATAATTCGAAGGACTGTTGTTTTAGAAATACCCAAGCTTGCTGTTGTTTCTGTAACTTTGAGCCGCCGGTCTTCCATAATTTCTCCTTCCACAAGAGGGATGTTTTCAGAAGTGAGCACTTCCAAGTGTCGACCTGCATGCTCTTTGTCTTCAATGCTTTCTCGACCCATTCGAAAAAGTTTTGTCCATTCTTTTACGATAGAATATGAGGGGGATGCTTCTCCATATAAGCCGTTCAATCGCTGTTTAATTTCATTTGTCCTTCTTTTGTTAAGAAATTAATAACAGCTCGATACTCCACTTTGAACATGTCACAATCTTCTACACATAGCCTTTTTTATGCAACCACTCATAGATCTGAACAACTGAACACAACGGAACGGAATTTACAGCTGCAATTGTTTACTTAATAGATAAGGTATGACACCAGTTAAGGCTTTTGTGAAGGCGATAATCCTTATCGGTGAGGCCAGAAACTTACGGACCTACCCTCGTATACCGTGTTTAAAAAATGTTGGTACTATGATCTCCTCCCACAATAGGAATTTATTACGAGACGAGACGAGGACAAAATATAATTGGAGCTATTCCCCTTCAATGTCTATGCACCTTCACCATCGTTCTGGCAGTTTCTGTATTTGCACGTTAAACCATTTTTAGAGGGGGATATCTCGGCACCCCTGGTGACCAGACGCTCAAAGAACCCCGCCGGATCAGCGCTGTACAGTTCCACCAACCGTTAGCACTCTCCACACGCTTCTGTTTCTGCGCAATTGCCACACGGGTTTCTCATCGTCAAGTCCTCATGGATGAGGTGTGAAGGGTTCCTTGTGATAGACCTGTTGCGTTCTGTAGTCCATCAAAAGTAATTCTCCATTATCAAATCAGACTCGAGTTGGGTGTTTTCTGGAAGCTCAGTGCTTTTGCGTTTTTCGGCATAGTTCCTGCTGCCTTTGAACTGTGATATCCAACGATGTGCGACTTGGTGCTGCTCGTATGAATGTCTGAAGCAGCCACTCCTCCCCACACAGAAGCCACACAGTCCACCATTGCCCATAATTGTCTACTTCCATGCTGTTTGCTCATTGTATACGAGCTCAGTAGCACGCCGCTGCAAATGACGCAGCGTTGGTCTATATCTGAGACAAAGTAACAGAATTTTGGGGGGCTAATAAGCGGTACTATAGTCTATCTTGAGGCATACATTGGCACACATTTCAAACTGATACCTTTACAGAGTTATGGGGGAATACCCCGAGTATTTACAGTAAGGACAGCTTGTGTCGGCACCTTTGATACTCTTGCTCCTAAAATTGGGCTGCGAGTTGGCTGTGACTCTCAATGAATTGCTTGAAACGCTTTACCACTGCAGCGAAATTGTGCTCAGCAATTAGCTGTAAATGTGGAAGTTGCGGTATCTCTATTTAAACTTTAACCATAATGAAAATTCACTTTTCATTTTATGTATATATATGTATATATATCCCATATTTTTATTCAAATAAATGGTAGTTATACAGAACACTGCATTAATTAAGGGGATTAAATTATTTTTTTTAAATCTGGTTTTCCCTTTTGTTTGTCTATTGGTGGTTTCTGAATAACGGCCAAGCATTTTTAAGCATTACTATGCTTTCTTATTCTCCTAAATTCCTACTTTATGTAGTATGTAGTATAAAAGTATAAACATTTTTGAATTACGAGTTTAACGTTTCTGATATTAAAACATTACGTTAAGGAGCTGGCAAGAGTAGCGTAGTTTTATAATTACCGTAAATGACAGATGCCTGAAAAACATATATTGTGTTTCCTGCGTTTTGCAGCAGCAGTGCAGCAGCTTCATGTACCAATTACTCGATAATCAAGTAGGGAAAGGATAGAAGAATATCGTATAGAAATATGATATATGTCCTGCAGTAAAATCCATTATCCAAGAGCAAAATTCACTGCACAAATATCACCTCAGTTTGTTAATTTTACTGAAATAAATTTATTGGCTGCATTTTACGACATAAAAATAACCTAACATAATCTGGTTTGATGATCATTTTTTTGAGTAGTGTTTAACGCCTGTTACTGAGGCACCACAGGCGGTGATGATGATGTTGTTTATGATGATATAATAATAATAATAATAATAATAATAATAATAATAATAATAATAACGAAGAAAGGATCTCACGATTTGTTTTAGTATCAGTATTAATTATTCGGTGAAACATTTTTATATTATTTTTAAGATTTTCCAATAGTGAATAAGTAAGATCTTGGAATTTCTAGGGTCATTTGGTCAGAATTATTCAGAGGAATTCGATTCAACATTAAAATTCGTAAACTGTGTAAAGTGTGTAACCAGAATTATCGCAGACTTTAGTCGTAATTCAAATGTAGTGCCAATCGCCACTAATCCGGTGACACTTAGCGTCAATAATAAACATTTCAGAATGCTTACATGTGATAATACGCATATATACTATTAGGATTTCGATGACATACACGTGCCTGATAGCTGTTTGATTTTTAAAAAAGAGCAATTAATGTTCTTGGTATATACTGCGGTCTAACTTTCTGCATGGGTTTTCTTTTGATTTAAAGAATTAAGCAACATTTTTGTAATTTTAACAAACATTTCCGGGACTTTTGGCCGTGGTCTAATAGTCGATTCATATTTTTGGTGACCTGACGTTTCGTTTGACACTATGGTAGACATCTTCAGAGGAAAAAAATAAAATGCGTACTTGATACTCTGCCCCTATAGTGTTGGACGAAATGTCAGATCACCAAAAATATTAGATCACGGCCAAAAGACCTGGAAGTGTTCGTTTAAATCCAAGACTCCAGCCATAAAAGCCTACGTATGCATTTAACATTTTTGTGTTTGTGCAACTGGCATGACGTACTGAAAATAGCGAATTTAAATATAAAACCGGTTTAAAGAAAAGGACCATTTAACTTTATTTTTATTTGAAATCAACGTATCTGATAAGAGTTTTGTAACAGATTCAGAAACTTTTAAAGGTAAAATATTGATTCCCTACTTGACTATTCTCACACTGAAATACATCATAAAGTTTCTCCTCCTGAACCAAAACTTCTGTTCGAATGTAACATTCAAGAATAAATTTATAATGTCCTTTTGTAACGTTCATGAGGCCCTTAAGACAAATTAAAAAAAAAAAAACTAACTTTTATTAAAAAAGTGGATGGTATTTATTTCTAGTTAAGATGTAGATAAAAGAAAAGAACAGTGCCCAATGTGAAAAAAGGCATGGCCTACGTCGTTTATCTACGTAATAATTTAAAATTGAACGCAGAGTGTGTTGTAGTACAGATAATAGATGTAATGTAAGTCGTTCAACTTTCTGTCGCCTTTGTCAGAACTATAGTAAAAGCAACTCTACAGGTTACAGTTTTAAGCAGCTCCATGAAAAAGCCATGACGCATAACACACTGTGGTGTTTCAGTATATCTTCCGTTCGGCGCTTTAACAGAATCTCGGCTAACCTAAGGCAGCAGTAGACTCCGGGTTAATTTGTACCATATTAATTAAATTCATACGGAAGTGGTACTATATTCGGCAGAGTTAATAAATACCCAAGCCTCCAGGGTCAACCCTGGTAAAGAAACTATGTCGCCAACGTGTCACCCTTGGTGGGCCATAATTCAAGGAAGCGGCTTCCGACGTAGCTACGGATGTTGACGGTGGAGTTTAGGGTAATATCTCAGTTAAATGGGGCACCCACATGTTGTAGCATGCGCAGTCAGTCGTGCATTGCAAGGGGCGCGCATGACAGGATTGTTTTCTCCCCTTATTTAGCCGAAGTGCTCGGGCGGGAAGAGTCCAGTGATTACCTAACAGTGCGACTAGTATCACGGCCCGAGGTCTGTTAATGAACATGTTGCGTTGCGACTTACACTCGTAAACTCCTTAGCTCCTCTCATTTCAGAATATTTTCTTCATTAGTTTTGTAACGGTAGAGAAAGATTTATTTTTTTTTTTTTTTCAATATTCGAAACGCTTCGGTCGTCTTTATTAGTGAGGTAATTGTAACTTTTGAATGGTGATCTGCAGATAGCTATTCTGGTAAGTTGTAAATAGTGACACTTTTATGATTGGCAGGTTACATGTTTAGTTATATTTCATCATATTAATTTATTTTGAGTTGTAGTAGCTAAATATCTGCTGTAGTCATCGTGCAAATCTTTAGTTCTCGTTTTATATTTCATCTTATTAATAAGTACACATTTTAAGACGGTGCAACTTCCGACTCGTTCAAAATAAATAGAACATAAAATTTAAATATACATCATTGATACCAAATATTTACGTTCGAATACATTTTAATCAGAAATAGTCTCTGAATGCCGAGGACTTTAAATAAAATATTCATTATTTATTACATGTATTTCCCTCGTTTGTTTTCTGATCAGTTCTCTTAATTTAGACGGTGTTTGTTAATATTGTAACCTTGTCTTGACAAGGTTCTAATAGAACACGTTCTTGTTTTGAAAAATACTTCAAAGATTTGAAGTCAAATACACGTTTTTCTTATAATTCGCTTTCCTATATTTGCCACTGAATTTTACTGTCATGTAATACCTTTAAACCAAATGCTGCAAAAAAAAAAAAAAAAAAAAAAAAAGAGGAATGGTTTGCACTTAGGATTTCGTTGCTCACATAATAATAGTAAATGTTGCTGCAATAAAACTGATACTTTAACAAGAGTACATATATTTATATAATATGTTTATTAAATGGAGAAATTAAAGCTATTTTACTGATATTGTCATGATTTAAATTTTTTGTTGTACATAGATGAAAATAACCAAATTATTTCTTAAATGTTAATTATATGCAATACCTTTTAACAAGAACATGAAACTTGAGGTCATTTTTTAAATAACACAAAACATTATGATGAAGTATGGAGTGGGTCAAATAGTAGGTATAACTTATATTGTGGTGGCATGTATTTTACTACTAGCTTTGGATTATTTCTGTAGATTTCAAAACTGAATTTTTTCTTATAAAACCTTTAACGAAAATAATTAAATTTACTATGATTACAGCTTTCTTTGGGCTATAAATTTATTATAATCTGAGCGAATTTTGTGTTAAATACTTTAGAGAAAGGCACCATTTAACAGTTAGGATGTTGTGCAAAAAACTTCGAAATCCATCTTAACAGGGCTTTCGAAGGAATGAGCTATTGCGGTTGTACCCATGAAAATAGTTTTGAAATTTCTCTTCAGATCTTCTTGGTATCCATCTATCCTATCAGGCACCGAAAATAACAATGTAAAAAATTATATCTATTTATGTATGCGTATATATGTCTGTTTAAGTTCTAGCGGCCACAATTTTTGTTTTTCTCAATGAAACCCTGCATATAACAATCTATTAACAAAGTTCATTAACCAGTAAAACTGGACAATGGGGGATGGGGGCAACCTAAAGCGAAAATTTATAACTCGCTTTAGCGTCACCAAGCACCAATATTTGTTTTTTCATAAGACTCGGTACAGATTATTTACATAAAATAAGAAAAATAATTTATGAAAATTATGGAAATTGGACCGTTAGTAGTAAAGATATATCTGAAAATGGAAATTTAAAAAACGCTCTTGCGTTTAATTTTTTTAATTGTTTCAAAATAAAAGGACAAATTGACTCAGAATAAAAACTGTATTTATAATGATACATATGTTCATATTTAACAAAAGCATTGCCGTGAAGATAGGAGCTGTGAAATATTAACCTAATATACATGTGCGAATTATATTTGTATGCAAGAGCGCTCTGTAATTAATAATATTCAGAGAACGCTTGCATTACATGCTTTTACAACAATAAAATTTAAATTTCAGCACCACTGAAAATCGATAGAAATTTCGATTGTTTATTGCTGACTGTGTATTTGCTTAATAAATCCAATTGTTTTTAAATAGTAACATTTTTTTAATTGAAACATATGAACATCTTGAACTCACAATGTAACTCGAAACTTTCTGCAATTTCTTATTTTAGTGAATGTAAAGATTATATCAAGAGCTCACTTCATAAACATGGTTACATTTAAAAATGTTTAAAAATACCCACACAGTAACTTTGTCAGAGGTTACATATTTCATTTTAATAATAGTTTTGTTTAATCTCAATAATAATAATAATAATAATAATAATAATAATAATAATAATTCGGTTTCTCACTTATACACACTATTCAAAAACCATTCAAAAAATCTACTCCTGCAAGCAAGTAAAAAGGAGAAAATAGCTGCTTCCTTATTTAACGCCACTGTTAACTAAATAAGCTCCTAAGTTCCGCTAAATATAAGTACGATTAAGCAATCTGTACTGTTGGCCAAAATCGTTAATAAAACGTTACACAGTTGTATAAAATTACTATAGTAACAACAACAACAACAATAATAATAATAATAATAATAATAATTCTAAAAATGTGGTTTCTCTCTTGTAATACTTATAGATTGCAAGAATTCTATATTTATCGTAATACCGCACAGTAATGCCCTAACTATTTCATTTCATAATTAATAAGGCCATAATTTGGATTTGATATTCATTTTTAAAGTAGTCTCAAGTTGCTAAGGAATTCGCTTAGTTTACGCAGCTCCTGTTTGACCGACCTTTTGTGTGGCGAAGTAACCTGTTGGTTATAAACATTTAACTTTCATCTGTAATAGAAAGATTCAGATAAAAATTACTATTTTTCACTTCTCTTTAATAATTTTTACTGGACTATTTCGAAAAATTAACTTCCAATTTCCTAAAGTTTTGTTAGTAAAGCGTTCTGTTGATTTCAGAATGAAGATTTACTTTTGTTTACTGGTCATTGAATTATTCGTATTTCAATGCTAATTTCATTGCTACCTTTGAACTTAAAATACTTTTTGGTGTTTATTGCGTTCTATGGTACCCCTTTTACTCTTCTACTTACATACTTAATGTTTTTGCTTTCAGATTGTATTTTTCCATGTACTTTTAATTATATTTTCTCCCTATTTGTAAGTGTAACATTATCGAATTCCATAATTTTATTAAATTATCTTATACTATATATAGAAATAAACTGATTGATAAACAATAGCCTTTTATTGAAACCAAGTCTCTCAAAATTACTCAGTATATAACACGCATACATTAAATATAATATATAACATTATGCTAAATTATTTCTGTTCGCTGTAGTAGTTAATTTAAAAAAAATTATGAATAGAATTTTTATCATTTCAAAGTCATGATATGTATACGTTTTATGATATTTTGTAAGTTTTCAACTATATTTCTTCCTGTTGTTTTGGTTCTATAGAGTCACATTGTAATCACAAAGGCTAATAAATATACATCATGTAAATATACACGTGTACTAAATAAACTGAACGAAGTTGTAGGTAAACATATTACAGAACATAGTCATCAAGGAATTCATTTACAAAGTAACAGGCCTTTATACTTACATCTAACTTTTTCTATCCAATAAATCTTTCATAGTGCAGTAAATATTTTAATACACTGATAATATACTCCCTTTTGATAAATGAATTTTTCTGCTGGTATATGGAAATTTTTACTGTCTTGTATTAAAATTGTGTACCTGCAAATTTCTAACAAATGTATAGTCATTTTAAATGTAATATTTCATAAATCAGACGGGTAGGGTTAAAATTGCCAGTTTAGAAAATTTTCTATAGGAGGCTCTATGATGAGTCTGAAATACTTTTCTTGTATTTTTATGCAGTTTAAAGATGGCTCTGTTATCTACCAACTCACCCCAAAAATTATTTAATATTTTAATATATAGACCTAATGTTTCTTATTTCTTAATTTCTATCTTATTCACAATATATACAGAGGGACAGGTTAATTATTTCACGAGATAGAATTCTCAGTGCTAAGTCACGAATTTGACTCTCTCTGTATTCTTCTACAGATGGTTCTGCATAAATAAAGGGATGGCATAATTGAATACAAACCGAGAACATCTATCGCTACTTATTTAATAAATTAAACAGATATCATCGAAATAATAATACTAAGGGACATTGTTTTTACCTCCGGAACAATAATGCCTGTTTCTTGTCAATTTTGATACGCAGAAACTGAATATATCTTTAATATATCAGGTCTCAGTTTTTATTTATGTTCAATGCCAGACCCGGGCAAAATAATATTATGTGCGGTGTATAGTGACGCTTTGTTGCTTACATTTATCTTATTACCCTGGCGCAATGGTTATGATATGACAGTAGCTTTCGAATAAGAGGTGGTCATTTGTTTAGAGGTAGTAAGGAACTTAAATTATGTAGGGACAAAATTAACTTCTAATGGAAGTTGGAATGAACAAAATAAAATGGCAATACGAGTGTTATAAGAGCATGTTTAAGAAACATTCCAAATATAAGAGTAAATTGACTTGAATTTTTTTTCACATCCCACAGTAGAAGCAAATGTGTTATATGGGGCAGAAGTATGGGGCTTAGAGGATGCATGGAAAGATATTGATAAAATAAATAGAAGTTTTAGTAATCAGATCTTAGGTTTACTGATGTATCGCCAAATAGCATAGTGCAGTTAGAATTAGGCATTCCACCAAGATAAAATATTGCAAGAATTATGAAATACTTATACTGAATTACCACATTGGAAGAGAGTGATCATTGAAGAATGTTTCAGTATTCAAGAAAAATGTAAGTGTAAAGGATCATGATATCTCAAAATAAAGGAAATTTTGCAGGAGGTATGTTTTGGATACTTATGGATAAGCAGGGAATATCAAAATATGGTTTCTTGGAAGAAATAAACTAAGATTGGAAGACATTGAAAAACAATAAATATTTGGTAGTATGAGAGAAAAGAAATCATTGAGACTTTAAAGGGAAATAAAATAATATGGGGTAGGGAAAATATATAGAGCAATGTGATAAAACAGGTAGAAAAGGGTTTCCATGGGTTAGAAATGGAGTTATGTATATAAAAGTGTTAAGATACGATAAGGATGTGGAAAGATGTCCAATTTGTCGAGAAAGTAACACGGATTTTCATTGTTAATTACTATTACAAGTAAACAAAGCAATGGAGAGAACAGGCTTGGCAACCAAATTGACAGACTTTAAATGAGAAAACATTAATTAGAAAGATTTTAACTGTAAAAGGAGAGAAGAATATAAAAATGGTAGGGAATTATTTGGGCAAAGTTAGAGAGAAATGGATAAGAGTGATAAAGAGGAAGATAGAGAGAAATGTAATCTTAGAATTGTAACAGGCCAGATAAGAATAAACAAGGATAGGATAATACAGCAATATGATACATGTGGAGTTGTGTGTATGGGATCAGAATGTAAACAAGCAACTCTTGAAAGAATAATACTTACTGGATAATAAATAAATCATATGACATTTAAAACATAATTATTACGCTTGATACCTGGTGTGTTTCCTAATCACTAAACTTATTGTGTGTGTCATGTACAACTTTATTACCAGAAGCTCCTTGCCGGGATGGAAATGCCAGAGCGGAAGTTTGCATTGAAAAGAAGTGTACATCTTGAGAGATAAAGTACTGATATACCTGTTATTACTTCTTTTAAAACTAATATTATAAGTGAAACCTTCGTTTGGAGTTTTGGTTTGATGATTTAGTCTAGTACTGAGTTCTTTGAAGAAAGGTGTTGATGTGTTATTGTTGGTCGGTGTAGTGACTTTATTTCTGAGTTCAGCGTGGTTAAAAGCGAGAGAAGCGTGTCAGTGTCGTAGTCATTCAGATAAGTTTTGTTATGTTTGGGGAAAGTTCTCACCGAAATCCCAAGAGAAAATCTATAAATTTTAAAATAAAAAAATATTAAAAAACCAGTCTACTCTCACTACTTTGGTTGCAAAATTGATGATCAAGACAATAAAACTCTGTTACATTACTCATAGTGGTACAATTGATTTAAGAAAGTGTTTGAATGGGAAATTAAAATCCTTACCATTAACCGTACCTATGATTTGGCAGGAACAACAGAATCATGTGAATGAATGTTATTTCTGTTGTGAAAGTATCAGGGCTGACTAAGAAAATAAAATGCAATGTTATTTATCCAAATGTGCCATCAGCAGTTAGACCTCATAGCGAAATTTTGCTAGAACCAATTCCCCCAAAGTCGTTTGAAGAAACTGGTAGTAACAGCAGTGATAATTCAAACAATCCCTTAAGTTCGTGGTTCAACCTATGAACAGTCCATCACTAGAAACTAGGTTTAGATGATAGACCGGATTTTCCAGTTTTTCATATATGCAAAGCTAAAGGAGGTATTTTCGTTGACCAACAGACAAGGAAGATTTTATTAGGCGAAGTTCCGTTTTTAAAGTAAGCTAACAAATGTGAAACTGGAGTCCTGGCGTTTTTTTATTAGCGTTTAACGCCCGTTTTTACTAATGAGGCACCACAGGCGGTGGACACTGATGATACTTGAGATGAAATGATAAATTGGGAAAGGATATTTTATAGGAAGGAAACGTTCCAGGCCTAAGTTTAGGGCACCTCCACGGCATTTGCCAATTATGAGGACTGAGGAAAACCTGAAAAAAAAACCCCAGTCAGAGAGGACGGTATTCGAACTCCAGACCTCCCGCTCACGAGTCCGCGCCTTAACGACCCCGGCCACCTGTGGCGGTACGACCTGGCATGTTTTCAAGGTAGTGGTAGAAGGGTTCCTTGGAAGTAGTAAGGATGAACATTATGAAACTTTAGTGGACACGTTACTAAAATGTTGTAAAGAAATAAACTGTTAAGATGTCACTAAAAGTGTATTTTTTCCATTTTGTAGCTCCCCATAGCTACCATCCCGATTCTGTATATTTAATATGCATGATATTAGTTTTGTGTGTATTTTATTACAGATTAGTAATAGCATTTTATTAATGTAATTAGTGATATGAATATCTCTCTACAGCTACGTAAACAAACGCAGTAATGTAAACAATGGTGTAATTATTTTTTCAGTTTATTTGATATGTAAGAAAGATACAAAAATTGTAAATAGAAAGTTTTTCTGGTGAATCTTGCTTAGGCAACCGTCCTGCGAAAACAAGGCCATAAAAGCATAACAATAGAAAAGGGATAGCCTTTCAGAGACGGGACAAAAGGATTCTTAAATGGTGGAACATTTCCTCTTGCCATGCAAACAAAACTCTTCGTGGGAATTGTAAGTGGTGGATGACACCGACCTGTGTAGGAGTCGTCTCTTTAAACTTTAAAAACCAAGCTAACCGCCCGACTCGTATTTCCAGTATAGAATCTGGCGAATAAGATGTTAGGAAAATATTTTGAAGGCATCCAATAACTGCATAATATCCTTATGAAAACGGGCCAAGTCTAGCGTGAGTAGCGATCAACGAATCTAGATTTGTATTACAATTATAAAGGAGCCTCCGCCCCGTTTTTGGTAGTCAAGGGACAGTCAAGTTGTATTCAAATCAAGATTAAATCATTCAATCTTCAAGTTTCGGCAGTCAAGTTTCAACGTTTGAGTTTCGAGTTCGGGCGGTCCACATCGCCATTCAGCCCAAGTGCTACACTATTCACTTTCTAAGTTTAAAGCAACATGGCGTAGTTAAAGTACTTGCTAGTCAAGCATTATTCACTGATTACTTTACTGCAACTTCAGCTAAAGCCGACAAACATTCGGCCAGAACTGCATAGAAGTCAACGCGGGTTTCCTAACAAGCTTTGAGTTCGTGTCATTTGTATTGTTCGTGTCGTGGTATTGCTTGTGTTCGTATCGGCAGCCTAAGCGACGAGGTTCACCATCAGCCATTAAAAGACTGCTCGTTAATTCCCATCTTATCCCCGTTGAGTTCCATCAACGGAGAAAATGTTAGCGTTCGACTAGAAACTCTTACGTCGCCAACCTTAATATCGACAAACTTTGGTGATTAGTGAGGGGCCAATCCTAATCAATCTAATTAATCATTGATCGCCCAATATACATCCTCAAACTTTAACTCACAACAAGGGGCATCCTAATACAGCCTGATTCCTATTCTACGGCTCAACCTACTCCCCCAATTAACACATACTTTTTCCCTGAAATTTTGGGTGCTATAAGTAATGAACAACGATTGTGTTTTCATCAGGATATAAATGAAGAACCGTTATCAAGGTCGTTGGGATCCTGCAATGTTGGAGGATTATTGCTGGTTTCTGAAGAGAGCAATTCTTACTGCAAGAGAAAGTCACTAAGTAGCAAGCATTTTTAGGACCTATGAAGATATGTATTTTTGATATTTCTATTGTTAATGTTTCAATTGGTTTATACAATTCATTTTATTGCTCTTTTGATTAACAAGAATATTTCATTGTTCTAAAATAGCACATTTCTATTGACATTTAAATTGCCAGTTAAAAATTGGAGACATTGATTATTCTTGGACATCTTTTGAACCAAGTTCGATAGAAAAAATCCAATCATTTTCGTAATTAACGTCGTTTGCGTAAGAAGCAGATATTCTGGAAGTATGACAACAAACTTTTTTGTTCCCTAGTGTAATTGTTTCCGAACATAATCATTCCGAAATATTTACTTTTGACATCACCGGTTTGGTGGCTGTTGGTGATTATGTTGACACTACTTGTTATTGTGAATTAAAGCCTAGGTTGTAGTACTCGTACATTAGGGATGACTTGGGTATTTCGCCAGATCGAATTCTGAGTGCGCATGTCACGAAATTGACTACAGTAATTGTATTCTCACATGGTTCTGAATAAACAATGGGATGGCATAATTGAATAAAATATTTAATGTAAGATTTCCGAAATATTTGTTTATTAACTTATTTACCCTGGCAAGAGCTAAGGCTAAGGGTCTTCTCTTCCACTCTACCAGGTGGAGGGGAAAGGGTGGAGGAAGGGAGGGGAAAGGGTGGAGGAAGTAAAAAATGTAGAGTAAAATTCACATAGTTATATAAAATGCAGAAAAAAAGCCAATATATATAAACGTGTATGGATTACCTGGCAGTGCCATTCTATATCGGAGTATATATAAACACCTAGGTTTGCATCATGATAAACAACAATGGGCGGAACATCGAGTTTATTTTATATGGGGCACATTTATGTTCGACGACTATAGCCTGTGATTTAAGTGGATTTATTTTTACTCCAAATGTTTGTGTCCAAAGGGAGATGGAGGTTAAATATTCATTTACTCAGTCACGGCGCCGTGGACAGAACGAGAGGCGGCGTGATTTACTATTGACGCTAAAGATTGTCACCGGAATGGTGACTGTTGGCACTACTGAATCTTTGAGTTAAATAAAGTATGCGATAATTATCTGGTTGCACAGATTCAACAATACCAATTTTGATGTTCAATCTAACCCCTCTTAATAACTCTGATCAAATGACCCTTGAGGTTCCAAGTTCATAATTTTTCACCTGGAAATTTTTAAAAACACTCGAAAAAGTTCCACCGGATAGTAATTAATATTAATACAAAAATGGTGTGATTATTTCGGTATTATTATTATTATTATTAATAATAATAATAATAATAATAATAATACAGACTAAGACTGTAAATATATAGTAAAACGCCAAGTAAATGAATGCAGAAAAATTAACAAATTAAGGTGATAAGGTGCAGTGAAATTTGCTCCTGGATTATTGCATGTATTATGTAGTAATCTTGCAGAACATTCACATCTCTTAATAAAAATCTAAGATTCAATACACGATCCTAAAGTGTGGTGTGCTATAAGTGAGAGAGCGTCTTTTTTTTAAATTCATGAAGTCATTAATGCTGACCAGTACACCTACGTCACCGATTCCATGCCCAGGCAAAACGATGACACTATAATAAACTGCCTAGCTTAATTTGGAAAATAAATCAACTATTCGAAGAACTCTTAAATAATTACCAATATTTCTTCGTCTAATTTGTTCAAATACATTTTCAGCATATTAAACTGTACCATTTTATACTTTGAACGGATTTCTAAAAACAAGCCTAGTTCAATGATTCCTCCGCGAGATTGTCTGCCTCTGTTAGAAGAGGGTACCAGTTCAGGTAACGGCATGAAAATACTATTGCGGCTTAGTTTACAGCTGATGAACTCGGTGCCTAACTGCCTAGAAATCGCAATAATATAAAATAACTATATTAGAAGCGCAAACAGCCTAGAAGAAATGCAATGGCTGAACAATCTCGAGTTATTAATGTTGCAATTTAACCATTTTAGAGGCAAAGTAAAAAGACACAAGTTATGCAGAATGCATTTGTATTTCTGTTGAGTTACCTCTGCCGAACTTCACTTTTCAGACGTTTCAGTAAATTTCCGAGAAGATTTGACAATTAAAAAAGAAAAAAAAAAAAAACTGTCGTCGAGATGATATTTTTATCCACTTGTATAAATATATTCAGTATGCCTCTTGAGGAAAGAACTTCCTCCTTTTCCAGGCTATAGTATGGGACCAGCCTTGATGGCCATTTTTTCCCCTTTATTTCTTTCTTTTTTGTTTCATTTGTTTCATTTTTTTTTTTGAAACAGAGATCACATACATTCATTCAACTGTTTATGTTACTTTGATATGATACGCTTTAAGGTGGGTTCACACCGGAAACTTTTTGTGTAGAACTTGTGTTTCGAACATGTTCTGGTTGGTATGGCACAAATGCCTTTATGTTTCATCAAATGAAAATGAGTTCTATACATGTACAGGAAAAAGTTCCGTGTATCGCCAGACGAGCGAAAACAATTCTTGTTGAGCAACCTGATCATGCGCACTCAATTAACAGCATTCTTATTATTTTTTTCATAAACAACAAACATGGAGTGGTCAATCACAAAAACATTATGTTCAATGGAAGAAATGGAAGTGAAATAATGTATTTGTGATTCTCAAAATAAAAATTTCATATTTCATAAGCAATTTCACAAAAGATATTTTGCGTAAAATTGCTTCTGTCCTCAAACAGGAAGTTTAAGAAATTTGGGGAGGGGGGAGTACGTAACTTAAAATTCCCTTACAACAAGGAATTGATGAGAATAAGTCAAAACTTCAGGATCGGGCAGGAACAAGACATATGAATTCATTTTCAGTAGAAAAGTTTGCCCACTACCTGCATGTTGCTTTTTCCCTCTCATTTCCTTCAACAATAACAGCATAAGCAACAGCTGCTCAGAGCAAGAAAGATTCCTGCATGTTGAAACACTTGCAACAATGCTCTACACAAATATTCAAAAGTAAACACTCTTCATTTGTTTTGTATAGAACAAATCTGTATGATAAAAAATGTCACAAGACAGTTTTGTACAAACAGTTCCCAATGTAAACCCACCTTTAGGAATGTGGCGTGTCAGGAAAACAACATTGTCAAGTCTCTGGAATCTGTTTCAGTGCTGCTTAGTAGTAACATAGATCAGGGGTGAAAATGAGCGTTGATTATTTATTCATTTGTTCGCTGTTTATTAAGGCACCCTTAGAATATTAATTAATGTGAGAAACAGGAATTATTCACAGTTTATACCAGTCTTTGATGTACGAAAGTAACAGTTACAAAGCTGGAGAGTTTTCAGGAATCTCGTGGCAGTGTGTTAGACGGAAAACATTAGACCCTCGGAACTCGGTGGGATGGGGCGAGGTTATTAAGGTTTGTCATGCTCTTTACTGTAATGTGAGGGTTCCGGTATGTTCACGCTGGTAGCCTAGTGGAAAGAGGTGGCGGGAGAAATGAATGCATACAATCAAATGACAGCGCACATGTTGACGCCTTACAGCTTGCTTTCAGTCATTCCTTCCCGCTTGAATCGCGTACACTTGCGATGGAAAAAAAAGCATTGTGTGCGTATTTGTGAACCAGGCCCATCCTGGCAACCAAAATATAGCTGTTATCCTGAGTCGTGGAATGAAACTTCGGTTCAGATGAATGTAGGCTATAAGCATTGTGTTTATTTTATATTAACGCAGTAATTTGTGCTTTACAGCGTTAAATGACTTCACGTTGAAACAAGTGGAACAAAAATTACAGAGTCATCATAATTGTTTAATAATGAGTACAGAAATGAAAAATATGAAATTACATATTAAGTCCTGTTAATAGGAGCAATTAGAAGAACGGCTTTTCATTTTATACATAGTTTTTCATTTAAATCTCTTTCTTGGTAAGCATTCGAAATTGTAGATAGGAAAAATTCAGGTTCACATCGGGACCTTAAATCCCAGATTTTAATTTTTGATTTGTTTTATTTACGGATGCTCTTTAACATCTCAGGTCATCCCATTGAAACCAGGGCGTGAAACGGCCCGTAAATTTTGCTCAGAGGCCTCTTCTTTCAGACTTTAAGTTCTTTTTTACTTACCGTAAATGTAATACACGGGACTCCCGGCTTTACTTCCGTTCCGAAGTAAGCCATACTTAGGATTTTTACGCCCGATTAAACCTACGATCTTGGGTTTAGGACACAAGTATGATTACCACTACACCACCAGTTGCGGCGGTTAGGGAAGTGACTGAAGCATCGGATAGTGAGCTGAAAATCCTGGTTCGAGTCCAGGCTTTAACTTTGAATTTTTCGAATTGAGCTTCTGTTACAAAAATATTTCTTATGGTTCTACACGAATAGAACTCAACGAGCGCAAGAAATATTTTAATATTTCATAATATTTTACATAATTTAATATTTTATAGAAAGCCTCACTGTTTCACATCTTTCCCGATATTTATATTTTTCTTTCTTCTCAAATGCATTATTTTACAATTTTGTTAAGTACTCTCGGACTTTCCCTTTGTTGTACATTTGAGCTTTGTTTTTATGTTGGCAACCTCGCCTTGTAGAAGATTATTCTTTGCTTAACTTTTTAAAATATATGTGCTAATGTAATAAATCTCGTTATTTTAAAATGTTAGGGGTTGACTTATTGACAGTTACCAAATTCTCTGTCGTACGATTTTTATTGCATGCTTCGTTATTTTATGCAATAAACGCTACCGCAATTTTTCTGATATTGAAATGCAACAATATTAACTACTGTCGTATATTTTATGTTAAGTTTCTGTACGTAATTTGTGGTCAAATTGTGAAGGCAATCGAATGTTTCCATTTTTACATAAACCTTCTTTCTTTACTCCCGAAAATAGGATTGTTGTAATTTAACCATTTTATAAGCTGCTCTTCAGCAATGCAAGAAGGTGACTAATCAGTTGAGAGAAAAGCGAGCAGCAAACAATCGTCAACATATGGATATCAAGATTGCTTGTTTACAACCTACTCGGCTTAAAGGCGGGATGGCGATCAACCTTTGTTGACATTGCGTTGCGTACGCATCATTTGAGATGGTGTATCATGTGCATTGATGTTTGTAACTGCCAGCTCACTCTGTCAATACCCAAGAACTGCATGGTTGGCTCACGGTCAGTTGCTCTTTCACGTGTTAAATAAAGAAGTGAAATATGTAAAGGAGGAACAATATTATGGCAGCTAAAAATCCTGTCTTTGGAAGGGAGGATTCAGAGGAACGATAAGCATGTAATACACAAGCTAGCGGAACTGGCTTTTTTAACTGCTAAATAACATTCAGCATAATTCTCCAGGTTATCGTTATTATTATTGTTATTATTATCATCATCATCATCACTTTTTAACGACTTGTCATAATTAGACTTGCATGCATAGTAGACATTTGTAACATACCTATAAGTAACCGTTACAAATGATACTTTTTCACTTCATTTCACACATTCATGGAGATATTTCAATAATTCACCTTACCAAAGCACACACTTTGCAATACTTATATTTAATTATCAAATGAAATGTATATATAAACTAACATGATGCTGTGGAGTAATTTACTTGCAAGCAGACCGATTCATTTTTCTTACGTTGACGTTACGTTTGCGTTTGTTGAAACTAGACCTTGTCAATCTCCAGCTTGCGCCGTCTTGCGGCGTAATGTGCAAACGTTGAACGTAATTGAATATAATGAAACTGTATTGGATAAACATGAACGTAATGCAATGTAACATCAACGAACTTCGTGATAATCCCGCCCTAAGAGTTCGCTAGGCTTGAAGCTAGGCGTCAGAATTATCTTAAACCTAAAGAAGATTATGGCTGCAGCATAGATTTCTTTCAAGAAATATCCTTTAAAAAAACTGATATATGTATGAAACTTAGATGCCTTATGCAGAATGTAACCTCCAAGATAGTATAGCGGACAGTCCTTAGAAATATTGCTGAAAGATATCGACTATATGTCTTTGTCTTATATATCATGTGCATATCATTAATATAAAATTAATGTATTTTCTTTAATATACAGGATGGTCCATATAAAGTGCTACAAACTGATATCTCTTAAATGGATTAATATAACTATGCTGATTTTTCTAAAATTTTCGGAGGAAGAGGGCTTCATGATAACTTCGTGGGACAATGCTTCAGTGAGCCGCATTATTGCGCTTCGAGGAGGGGGGGGATCATAATTTTAAATGTAACGATGTTATATATTCTTTTTTTTAAAGATATTTTTGACATTTTCAACAAATTAAGTATCTTTTTCTTGAAAAACTTTTTATAAAATTACATTTTCAGAAGTTATAGGCTGTTTGACATATTCGATATAAAGATAAATAATAATAATAAACTAAGATATTACTTTTAATATTTTTATTTGGTGCTCACATTAAACTCTATTAATATGTAAAGTTTAGCTGGCTTTTACAAGCATTTGCCAACATGCAGGAAGCACTTACTATTTTTGGTTGTAGGTTCTGTAGACACTACTTTTTGTTTTACATATTCACATAGAAAGTAATCCAAAAGTGTAATGTCAGATGAGCGCGGTAGCTATGCAACAGATTAAAAAATTCCATGTATTTCAGCAATTTATGTGCGTCTTGCATCACCTTGGCGGTACTATCTTTGAGCTAATTTTACCAATAATTAATAATAAAGCCATACCTAATTTACTGTTTGCAGATGATTTGGTTATTGGCTCTATGTCGAGTGGAGGTTTAAGAAGAATGATAGAGGTGATTTAAAATTATTGTTAAGAATGGGATTTAAAAATTGATGATAAAATTGAAAAAAAAAATTGTAGTTTTCAAGAAGGGTTGTACATTGAGAAGGGATGAGAAAGGTTAGAAGGACATGAGATAGAAGTAAAAAAAAAAAAAAGTGAATTACTTGGGTGTGAGAGTGAGTTCTAATGATGGCTGGATTTATCAAAGAAATATATTATTAGCTAAAGAAAAAATAACATTTAGAATAATTAGGAACTTTTTAAAGAAAAATCCGGAATGACTGGAAAGAATATATAGCACCATAGTAGAGGATAGAATGTTATACTGAGTTGAAGTATGGTTGAAAAGCTGTAGACATAATTAATACACATTTTAAAGAAAACAAGTATTGGGTTTGCCAAGAGGTGTCCCTATAATGTGACCTTGATAGAAATGAGTTAGGTAATAGTAAGAGTAAAATAATAGAAACAAATAGATAAACAACCAGGATTATGGTGTATTGAAACCAGCAGCCTGTTATATGTAGGTAACTCAAGATAAGTACATGTTATAGGTAAGTTTATACAGGTACAATGGACGTGTTAAAAAGACGATAAACGTTATTGAGTATATGAAAACTCAAAATTGAAGATAACTTTACCTTTTCAGCATCACTTGTCATTGAGTGTTTGGTGTGGCATTCTTGGTGACTAACAGTTACAATTGAGGCATATTGTCATTTTGGAAAGGTATTTCTCAATATACGAGGAGAAATGTATATCATTCATCATTACCAGGGCTGAAGTTTAGGCATTTACTTTGGTGAAAATATGCAAGCAAAAGGATACTTAAAATACTGAAATTAGACAGTAATATAATTAAAATGGGCATTTATTAAAAGTGCAAACAGAGAGCAATATCACTCGTTATTAATGAAAATAGGTATTTAGGATACCTAATAATTTCTTTATCACACAATTAAACTACTTAAATTTACTTTTCTTGGTTACAAGCAACAACAAAGCAACAACGGTCATAGTCAGCCGCTTGTCAGAGAAAATATTTTTTATCGTGGAAAAAGGACGTTCTGCTTCCACTTAAGTGAATCAACATATTTAAAACAAGCTGTTTCGGAAGTATTCATAACAGTTACAACAGAACATTAACTTTTTTGGACACCATGCTAATGTTGATCACGACAAAGTAAAGTAGTTTTGAATAATCCTGGATAATGATAAAGAGTGCGCACTGGTTTCTGGTCGAGTTCATGATCCATTTATGCGTTTATATGGGAACCAGGCTAGTATATATCTTACTTCCGTACTGAACACATTGAAGGGACGGTTTATTGCACAACCGTATCGCTCTCATATTTCTCGCTTGTAATTATTTGTACAGTTGAGAAGTTACCGCCAGCACAAATTTTCTAGAATTCATTTGTTCATTCGTGAGGATTATTCAAGACTTCAGTATTCCCTCATCCTCTCTCTTTCCTGGTATTGAATGCCCAGGTAGCCATACGTTCCTTTCACTAATAAAGATTCTGCTATTTAATGGGTTGCGGAGAAAGTTTTTGACTGTTTGAAAATATATATATATAAAGATTCTTAATAAATATTTTTGTAATGTGAACATATCATTTTAGCTTATATAACTTTTTTACTTTATGTATTAAAAATTCTTTATGTCTTTTTAAAATGCGTAAATAATCGCAGAAAACAATCCCTAACGATCCAAAACAGGGAAGGGGGGAAAAAAGGCAAAATAAAAACTGGCCCAACCGACCCCAAACGTATGGAAAATGTTCATTTCTATTTGACTCTTAAATATATCCACCCAAGTTGAAAAGGCATTTTGCCTAACTTCCGGGCTCTGATCATTGTATTTGCACTCTTAATATGTACACATTACAGTTCTTTATGTCAGAATTTCCTATTGATGTTATTTGTAAGTGGGAAGTATTTGTAAGAGCATTTTAGCTACCTGCACTTCTATGGGTGGTTACGCTCGCTTCTGAGTGAAAGCGCACTCAACCAACGGTTAGCAAAGCTTTCCCAGGAATGTCAAACGCAGAAGTCGATGTGAACAGCAGAGGAGATATCGATATCGGTGTTTGTCTATTCAGCAAGTCGATCGCAGACAATCGGAATCGACATTCGTTATTTATAACAACGTACCAGCGAATAGAACCAAAATACGGAGAGAGTTGAATACAATACTAGCTCTGGTGAAGTGTGAGGGAAACCTTCCCCAATTTCCGGACGATATAATCAAACTCGATCCGCTCTTAAAGCCCCAGAGAGCTGTTTAGAAGAGAAACCTCTCCACGTAATGCTGTAGTTCTCTCCTTCAGTTCCAGATTGCAACAATAATTACTGCTGAGTTAATGAAGGCATTTCATTATGAATGGCATTAAACTGCCATATAGAGAATGCCACTTACGTCAGTCACCGTGTTGTACCCATAGCGAGCGTTATAGTGGATAACGACGTCTTCAAATTACGCAATTGAACAAGCAAAACAGTTTAATTTTATTAACGTCCGTTAGCTGCTGTTTGCAAGCCAAGTTATTTCAGTGAGAAGTGTTCTCCCCTCCCCCCCGACCCTCGTTCCCGGGTTTCTGTCATTGTGAAAAGTCGATTTCTAGGGTTCTGCAGGCACCGAATTCATTTGCTTCTTCATTAATGCTTTGCATTTATCATCCAGAGAACACATGACAGACGACAGGGAGCGTAAAATGTTTTAAAAAGTTCCTTTCGTGTTCTATATACGTCTTTTGTTGTGTCCACAACAGAGGGATTTATACTAGCAAAATTGTTCATATTTTCGTCACCTGTCCTTCCATTTGTAGATTCTTTCAGTTACTGTCATAACCTGAGCCGGAAGTTCGGGCATTTATTTTGGTTAATATAGGCAACCAAAAATGCACTAAAATATTAAAAATAGGCAGTAATATAATTAAAATAGGACTTTATTAAACGTGAAAGCAGAGAGTAATATCACTCATTATTAATGAAAATAGACATTTAAGATACTTAATTTCTTTATCGCACAATTAAAGTACTTAAACTTACTTTAAGTTATAAGAAACAACAAGAAGTTTTTTCATGGTATGAACTGTCACAGTCAGTCGCTTGTCAGAGAAAACATTTTCCATCATGAAAAAAGAACATTTTACTTCCACTAAAGTGACTGCAGCATATTTAAAACAAGCTATTTCGGAAGGACCCATAGCATTTACATTCACCTTTTAGGATACAATGGAAATGTTGATCAAGACAAAAGTAAAGTATTTTTCAATAGTCTTAGCGAATGAGAAAAAGAGATTCATTGCTTTCATTTTCTATATATGCGTTTATAGGGTATCAGGTTAGCGTCTCTGTTACTTCCGTACTGAACAAATTGTAGGGACGGCTTATTGCACAGGTGTAACGCTCTCATCTTTCTCACTTGTAATTATTTGTTATATTTATGCAGCTGAGAAGTTAGCCTCGCCACCAGTTTCATAGCATTGTATCACGCAGATCGATACAAGGCCATTCACCAGAACTATTCAAAACTAGCACGTCTTTTATCCTCTCAACATTCTGGTATTCGTATGCCCAAGGTGATTGTGCGCCCTTTTCACTAATGGAGGTTCTGTTATTTAAAAAGCTTAAGTGAATGAATTGAGAAGACTGCTCGACTGTATTACAAGATTCTCAATTGATAATTTGTGAGTTTTTTTTTTAGTAGCGCTTAACGCGCCTTTTTACTACTGAGGTACTATAGGCGGTGGAAACTGATGATAATTATAATGAAATGGTAAATTGGGAAAACATTTTTAAAGAAAGGAAGCGTTCCAGGCCTAAGTTTAGGGTACCTACCCGGCATTTGCCATTAGTTGGAAAACATGGAAAAACCTCAGTCAGGGAGGATGGTCCTGGTGGGATTCGAACCCCAGACAGTTAAACTTTAGCATGAGAAATTATTCTTGTAAAAAAATTATGATCATAGCCTTCGTTAAAGAGGTTAGCATTGCAGTTGATAGCACACATTCTATAAGTATATCTGTACCATTTTTAATATAGTTTTAACAGTAGCCAAAATAATTAGATTCATACTTGCCTAAATTCCCCTGGAATACAGTAAATGCAATAATATACCTCTACCGTTCCTGTTCTCTCTGAAAAAATGTAGATAACAGACACTATTATTTTATGCTTTGTGAAGAACAACTCCCATAAAACATTTTCTTTAAATATTAAGTATGAGCAGACTTGAAAGTTCCGTTCTCATGTTGTCATGCTGATCTAAGCGAGAAATCGGCTGTACACGTTTGGAATCACAATCATATAGGTAAAACTCAAGGTCACAGCTTAGACTCAAATCACGAATCTTCGCTTACCGTGCCAATGTTCTTTCATTTAATCTACCGCGTCCCTCCGACCACAACCACGAGTCTAACCTATCTGAGAATATATATATACCCTAGGGATATCTATCAACCTTACTTTACATACGACTTGTGTGAAAAATATGGCATTCCATATAATTACGAGGGTGTTTAATAAGTACCTTGGTTTGATATGAAAAAGAACAAACTAATCTTACAACTTATTTTATTTTTCAACGCAATTCCCTCGAATTTCAACGCAATTGTTTCAAATGTCTCCAGGTTTGTTATTACCTCGTGGAAGTGGTTTCTTTGAGGCTCTCAAAAACCTCGTAATTTAACTTAAATTTGCGTCTAACCAGGAAAAGTTTATGTTTTGGCAATTTGTGGTGCTAAATCAAGTGAATAGGGTGGATGCGACAGCATTTATAATTGTGGCACGGTCAATTTGTACTAAGCGACGCAGCTTGAATGCACTGGTGCATTGTCATGGTGACATGCCACCATAATTTTTTACCATTCCCGGACGTTTCCCGCGATCACTATCTTCAGTCTCTCCAGTAATAATTTTACCCTTCTCCAAGTAATCAGTCAGGAGAATTCATTTTGCGCCCCCCCCCCCAAACAAAAAAACTGAAGCCTTCATCTTTCCAGGGAATAGACTGCATTTCGCCTTTTCGGAGCCCGTTCGCCACTGCGATCTAACGTTTAGAATGCTGTTTCCTTACCGATGTGTAATAATGAATCCATGTTTCCACCTTAGTCATAATACGCCGTAAAAATGTATTGGATTCTTTCTAAAACATTTCCAAACAGTCTGTCGATTGTAACATAAGTTTTAATCGACGCCCCGAGCGTATTTAAATATTTACATGTATTACATTAATTATCTTGTTTTCAGCGAGAAACTAGAGGGCTCTTATATATATTGTAATTGCAATTTTCAATGCCTAGTAGATAGGATCGATTGAGATTTGAAAAAATTCTTCAAAAATCTTTTCATGGGTAAAATCGTAATACACACTTCGCAATTCGCAATATATATATAATAAAAATGAAAACTGGTACAAAAAATTGCAATGTTTCAGATAACTTGTATCCTTAATAACTCTCAGTACTGTAGAGAGCAACTTTTATTCAGAATATTAGTTATCCGAAATATTCGATATCTTGTGTGCCCGCTTTCATTGTTATATTTTTGTTCTATCCGAATATCTTGTTCATGATAAATAGTAATATTTATGTTTGTATCTAACACTTTAAACTTGTATTATGCGATTTATCAAATCGTCCGATTTGTATTTCGCAGCTAAAAGAAAGAGATAAGAATGCAGTAATGATTTGAAGGCGAGAGAATAATTTAGCAGTTACATAGATATGCTTTCAGCTTTAGCTAAACGTGCGCATTCTAATTGAAATTATTCATGAGTGTTTCCGGAGCATTAAAACAGCAGAACAGTATAGTTTCCTCCCTTGGTGTGAGCTGTCCTTGCGGTCCAGTGATCTTTAACCTTCTCTTTCACGATCTCTGGACCGTTAAAACATGCAATATACTGCACTCTCGGCCAGCAAGGGTCAAAGATACAAGCATTCGTCACTCTAGCCTTTTCCGCCGGCTACAATTTGTGAATTACACATTTATTACTTTTTTAAAAAAAAAGAGTGGAAGTGGCTTACACACATTTACCAAATAAAAAGTATTTTTACAAGATATGTTAATATCACTTTAATATATGTAAAGTGAGACTATTTCAGTTGCGGACCGGAAGAACATGAACGCATACTGGGAGAAGCCAATTAATAACACTATAATGCATGAGCAGGTAGCAACTTGTAGTTAGTTTTAGAGAGACTTTGTCAGAGAGCGGTAGGGCGCGCGCGCCCTGTGTGTGTGTGTGTGTGTGTGTGTGTGTGTGTGTGTGTATGCGCGCGTGTTTGTTTGTTTAAGCAGCTACGCTCAGGCGGCGTATACCTTTAATAATTTAACTGTACAAGAAAATAACTTTTTATATATCTTTATATTTAGTGGTTTCCAGGTATGATATTTTGCATTTTTTTGCCTATCTCAGGTTTTTCAGTGTATATCGAATGTGCTCAATGTCTCTAAAGAGCTTTGTGTTTTTTTATGAAAATATTGCAAAATTAATCTTTTGGTATTATAAACTAATATTAACAATTAACTCACAGGGACAGCATTGAGGGAGGATCTGAGATGTCATTCTTTTCCGTGTAAAATTAAAAATTCGTTTTATTATTATTTGTTTGTCGTTAATTTAAATTTGACTGTTTCCATTATTAAAATGTTTCAAATTATCCCAAATGTATAACATTTCAAATACTATACAGCTGAAATATACAGTTGCAATAGCTCTCACGTGGACTCCGATTTTGGAGTCTCTTAGGTTGATACAATTCGGTTATCATGTCAACGGCACACTTTCAATTAAACCTGCCTGTTAGGGAATATCTTATCATGTAAAGTTAACTCATTGGAAACTAATATTTTATAACTCCTGAAATGATAAGAGATGTATATTAATTAATACGATTTTTGACGTCCAAAAATATTTGCATATTTATGTAACTATAGAAACGAATCTTAAAGCACATACAGGTGAAATTTGGTGAACATCTTCGATCGATGCATAAATTGGTTTTACAGGTTAAAGAAACTGAAAAAAAAAAATCCAATCTTCTGGATCGTCTTCAGTTATGTACAGGCGCAGAAGTAAACTAATCTGAGAAAATAATAATAATAATAATAATAGTAATAGTTGTATTTATTTTACTTAGTGAAGTTAAAGACCATATGGTCCTCTTCCACTTCACCAGGAACAACTACGATTACAATGGTATTGACATTATTACATTTGGACGCTGCATTTTCCAAATAAATAATCTTCGAACAATATTCTAAATTGTCGTTGTGAGTGAAAGTTCTTGGTGTGAGACGGCAGAGAGTTCCAGAAAGGAGTAACAACTGTGAAGGACGAAGAAAAGTAAGAAGTTCAGTGTAAGGGTATAGAGAGAATTGTATTGCTGTTCGATAATGTGTTTAATGGTGTTTAATGCCCGTCTTAAGTACTGAGGCACCACATGCGGTGGACACTGTTGATACATGGGATAAAATGATAAACTGGGACTTTCTTTTTTAAAAGGAAGGAAACATTTCAGTCTACGCTTAGGCATTTGCCATTTATGAAGACTGAGGAAAACCTTGAAATAAACCACAGTCAGGGAGGACGGCCCTGGTGGGAATCTAACCCAAGACCTAACGTCCTCGGCCACCCTTGGCAATTTAAATTGCGATGAGAAGATAAGGGGTGAAAAAACGGGTCGAAAGATAGCCCGGAGTTAAGGTGTATAGAATTCGACGTAGAGGAATGGGAGAGTGCAACTTCCTTCAAGCATCCAATCGATGCCAGGATAACAATTGAAAAGCTGGAGCGATATGATCTGATTTACGTAACGCACGCAGACATTGTGAACACGTTTGTAACCCTTGTCTAAGATTTAAAATGCCTGGTAATCGAATTGTAACATAATCAATATTAATGTAAGAGATTTTCTTTCGGATTGAAATGAAAAAATCTTAGCATTTCAAGGAGTGGAATATTGAAACCCCTTTTTTTTAAACGTTTTTTTTTTTGTTTGTTTTGCCTGACTTTGCCAATTGTCAAAATAAGACACCGAAATTTTTACGAACCATTTTATTGCCACTCAAGTTGCCTTATTAATGTAATAATTCACAGTTTAATTGTATTTTTATTATTATTCTTCCCAATAAACTTTGCAAGATATTGACTTTGACGCACTCTTACATGTGGATGCTATATACATTTTTTGTTGAATATTATTTTATTCCAATGAGCTGTTGAAATCTGAGGAGCAAATGTAATCCATATAAAGGGTGCTTACATGTTATTTACCGTACTGACACAATATGTTGTACTATCGTCACATTCAACTGTTTGGGCCCTGTTATAGGCAACAGAGTAACACAGCTGGCAGCCAAGCGTGCGCGACTACGGCCTGCTCAAGGCCGGCAAGTCATGGTACTGTCGGACAAGGCGCGGACTCGAGAGCTGGAGGATATCTGGAGTTTGATTCCCACAGGATCGTCCTCCCTGAGTGAGGTTTTTTCCAGTTTCCCTCAGTCCTCATAAATGGGAAATGCCGGGGAGGTTCCCTAAGACCTGGAACGCTTCCTTCCTTAAAAAAGAAAAATCCTTGACCTGCTTATTATTTCAACTCATGTATCATCAGTGTCCACCGCCATCATGTCTCAGTAGTTAAAACGGGCGTTAAACGTTATTCATAAATGGCACTATCGATTGGTGACTGAATGGGACTGGCTCAGGCGTAATGCTTCGGATCACATTCGGGAGATTCCGGGTTCAAATCCTTGAGGCCGGCCAACCTAACTTGGGATATTTTCGTGGTTTCTCCAGGTCGCTTAGGCGAATGTTGGATTGGCTATTTTCTTTCCGCTCTGCCGTTTCATCTCCTTTACTCCACTGGCCCTGTTACACGGTCGAAAGTGCCAGAGCGAGGTGGGTGATACGGTATGACGGTGGAAATATTTCCGCCTCGACGTCTGGTATGGAAGCAGCCCTTCTGAGGGTTCGAACTCATTGAAGGGACTCCGCCGGCGTTGGGATGTTCTATCTGGCAACATTATAGAAATCAGTCTACGTCCGTGCCTCATCGCCTCTGGATCCTGGCCGTTCAGTGTCTCCCTCATCTATTCTTTTCCTTCCACAGTGCCCACTGAGAGTATTCTTAAACGGGTTAAGTACAGAGCTAAATTTGTAGAAAGGTTTTGCAATTTAAAAAGTGTAAACATGCCTAAAATGTTTACCTTGTTAAAGATGATGTTGAAAGTATGCTGCAACACAGGCGTTGTAGTTTAGACACGTTTTGTTCATATATGACAGCGACAATCAGAGAGCTGATAAAATATATGATAAGAAGTAGCCGGTATTTTGGGAGTAAAGTTAATTTAATTTCTACAACGCCCTGACAGTTCTCAGAGTAATTGTACCACTTATCTCACGCACTCTTGATTAATAAGAACGTATATGCATTCTATTTTGTCGAATACCATAGTACATCCGTGCTCGTGTATTTTTCGGACCGAGGAGATATCAGCAGTAAAGGTAAAGGAATGGATGGAATAGTTAAGTCCACCATTCACTACAGAGGTCCGGTATCATCTCACATGGAAGGGTGAAGAAAGTAGCGCCTTAGGGGGTGGGTATAATTAAAAAAAAACATTAATGCTTTTATGTTTAGAAAAGCCTGTTCCAATCAATGTAATGCCTTTTCTTTTCCTTTTATATACATTTTTAAATAAGACTATTATGCTTTTTCCTATTTCTAAAGTGTTTTGAAAATATTTGTCTGTGTTCTTCAGAACAACTAACGATTATATACCTAGTCTTGCCATAAGTATTATTACATTTTATTTTATTAACTTCAATATATATATATATATATATATATGTTTTTTGATAATGCTCTTTCATGTATTCTAAATGTTTAACATCAATTAATTCTTAAAAAGACCCTTTTGCTTGTGTCATTGCTCTCGAAAAGTTTCTGCCAATCGATATTTTCCGTTCATTTCCTAGCTATGGTCATATGAGCATTGTTACTTCACCTGAGAATTAATTTGACTGGCCACTACATACCTTGTCTGAATACTCATGGTGTTCATTACTTGAGTCGGCCCGGGCACTTTGTTCCTTCCTTCTGTGCGCGCGTAATGGCAGATCGTAGGTAAGAAGTTCCCATGGAGAATGCAGCTATTTCGTACAACCTTTAGAAAATGTATTTGAAAGGTAAATTGTATATAGGTTGTTATCTAACACAAGGGAAATGTTATAAGATGTTGTCATGTTTTCTAAGGAATTGTAGTGCGTGTTTTGCGACAGTCAAGCTAAATTCTTCAGGGGGGACGAGGGGGGGGGGGGCGGAAAGAGTCATCCCCAGATTCCACGTCTCAACCGGAGAACTTCGGGAACGCTCGTAAACTCTGTATGTACAACGCGCATGCAGCGTTTGCACACTGCAGTGGGCGTTTTGCCTGTAAAGCAATGATCCCAATCATAAACACCTGGAAAGAGAACATGCGAAACAACATTACAAAATTGTCATAAAATGTTGCAAAGTTCATTAAACCCCCAAAAAGTGTTTCATGCCGGGAGGCGAACCTGCTCTCTTAATCATGGCATCACTGCACACTGTAGAGGAATTAAGGGGACGCGACGCCGCCGTAGACGTTGGATACCAAATCGTAGACGACGACATCGTTCCTAACTACCCCAATAATATGCTCAGATAGTTCAGGGTTTGGTAATATAGCTGGATTTTTCAGCTTGATACTTCTGGGGTGAAAGGAGTGTGAATTTAAATATAACAAAATCACATGGATAGAAATCTACGGCGTTTATTAATGCTGTGTTATTACCACTCAACAGTACTCTTTTCTGATTAAGATACACTCTGAGAATATAATTAGATGCAGACTTAATACGAGACAGACGTGATAGAATTTATATTTCTCTCCCGAAAACTGTGCTTTTTGTCCTTTGTAACTCGTATATTATTTTCCTATATGGATATTAATTTATACTCATAATTCCTATCAATCACCACAAATAATACTTTTGCAATTTATTTCACGAAATATTATAAGTATTATGGAGAATAGTGTCAATTGCACAATTAGCAAAAATTACTCCTCTTAACCATTAATCGCTACTTTACGTAATGTTAAAATGTAACTTCACTTTACAGAGTACGAACCACGATTTTTACTAATAGAATTTAAAACACAACTTCTCTCTACGGAATCCACCGCAATAACTAACACATTTTGAGATATAAATCGTCATTTATTACAATAGATTTGTAATAATACTATTTAATACGATGCATTATATTTTCAACATACGTATATTAAGCGAATGAAATTCATTAATTTCTGTTTAGCCACAATAAAGCTGTCTGTCTCGTGTTTCATTCTTGGTACACATTATTAATGTTGCTACGCTTGCCATTGGTTGATTCACTTAGTGTTACAATTTTATTACTGTAGTTTAATCCTTTCATATTCTTGGCTATGTGTGTGGTCTTTTGAACCCTCACATTTATATTATTAGGTATTATCATAAAGGCCAAATAAACATACATTGTAATAACCCTTATCTGATACATGAAATCTATACAAATGAGCTTATTAGATTTATACGATTAAAACGTATTACGGACGAATATGTTATTTGAGTGGAAAATTAAAATCCTTACCTATCACAAAACCATATACAAACAAACTTATTAAATTTATGTGATTTAAAACATATTATCATTGATTGTTTGGAGCTTTAAATAGAATATTATGGCATATATCTAACGTAATAACATACGCAAATAAACCTCTTATATTAACATACCTAAATAGCTGTTACCATGAAATGTTTTTGGCTTTATATTGAGAATTATATCCTTTATCTAATATAAAATATGCAAATGAACTTATTAAATTAATATAATTAAAACATATTATCATTGAATGTTTTGAGTTTCAAATCAAATACTGTAGCCTTTATCTTACAGGTAAATAAACTTCTTAAATTGACATAGCTAAATAGCTATTACTATTAAATATTTGTGGCTTTATATTGAGTATTATGGCCTTTACGTAATATACAAATATGTGAAAATGAATTTATTAAAATAATTTAATTAAACAACTGCTATCAATGAATATTTAGGGCCTCAAGTCGGGTATTTTCCGTTTCAACACTCTGCAACAGAACTAACGGAACGTACACAAGCACTAGACAGCGTCTTTGGCGTGTGCTATATAGCACATCTGCTGCACAGCTATGCTGGATATCTTGTGAACCGAGCTCTATTGGATAGGACTAAGAAAACTTTTTCATTTTTTCCCTTTTCTTTCTTTCTTTCTTTCTTTCTTTCTTTCTTTCTTTCTTTCTGTCACCAGGGGTACCTATGGATATTTTGAATTGTTATTTTGCAAGGTGAAACCTTTCTTTATTAAATGTGATCCAAATGATATTGCATGAAACTGAAATTCATGATGTTATTTATAATATAGAGTTCCTTCAAAAATAGATCCGCCATCATTTTTAACAGCAGAACACACTAGTGAGAAACCTTCTGTTCTTTACAGTAATGGTGAACGTATATTCTTCTTCTGGTACCAAAGCACTCATATTTGAATTTTTCTGTGAGAGATACATTAGATCAATCAGCAGTTTTAGTTTTCTAACTAAAGTCCCTTCAGACCAGTTTCATTTCGACTGCAGCAAAAGAGAATATTTTTCTGTCTACTTGCATTTATTTGCAATGCAATTTTACATCTATTCCTTCTATAGGCGATTCTAATGAATTTGTCATCACTTTTTGTAGTTTTGCAAGGCTATTCTGATGGTGGTAATTCTTGGCTAATACCGGTATTTATATGACGAGCAAGATTGTATTGCACTACCTCAATATATACTTGTTACAGTTTCTAAAACCGCTACTACAAGTAGGGAGGGGTGCAGAAAATTGTGGGGTTCGTAAAGAGTTTGGTATTTCTAACGAAATTATGAAATTAAAATTAAATATTGGTTGAGGACAATACGAGGGAAGCAAGCTCTTCTTCGAGCAGTTTGTCTAAGGGAACAAATAAGGGAAGGGTGGGTTACGGGATGAGCATCAAAAATCAGGAAAGACTTGGACAAAATTGGATTGAGATATAGTTGGTTAAGAGGAGAGGACATTACACGAAATAGTTGGAAAATAGCTAACAGCCGTTTGCGAGATATAGATAGACAAAATATTGAGTCTGAATACGCAGAAAAAGTATTGCTTAACCTGCAGGCTCAAATACATCCGGTGTGGGGAGGGGGGATTATTTAGATGTCTGTGGCAGAGAAGAAAGAAGTGTTCTCGCATGGGGCTTGGAAAGAAAACAAAACAGTTAATGCTCTCGGAGAAAGAATTTGCCTATTGTGCGGAGAAAGCGATACCTGGAGACATATTCTGGCAGAATGCAGGGAAACGGAGAGTTTAAGAAATGAACATTTATCACTGCAATTTTTAAATGACAATAGACATTTGGACATTTGGTGGGGAGTGTTGGTGCATGCGAGATACTCACACAATTTGGGGACATTTCTAGGGAAGACCCGACAAAGAATGTTAATGGCTATGGAGAAGAGGGGAGAGTTGGAGAAGGGGTGTGAGTAAATGGAAGGGGGGTTCAAGAGTAAGGGTTCCATTCATGTTTGTGTGTGTGATATAAAATTATTAATATAAAACGTAAACATATCGAAGTATTTGTATATTTGTATGTCTGCATGTAGATTTGTATGTATGTAGGTGTGTGTGAATGTAGTATATTATGTATGTATGTATATTAGTATGTATGTATGCATGCATGCACGCATGCATGCGCGCGCGTGTGGCCGGCCATTTTTATTGTTTTAAGTGCGATATTAGCATGTACGGCCATGAGGCCCATGCGACAATTGTATTAATTTGAACGTTTTCTATATACTTATTTACAATCTTCAGCAATTTCACAAATCGTTAAATCTACTTTCCCTAATGGTGAACTTGCAGCACGTTTTTCAAGTGAATTTCCAACTGAACTGCATACAACAGATTTATATAACTATACAATCTTGATGTACGCTGTGTGGTTGATAGCAATACAGCGGATGTATATATTAGAGCTGTCCAGTAAAGAACATTCATATATTTTTTACAACATACCTTTACTCATCTTCATAATTTTGATGATATTTCTCAAAGTAATCTCTGTTGGATGAAATACATCTGTCCCATCGTTTCCGCCAGTCTTCAAAGATAAGTTGGAAACTATTTATGATAGATTCTTCAGAATCATCTCCGCATCCTTCACCACCGCTTCTGATGATATAAAATGCCTCCCACGAAGATGTTTCTTCAATACAGGAATAAATAAGAAGTCACATGAGCTAAATCTGAGAGTGAGGAACACACTTCACATTGATGCTGTGAATTATTCAGTAACAACATTTGCGATATGCGACCGTGCATTATCGTGGTGTAGCATCCAGTTTGTTGCATCAAAATGTGTTTATTTTGTGTATGATATGACCTTGCAGAGTTTTCAGGACATCTCTGTAGTATTTTCCAGTTACAGATGCGCGTGCAGGTACGACATGCTTGTAAAATTTCATGAATATGGAAAAATTACATGCTTTTGCTGTATTTATTATTATTATTATTATTATTATTATTATTATTATTATTATTATTATTATTATTATTATTGGATATTGGTGTCAATGGAAATTTCCACACACAACTTTGCTGTTTGTTCTCAGAACGAAATGTTAAGTAGTGTTGAAACAAACTCCAATTATTCCTGTAACATCTTCAACTGCATACAAACCCGCACGCGAACATCATTTTGTTCGGGAATCAGCAGGCTTGCAACCCACCGTGCATAAATACGTCTAATGAAAAACTTCTCAGTTACCAACGTATAGGCAGCACCCAGCGAAGTTTTTAGAATTTCTGAAATCAATGTTAATACTATTCGACCACTGTCTCTCACAATAACAGCAGCAGTGTGTTTTCTTCCGTTAGAGCACAATCTGGAGGGCCGGCTCCACTTTCCTTTATAATTGATTGCGCCCCCTTTAACCATTTTAAATCATCTTCGAGCTATGCTAAAGAGAAGAACAAACTCTCCAAAGCCCCTGTAGCCTCAGTTGTTACGACGAAAGCAGAATTTCAGAGCAGCACATTGTTCGTCGCTTGTCAACTCCATTTTGCTGTCGGTGGAACTGAACATGTCTCAACTTGCACACCTCTCACAGGTGGGAACCAAAAGTGACAATAAAGAAACTAGTTCTACATGTATTTTACACGTTAAGCATACAAAATATTCTAAAGTTAAATTTAGAGCGAGGAACAATGACTGTAAAATAAGCTATGCTCATTATTATTTATTAAAGTATTATTATCGTATTAAACCCAGTCATTGAAACATAAAATTCTAAGTTTCTATAGTTTGTTTCTGTAACGAAAAAACACTCTTATATAAAACAACAACGAATATAACTAAATTCTCAAATAATATGCTATTTATATAGAAATTAAACATAATTATTTGTGAAACAATGAAAATTAGTTTGCTTAAATGAAGCTTTCATATAAATGAGCAGATATATAAGCGATAGTCAAATGGAAATATTCTGTCTCAGAGACAGAAAGAGCTGAATAGACATTTTACTGAATCCATCAATTTTGTCATATTATAATAAGACAGCATTACATTCTCCAGCCAATTGCATTCTTATCATTTGGTAATCCAGAATTCCATGCAACCCTCTTCAGTAATTATATTTTACTTTTCGTACCCACTGTTGCCACATAATGCACATTATTGTGATTAATTTCGCCAATAAGGTCAAAAGCGTTGCCAGAAAACATTATTAAAGATAACATGTTTTGTGTAACAGTTGTGTTATCCCACAGGCAAAACTGCATTCTGCGGTCATAATCGGCGTCACCTGTGCCGCTGATGGGTTGCAGAGAGGGAAAATGTTTCTGTGCCATATGCGCTACACCAAACTCTAGACCGCAACAGCAATATACCTCATAATTCATGTAAAAACTCTTTTTCTCGGTAAGCTTTTCTTCTTATATTTATACTTTTTGACATTTGTTCAGGTATTTGAAACGTATCTATTTCATAAACTCTTCCGATAGTTGCTTCATAAGCCTCGTTATTGCACTCATCTGACACACAACATGTCAATAGATAATTATCCTACAGGCGTTCAACAAGTAATGCAGCACTATATTTTTCTAGGCTAATTTATATTTGAAAAACACTTATTGAAGACCAATGGAATTCTAATGCTAACTTTATCTACTTTCTAACTATATTAAAATATGTCATATTTTCATGCAGTGTGTATTTTTAATTTGGCTTTTTTTCTATATTACCTATCACTTTGTATATTGTACTCTGTATTTCTGCAGTTTTTATTCGCCTGGTAGAATGGAAGAGAAGGCCCCGTAGTCTTCACTCTTGCCAGGGTAAATAAATAAATACTTAATGTATAGCATCTATGAACCTTCGCTCTCTATCTCATGTAGTTTCATCATCTTCTGATGCAATTAGCTTTCAAAATTGAATGTTTAAGTGTTATGCGTTACAAATAACTGACAAAGGCGGCCAATGTCGAGTTATTCATTCTCGATCTCGTAAGCGAGAACGGCAGTATGCGAGTACTGCTACGAGAATCTCATACATCGAGAGCGGTCTCCTGATAATAAGACGACTCGAAAAGTCTCGCAACCAGTGCACGAGCGACCAAAATCTTGCACTGTGCATAATACCATACAGAGAGGAAAATTACACACAGTGACGAGGGAGTAGAACAGAAATCATCGTTTCTCGATCATCAACATAGCTGTTATTGTAAAAAATAAAAATCATTGAACTTTCATCTAAACTGATAATGAATGATAAGAGGGAGAAACAGCATTATCATCCCTGTTATCATTGTAACCGACATTCTATACTTGCTTGAAATCTTTAATATTAAGATTCCAATGGCTTTAATATAAATATATACTACGACTATTGCTGAAGAACTTGCATAATCTTCGTCTTAAAGTTCAAGGACATTCGCGCAAAATGTTAATTATTATGAAAACAAACAATAAATACACAAAGTTTTATGAGACTCACAACTTATAATTTTGGTGGCTTGTTACATATTGTGTAGAAACGGAATTCTTCCTGTTTGCTAGTAAATATGTGACATGTATGGATACACAATTCTGTTAGCAGGTTTATATTTCCAGCAACCTGTATTAAACTAGACAGATTTTGCAACCCGCAATTAGCACTGGAGCTAGACGAGAACGCACACTTTTGAGAATCACCTTCTAAACTGAGAATGGATAGAAGGAAGCGCGGGCACGCGCGCGCACACACACACACACAAATCCTTGAATCTAACATCTTTGGGAATGCAAACACCATTTGGTATCAAGTTCAAGCATGGGTGTTATATATAGATATGAATAAATAAATAGAAACGTTTATCTAATTTCTTTCTGAACAAACAATAATACTCAACATATTATTTATTGCTAAAGATAACATATATTCCAAATTTTTTTTTACAAAGAAAAATAATTTTTAATTTAGAAAATAATTAGCACATTTTTTCTTATATAAATCAAACATTTTTAACATTATGAATCAAAGTAATCCAATCGAATCCTCTATTGTTATGTATAATGCACGTTTAGGAATGCTGTAACTTCGTTTCTCCGATTCAACAAATTTCGCTCTGCTAAAATCATTTCACAACAAGTATTGTTTCTGATTTACTCATCATATTTTCTTTTCTCTCTCGTCATTATACAATTTCTGTTCAATTTGTTGGCTCTACTGTTGAAGCTGCCCAAACGGGAGGTAGGAGAACATCTGCTCTACTGTAACAGATTACTAAGCATTGTCTTACAGCCTATGAACAGCAACTAACCCATACACCCCTCTGTTTCGTTATCTGAACGAAATAGACCCGTCGAGACCACTGCGCAACATGTTGGCGCCGGCCAGGAAGAAGAAATGTAACAGTATGTAGCTTCGGTTTTCTATGACGCCAATTATTGCATTTACATAAATTGACGTACAAACAGCGAATCTTGTGCAAGTACTCAATGTTTTCTAAATGTTAATTTTCCTATACATTTGCTGTAGTACCTCTCATGTGTTGTGGTTTATGTTGATATATAGTGGTTTTTATTTAATTAACCTTCTGTTGTGTAATATGTAGGCGGTTTAAAACAGAGTAGATATAATTGTTAGTACTTTTATGCTCAAACTATGTAGTAAATACTTAACATTATTTTCAAATTAAACTTCTTATGTAGATATATAAGTCACGAGTCGTTACTGGGTTACCGGTCACATCCGTGTTATTGCAAAGTGTGAGTGAGATAAATTATGTAACTACTAACATAGATATTTTGGAACTTCAATCTTGCTCAAGGACTGTCCGTTTGTTTCTATGCCCTCAAAGGGGCTTCAGGTGGAGGGGACGATACGAGGAAAACTGGGTGGGCAGGGTCCATGGGCCGGGAGGTACGGATATAGAGGGGGGTCTCTAACATTGTTTGCAGATAAAATACCTCGATGCTGGCGGAGCTTCCTTTAAGGAGTTGACCTTCTCAGAAGGGCCGCTTGTATACCAGACGCCGGGGCAGAAACCTTTCTAAAGAGCAGGCCTCCAACACACCGTGCCAGCTCCTCTTTTGATCCTGCAGCAGAATCAAAATGAAGTGGAAAAATGACAAATTCATAGAAGGGAAATATCCATCGCAACATTCGCTTAAGCGACCAGGGGAACCACAAAATATTCAGATCAGGGTCGCCGGCTTCAAACAATTTGACCCCACCCCCATGAGAGTACCGAATGTTACCGCCCGAGTCACTCCGCTGGATCTATTAACAGGAAGAACGGGGTTTTTCAAGGTCGAATCTCCCGCTTCATGCTGCTGGCTCACCATCAGCAAACTCCAGCTGTATGGCTTGCGACCTTCGAATTCTTCTAGTCGCATTGCAACAGCAGTACGAGGGGCATTCAGAATGTTTTATAAGTACCACCTTAAAGTTCCAGCTAAGGACTGAATTCAAAAACTTGTCCTCACAATCGTTCACCTCCATCTCCCTCCACACACTTGTAGACGGTGCAACCACTTGTCAAAAACACTACTGTACTCGGACTGAGGTATTTTCAAAGAGTTGAATTTATAGCTTGAGCAAGGTTCTGAACTTGTTTAAAAGGTTTTCCCTCAATTCAAGATTTCACTCGTTGAAACAACCAGAAGTCGCACAGTGCAAGGTCAGAGCTATAGGGTGGATGGTCAAGCCATTGCAATTTGGCGACTTCCATTTTCATCAAAGTTGCAGCTGTTCTGTAAGGAGACACCTTGTAGCACAAAAATAACATCCTTGTAGTTCCTGTCTTTGGACGTCGCCGCCTTACCTCTTCTATTAAACGATACAAAATATGTGTGCCATAGTATTCTCCATTCATTGTCATTCCTTCTGGCATACAGTCAACCATTCATTGTGCCTCATAGTTGAAGAAAACGGTGAACATTGGCTTCCGAGAATGAAAACCTTGTCGAAGAACAACTAACTGGTCTTGGGCCATTCTCATTTATCCACGTGCAATTCTGTGCTTTATTTTTGTGGTATAGTAATAAAACTAGCTTTCATCACCAGTGCATATATTGGTCAAACGTTTAGGACCATTTGGTGGAAAACGTGCTCAGCAGTTTTCTTGCACATTCCTTTCTCCTCTTATTCTCTTCATTTGTTAGGGAATGTGAACAGATTTTTTTTTCGCAGCTTTAAATGTTCATTCAGTATACTGTCAATGCTGCCAACACTGATACATACTTCTATATTAGCGTTTCAACAATAATATGCCGATTTTCCTCCACTAACAAGTAACTCACTCTTTGACTTGCTCTCCCGCTCACAGCTTTCCGAGGGTAACCAGAGCGAAGGTTGTCTTTCAAAGTCTCTCGTCCTATTCAAATGCTCGAATTCATTTTGCAATGGTATGAAATGAAAACGCTTGATCACCACGAACAGCTACCAAGTTCTCGTGCGTTTTTTCGATCTTTCGCCTAGCTTATAGCGTGTGAAAGTGTAGAATCTAAAATTTTCTTTAGAAATATTAATGATTTAGATGTTATTGTCAAACAATGGATAGGCTGGTTGCAAAACTTTTCGAATGCCCCTCGCAGTAGTAGAGTTCATTTGAATTTGTCGTGCTTATAAAGTGTTTATAATGTAGAATGTTTACAGATAATACCTCGACACATTATACATTATAACAAAGAATTTTTATATACCATGCGATTCTTATATGAAAACATATCCTTGCAGAGAAGCTAGAAGGCAGTTTTTAACAGGATATCCGGCCGTTCATTTAAAAAAAACCGGATTTATTTTTGATAAGAAGCGAGACGTAAGGGGCTACTAGAAGAACTGGAAGAAGTTGGAAAAATTCTCTCTGACGGCTTGCACAGGAAAAGGAAATTTCGATGAGCTTAGAGTGGCGGGTTACCTAGCTCCTAAAATTGAAAGTATGCAAGGTCAATGGTGTTCACGACTTACTGTCACATGATCCTGAAATAGGGGTAAATTTCGGTAATGAGATTTTGCAATACTGAGTTTTTCTTTAAACAACGCCAGAAAAGTGTGGGAAGGTGACAATATTTCCAACATCTTCTTCGTAAGATACGTGCTTTGGACGATTCGACCATGAAATATTCTGTACTTTTCATTTTAGAGAATACTAGGAATTTCCACGCTTGCCAACATAACGCTGAAAAAGCTACTAATACTCAAAGTTTGATTCTAGAGTCGATGCCTTAAATATCTCTACTTTATATAATGTTTTGCTCATAATTTTCTATAAATTTACATTCAACCCTACACTACTTTACGGAACTAATCGTATCCAGGGAAATAGCAATCATATTACATACCTCAACGGAAACTCCTCCTCGGACTTTGTATCCTAAGGTATCGCGGTTCTTTGGAGACATCTGTTGCAGTATCAACACACTTAAACATCTTAAAATGTGCATACTATCTGTTTCTGTTGAGCAGATCACTGGTTATTTTACTGTGCATGACGCTCTAGAAAGCATTTAGGGCGATATATGACAAACATGACTTATTATTTGCAGGAGACAAATGGAGCCATAGTGAGAGCTGCCTTGTGTGGACATCGTTGGTCGGACGCCATGTTGTTGCTGGTGTTCGTGTATTTCCTTTCCCTGCTCCATGGCATCACATTCACGTGAGTACAAACTGTTTAGTTCTCGTCACTTGTAGCACGTATTTCTGCTGTGACAATTAGCACACGCTCTGCACTCTCACTGTCAAAAGGTATCAAGAGTCGGTCAGTAATTAACGGTAAAGCATGCATTGTTCTTGATGAAGGTCATTTTGGGCACTGTGGTTTAGAGCTCTGCAAGCTTCGATTCTGATATCCGAACAGGGTGTCGTGGTTAGACCCAATAATCGCCTACCCTTAATCAAAACAGAGCTGTTTCATTCTCCTTGTCCCTCACCCATGCTTATGTATTGCAGTGGAGTGAAAGCGCTCCACAAATGAATTACAATTTGCGATCTTCACAGGGAGAATAAAATGTTTTCTATCAATAGGATTTTTTTATTGATCGTAAAATTATTTTTATAATACTAAAAGTAAATGGTCGAATTATTAGGTGAAAATTATAACAGTAGGTCCTTGGAGGCTCGCGCCGATCTCAAACGAGCACAGAACTTTCCTTAATGAAGATCCAGTATGGAAACTTAAGAATAACCCGCGATGTAATAAACGTAAAAGAAAATAAAACAATGAAGGTGTACAGGCAAAAACACATTAAAGCTACAACTAATGTGAACGTGAATATGGGGAATATAAGAGGTACAACGTTTTTGCAAGTAGTTAAACTCTTAACGTTTTATAGTGAAGACAGAACATATTATAAAACAACCTTGTATACCTTAAGATAAAATAAAATGACCAGACTCTTGAAGTCTGAATATATCTTAATCCTACTTCAGCACAGCGCCTTGTTCACATATCAAAAGTTAATTCAGCGGTGCGAGACATTGTATATTCAATCCCTGCTTAGTTTCCTTACTATGATAAGTTCCCTTTTACTCGAATATGTGAAATTTATATGTAAATGTATAATTATTTCCAATGCTTAGTAGATTTTACTCTTTCTTCTATGTGCAATGGAATATCTGATCCAGTTAGTTGTAGAGGGAGAGAGTGCAGTTTATCCATTTTGTGGCTTTTCCCCAATAATTATGGTACAGCGGAAGAGAAGGCCCAATGACTTTAGCTATACCAGAATAAATAAATATAATTATAACATTTTATAAAGGGGGGGGCCAGGCAAGAAAATGAAAAAATTTACTGCAAGCGTACTGAACGAAAATAAAGTCGTCCTCCTTTGATCAGCTCTACCTAGTTCCACCGACATTACTTGAGGTTGGACTTTAAATCTGCCACATTTTTTCTGCAGGGATTTCTTACAGAGCAATCAGAGCCTTTGCGTGTAAACTTGGCCGCTTATTTCGCTGTACTATGAAACAGATGTTGTCTCTTAGCTGCTTTTGACCTTATTTCTCTCGAATTCATTTCGCTACAGCGAAAGTCGTTTTTTGTTGTATTAAAAGTGTATACACAGTGTTCTATATTGCATTATTGAACGAATCAGCCTCTTATGCCCCATGAAGGCAAGCCCTCCTAAAAAGTGTGAGCTCATTAGTAACTCATGAGATTTTCACTTGACTAACTAACACTACGATGTTTAACTTTCACTGTTCTGATCTGGTAGTTCAAGGTGTCTCCATTTTCGATTGTCCTCACAAAGAAGTCTGCCCATTTTGATGCCGGTCTGCCTCGATGTTTCTTGCTGATACGAGGACCCCACATGGTAGAAATCTTCGCCCATCTGCTGCTCTTGAGTCTCATCATGTTGCCAAACCACCTTCACTTCAGGCTGGTAGCACGTTGTGTCACCTCTCCCAGGTTCGCCAACTTCTTATTCTGATGTTTGAAATTTTGTCTCTGAGTGCAGAATCTCTCTCTCCATTTTCCTTTGGCAGATTTGAATACTTTCTTTTATTTTTCAGTCAGACTCTAGTTTAACATCCGTACAGTAACAAATTTTTAGACTGAACTTGTGATCCGTAAGTATGCCTTTCAGGGACCAGAAGATTTTTCCGTTGCGGTGTGCTGCTCACATGGCTCCCTGCAATACTGCCCTCTACCAATGATATCATATGATGGAGGAGGAGGACGCAGCGGTCGTCGCGGTATGCCAAGGTCCCCATGGGGGAGTAAAATGCTAAGAAGGTTTTTCCATGCCAGTGCTATCCTTCTTTTCAGTTCCTTTATTTTGTGCTGCAAACTAACTAGTTGACCTAAATAGAGGTATGTGGTTACATACTGCAGTTCCACTTCGTTGACTCTTTTTGGTAATGACTGTCTATTGTCATCAATGAGTTTTTGTCTTATTCATAACAATCGCACTGCAGTTGCTTGCAAGCAGCACTACATCGTCTTCGAACCTGAAATTGATAAGCATGTGGCCACCCATTACAATTCCTTACCTTTTTTTCTCATTTTAGTTATCTAAATATGTCTTCCAAGAGAATGTAAAGAATTTTGACGCACGCCTCTGCTAAGTATAAAGAGTTGTTCTTCCTTTTCCGTGCCTGCTTTGGCATACGACTACTTGTAGGATCCTGATGTACTTCGACTCCACTCCAGTGCTTCTAAATGTTATAAATACTTTCACAATGCCACATTACAAGAAAGGCTTTTCATTTGTTTTTCGCACGTTATTACAAATTCATGCAGAGAGATGAAAAGACGGTTTTCTGTTAGATTCTCCTGGGTAATAATCCCACCTGAGAAACTGTACGGTTATTTGTAAACATATTTAGACTATTCTGTTCGTGATAAAAAGCGACTGGTAGAACGGCTGTTCTTACTGAAGCACGTCGGTTAAATTTCTGTAGTTGGGTTTTTAGGAGTGTGAAGTATAATTTACTAATCCATGCATCACATTCTTCAACAACAAAGCATGGCCATACTATAGGTATTGGAGCACAGAAAAACGCCCTCGCATGATAAAAAATGGCGTATATAAGTATAGTCCCGCTTAAAACACCAATAAAAGAAATGTATTTATTCAATCTACAATTAAATTACATCCGTGAAAGTGCGGAAATAGTGAAATTACAATATTAGCAAATTGTACTTACAATTATGCATCTTAACACAATTGATACATTTCAGCCTAATTAAATATATGTCATCCTAATTATATAAATGTCAATGTAATTATGTACATAAAATTCATGTCAGCCTGATTAAATATATTTCAACGTAATTAAATACTGGTAATGTAGTCAAACTAATTACACGTACTTCAACATAGTTAATAACATTTCAACCTTAATAAAATCATTCCAAGCTAATTAAATACATGTAAAAATAAATTAAAACATTTCAACCTAATTAAATATATATTAACTTAATTAAATACATTTCAACTTTAAGTACACGTAAACTTAATTAAATACATGTAAACATAATTTTAACCTAATTAAATATCTATCAATTGATTTAAATACATTTTAATCTATTTAAGGGAAACTGAGAGTGAGTTAAAGATTAAACTTTCTTATAGATTTAAAAATAATCGCAGTTCCCTTATCAAATTTAATTAAAATATCTTTATGTATAATTTTTGTGTTTTGTACGTGTATTTTGTAATTTTTGTATTTCAAAGCTCCAATTGCAAAAATGACAATTTTCTCAACTCATGAGCCGCGGGGACATTTTGATTATCGACATATTTACGGAATAAAATTTATGAAATAATTTATGGCTGGCAAAGTATTTATCCATTTTGAATAAAATTGTGTATACGTATTCACTTAACAGCAATACAATTACAGTAAAAGTTTAAAAAAAAAATACCTATAAAATTATGGAAATTTGAAAATTTATTCCCAGTGTCCCTTAAATACATTTCAATCTAATTAAATACATTTCAACTTAATTAACTACATTTCAATCTGATTATATACATTTCAGCCTAATTAAATACATTTCAATCTAATTAAATACACTTCAACTTAATTAACTACATTTCAATCTAATTGTGTACATTTAAACCTAATTAAATACATTTCAACCTAATTAAGTACAGATCAACCTAATTATAATGGCTATAACTTAAAATATATCATCCAAATAGAAATAAAGGTACCTTTGTTAGTGCAGATATTGCATTTTTGTAACAATGGTTGTCATGGAAATTAAGATTGAGAAATGAATAATTAGTAAAAAACTATTTATTTTGTAAAATTAAAGTTCTGTGGTCAATTAGAAATAAAATATGTGTTCTTTGGTTAGCAGAAACAAAGTCTGCGAAGCGCAGATTTCATGAGAGTGCAATTTAAGACACGACCCCATTTCTGACTATAAGGGAATAATGATCTTGATACAAAGATAACACTGGGCAACAAAAAAATAATTTTTGAATGTTTCGAGCACTTCATGAGGCAATTCCTACTAATTTTGGGTTGAGAAAAACAAATATGACAATGAAAAATTTTTATTAGCTCTAGTTTCTATGATATACACAAGGTGGAAGTATTACATATTAACGGATTGAGAGAAAAGGATACATTTTAATTACATACATGCTAACAACAATGAAAGTGCATTTGATTTTTTTAACTGGTAATTACATGCTAAGAGTTCTAAATTGCTGGAAAAATACTTCGCAGATATTCGTGTCTGAAGAGAATCATGTGGTGGCCTATTGACTTCGTCGTCTTTTAGCTTGCCTCTTGTGATGGAGTTCCGCAGAATCCCTATACAAAGACCAACAGTAATCCGCAAGCATTACTTCATTCCAACGGCCCTGATATCTTTGTTCCATAACAGAAATGTCCTGATGGAATCTCTCCCCATGTTCATCACTAACAGCTCCACAACTAGGAGGGAAAAAGTCTAGGTGGGAGTGGAGAAAATGGATCTTAAGGGACATGTTGCATCCAAGGTTACGGTATTTTTTGTAGGAGCACTGTCACCAAATGCATGTAGTTGTCATCTCTTTTGTTGCCTAAAAATCCACGAACAACACCCTTGAAGGCTTCCCAAGCTTCCTTTTCTTTCCCCTCCAAAACTTGGTCAAATGCAGGATCCTTTACAAGTTCTCTTATTTGTGGTCCGACAAAAATGCCTTCCTTAACTTTTGCATCACTTAATTTCGAAAATTTCTCTCTGATGTACTTAAAGGCCCGTCCTTCTCGGTTCATAGCTTTGACAAAGTTTTTCATCAAACCCAGCTTGATATGCAGGGGTGGAAGAAGAACGTCTTTTGGGTCCACAAGAGGCTTGGCAGTCTTTACAAGAGGTGTCAGATTGCGTTTCTGTGAGGAAAATGTTATTTCACCACAAATATAACAAAAGTTATTCACGATATTTACACATTTTCGTGGCATTTTTACAAATTTTACACTAAAAAAGCACTCGCGAACCAGAAATTTTGCATTAATTTGAGTAGAAACTACATGTAATTCACAGTCACAGCAACAGTATCTATGTTTATGACTTACAAACAGCTGAAGAGCATTTGTGTTTTGTTATTTGACAGGTGTGCTAACTCCCCCAAAAAAAATTCCCCCAAATTTAAAATCTTCACTCTAAAAATGAAATGCCACTTTATCTTCAAAACAAGAGCTAATCTATCATTTTTATGGTGTTTTTTGAATTCAGCAGATGGAAATACATGTAAATTCACTATTTTTAAGCCCGAAACATTTTCAATGTTGCCCAGTGTAATCAAGCAGGAAGCCTGGTGCCAAAAACTGGCAAGCGTTCTATTAAAAAAAAAAAAAAAAAAAAAAAAAAAAAAAAAATAATAATAATAATAATAATAATAATAATCCGAAGATCATTGAACGTATTCGAGCCTGCTTTACATCAGGAAATCCAAGAAAATCAATCAGAAATACTGATTTGTAACTCTAGCAATGTGGTGTAAGAAAGACTCCGTATACAGCGGGTCAAGCTCGACGATAAAGACAAAAAACTGCTTATGACTAGTATCTTGCATAAAATTCACGATGACAATTCGTATTTAGACCATGTGTGTTTCCCTGACGAGTCAAATTTCCACAGATCAGGAAGACATAGTTGCAGAATCTGTGGAAGTCAGAATTTTAATTGAACTATTGTGTTTGAACACAAACGTGATTTGTCTAAAATTGTCTAGTGTTGTTTAACGAAAGATTGTGTGATAAGACCCTTCTTTTTTTCTGAAACTACAGTGACTGCCACAACCTACCTAGAAATTCTTGGGTTGCTGGAATTGTTTGTCAGTAAGACTGCTCTCATCCTCACTTCGCATGTCAGTACATAGTTTTCTTATAGACAGCCTTCGGAGACAATGGTTTGGCATAGAATCCCAGACCACAGCTTGGACGCCAAGATCACTAAGTCTAAATCCCTTGGTTTTTTTCTTATTCGTGAAGGATCAAGCTGATTTGAAGCGCAGAATTCGTCTTGCGATTCTAAAAGTCACTATTGATAAGCTGAGAACATCTGGATAGAGATTGATAATAGACTTGACATCTGCATGCCACAAATAGAGTAGCCATGTTGTAAGTTATTGAAGAATAAAATTGCAGCTCTTAATGTACCAGAAAATATTAAGTTTAAATTAAATACACATTTCAAGTAACAGTTATAACCATTTATGTTATTGTTTCAAGCTGAACACCCTGTATATAGTACGTAAGTATTTTGTCCTAAACATTTTCAGAGAATACACAATTTTCTTCATTATTTTTAACTTTTTGGATTTGAAGTTTTTTTTAAAATAAATCGACACATTTATAAGCCAATAATAATAAAAAAAGGTTTTCACAAATAGGAACTTAAAAATTGCATAATTAGTTTGAAGTATGGCATGCAAACAATTATGTATTTCACGATTTTTTTTTATGAGAAACTCGAATCTTTTTTCTAAAAATTAATTACCATGATTTAACTGGTATCAAACCGTCTATTTTCTTTGCAGTGCAAATACTATTGGTTTCAATGTACTTGGTTCACTTTGCCTCTAGCGATTTAATCACTTGGAGATAGAAGGATTCGTTTATGTCCTCCAGCGAACCTTTTACCGCATCCTAGAGAGCGTTATCATCGGGAAATACTCTTTCGCTTAGAGATTTCGAAAGAGAACATTTTACTGGTAGTCGCATTTGCACTGTAAAGTGGATGGTTAACTTTCTTGATCGTAACCTGCGATTTAAGGCACTGGTGGGAAATTTCCCAAAGTATTTCTGTTCTGTGCCTTATTGAGTGTAGATGTAAGCATTTCCAAGAAACATTTTCTCTCTGAAGTGGCCTGAAAACCAAGTTGGTTTTAAAGTGGTACTGGAAATTTGATTTGGGAAGTAAAAATGCAACGATAATGTGAATTTTGAACATAACTTCTACAAAAATGGTACTTATGCATAATAGTGTCACGTTTGTGGCTGATTGCACAGAAATATAAAATACCTCATATGTATTATACTTTGTTTGTTGAGTTTTTTGGCCGGCTTTGAATGGTACTTTATATTTATGAAAATCTGCATTGATAGTCATGTTTTAATTACTTATAGTCTTACTTTTTGAAAACATAAAAGAGACATTTCATATGAAATCGGGAAGAAGTTTAAAAACTGAACCTCATTTTTTACCGTCAATTAATTTTTTAAACAAATGAAGCATCAAGAGACAACAATTTATACAAAATATGAAACTCCTGTTCCAGAAAGTTTTGTTATAATTAGCATTGAATGTTAGGCACTTTAAGAAAAATTGCGCCTTTGAAATAATCTTTCTGAAAGTATGCAAATTAAAATTGAGCATTACCTACTATTTGAAGCTCTGGGTAATCAATATTTATTTATTTAACCAAGGGATTGTTATTTCATTGTAGCTTATTTTAAGTCACTTTAAAATATTGAAATACACGTTAAAATATTCAACTTTAAAAATGAAATAATTACTCTAGTGAACATGATTTTTACCTCCAGAATAAAATGAACGTTTCTTGTCAATTTTGATACGTAGAAACCAAGTATGTTTGTTAAATTAGCTTTTCAGGACTCAGATTTTATTTATATTCGATTCCTGACTATGGTAAAAGTATCATGTACGATGTATACCAAGGTTTACTTGCTAAATAAATCATTACATTGCAGTTCCCTAATCCCTAAACTTATTGTGTATGTCACGTACAACTTTATTACGAAAAGTCCCTTACTGGGTACTGGGATGGGTGTGCCGGAGCGGAAGTTTGCTTTGAAAAAAAGTATAAATCTTAAAGAGATAAATGTACTTATCAATATTTAATTAATTCTTTTAAAATTGTGTCACTGAAGCTTTCGTTTGGAGTTTTGGTTGATGATATCGTCTAGTACTGCATTTCTTTGAAGCAAAGTAATGCTGTGCTATTGTTGGTCGGTGAAGTGACTGTATTTTTGTGCTCCGCATGGATAAAAATGAGACATGCCAGTGTCTTAATCATCCAGATAATTTTTTTTGTGGGAAGCTCACACGGAAATCCCAAAGGAAAAAGTCTATAAAATTAGAAAATACAGCGTACTCTCATTACTTTGGTTGCAAAATTGGTAATCAAGATAAACTGTGGACCCCAAAACAGTTACTCGTACTTGTACAACTAATTTGAGAATGTGGGTATAAGGAGAATTAAAATCCTTATCTATGATTAGGTGGGAACCACAGAATCACATGAAAAATTGTTATTTCCATGTGTAAAAGTTCAGGTTTGGCTATGAAAACAAAGTGCAATGTTATTTTACCAAATGTGGCATCAGCAATCCTATAATAGCGAAACTTTAACAATAACAGTTTCCCCAGTCATTTGAAGAAACTGATGGCAACAGTGATGATTCAAATATGCCTCTAAGTGATTCAACTTATGAATTCTGCAGTGTACATTGTTCCATCAATCAGCTTGGATGATTTAATGTGAGATTAAAACTTGGGGGAAAAATAAAGAAGAGATTTTGGGCTCGAGATTGCAATAGCGTAATAAGCTTGCTGAAAATACAAGAATTAAGTGCAAAGGGAACGGCATGACTTATTCCCCAGTTTTACATATGCAAAGTTAAAGAAGGATATTTAGGTTGGCCCCCAGATAAAGAAGCTTTTAAAAGACAAAGTTTTTGAAAGTCAAGCTAACAAGTGTGAAACTGGCGGCCTGGCATGGTTTCAAGGCTGTGGTAGGGGGTTTCTTGGCAATAGGAAGAATGAACAATATAAATTTTAGTAGTGCACACATTACTAAAATGTTGTAAAGAAATGAGCTGTTAAGATGTCACTGAAAGTGTATTTCCCCCACTCACACTTGTATTTTTTTCCTGGAAGTTTTGGGTGCTAAAAGTGATGAACAGGAGAGCGTTTTCATCAGGACGTAAATGAAAAACCGTAATCAAGGTCGTTGGGACCTGCAATGGTGGCTTCTGAAGAGAGAGAGAGTAATTCTGAATACAAGAGAAAGTCACCAGGCAACAAGCATTTTTAGGGCCAATGAAAATAAATAAATCAATTTTATTGCTATTTTGACTCAAGTATCTTTCATTGTCCTAAGATTAGCAAATTTCAATTGACATTTAAATTAAATTAATTTAAATTAAAAATGGCAGACTATTTTTTCTAGGATGTCTGCTGAACTAAGCCCGACAGGAAAAATCCAAAGTAACTTTCGGAATCAGCGCATCGTTTTCCATAAGAAGTAGATATTTGCCCTCTGGAGGTATGACAAAAAAGTATAGTGTATCAGTTTTCAAAAGTATGGTTCTATATTAGAAAAAACAGAAAAATTAAAACTTGCTATAAAATGTATTTTAGCTCGCGGTGAAAGGTTGTTGGCGTACAGAAAATATGCGGCCTTTTTTGTTGAGAGATGGACTCGCATTGTATTTAACTGTTTAGCATACTCCCGCTGCACAAGAGGAGTTGTACGTGAGCTGAAGTTTTGAAACAACCGCTTATTTCATTTCGAATTTATTTTATCATTCCCTGTTAAAGATACCAGTAATAATTATTCTGTATAAGTAAGGAATCAAATTTTCTGTAAAAATAGTTTCAATTCTGGAAGATGAAATAAATTAATTCCAAAGGCAATCCCTTAGGACGAAATATTATTTAATAAAGAACTATTTACAGTTAATGGGAGCTTACGCCCAATATTAAGTTGGTGGTTTTGTTCCGAAACATTTCAGAATTATTTATTTCGAAAGTTCAAAACACACTAACTTAATTCCTTCTAGCATAGAAACTATTAATGATAAGTTATCCAAAATTTGATTGCTCCTGTCTTTATATGTTCACAGAGTTTGGATTATATATTGATCACAGAAGGAGTTTTGTTGTCCAATTTCAAATAGACGAGCATAGGAGCATTTTCAGATTAGGGTGCTATTTGAAGAACAATTGCGAGATCGTGTTGCAGTGATTAACGTCTTTGAGGTTGATAAAACTAATTCGCATATTATCAGTCTAATTACTTTGCAATAAACTGCAACATGTGTTGTTTATAGTATCATTCAGAGATTGTGTTGAACATAAATGTCGAGTTGGCAGAGACCAAGCAGCAAAACTGCAAAGCACTAAGGCACTCCTAGACGATTTTTTTATTTGTTTATTTAGGATGCTCTTTAACATCTCAGGTCATCAACTTCCATTCTATTCAGGGCGTGAAACGGCCGACAAATTTTGCTCAGAGGCCTCTTCTTTCAGGCTTGAGGTTCTTTATCGTGCCGTAAATGTACGACACGGGACCCACGCTTTACTTCCCTTCCGAAGGAAGTCATACTTACGATTCATTCCTAGACGTTTTAGTACAAACCAACTAAGAACTTCCGGTGGATTAACAGTGGACTAAGTTTTTCGTATAAATCGGAACTTGGGATAGTCAGAGTATTAAACGCCGTGAAAATTTAATTCCATTCCCAATGGTTAAATAATTGCAGAATTTTGAGCCTTTGCAAATTGTATGACTATGTAGTTATGGCTTTTGTGGGTGGAGGTGTGAAATGAGACCGCGTAGGACTTTTTTTTTTTTTTTTTGCCAAATTGGATATAATTAGAAAGCATGATGACGAACCCTGTAGAAATAGATATAGATTTACAAAGAAATATTAACAATTTTGATAAAACTAGTTTAGGTGTTCTCAAACTTTTCTGGTTCGCGGCACATTGTTTCCCCGTATGGAATTAGCGCATCCGTAATTTAGAATCAAAAATTTTCAACAATACACCTGGGCAAATAGGAATTTTCGACAATAACTTACAGTAAAAATAAGAAACTTGAGCGGCTTCTTCCTGTAGACCACGAATTATGGGTGTATTCAAGACCATCTACATTAGCATACCTTAATGCAGCTATCGATACTGAACAAAATGGCGCCGCTATCGAATGTATGGTTGTTGACATATGATCATGTGAGGTACAGAGTTTATTTTTGCTTGAATGTGGCGGTTATTCGGAGGAACAAGTTTTTAAATTTGTCGAGTCAACCTTTAATATAAGTGTGCTTTATAAGAATGGGTCGTTTATATTGTGTTTCGCGATGTAAATCCAGATACTTCAGCGTTTAGTTTTCCTGAAGATAAAGTACCTAGGAAGAAGTGGTCTATATTTATCCATCATGATATTTTTGTAATGAAAGATACTTCTGTAGTGTGTATAAATATTTTGAGAACAACTTTATTGTTAGAGAAAAGTAGATAGTGAGTCTATTCTTGTTGCTTGAAAGATACCAAAACTTATAGATGATGCATATCCCAGTATATTCCCCAATCAGTCATCCTATTACACTGTTAAGGTCCCTAAATATAGAAAAGACCCTGAGCGTATGTTAACTAGAGAAGAAGAGCTTTTTTAAAAAGTGGTGTGAAGATGATATCATTTCTTGTTTTGAAAAATTTAAAAGATAATTTTACTTGTGCATGACTATATTATTTGCATTAAAATAAAGTACGAAGTATGTACTTATATTCCATCTCTTATAATAAAATTAAATTAATTATCTTAAGAACATAAGATACTATGGTTTAGGATATGTTAAATGTTTCCCATTGGCTTTATTTGTGTGCATGTATACACACACATACATATGCATAAACTATATACATAATCTTATTAAAGATTATATATATACACACAAAATCTTGCTTAATATTGTCTGGTTATGTTTGTCTAAAGGTGGTATTTTATTAGATTAAGATTCATATGTTTTTTAATTTAAAAATATTTTATGTTTTTCCTTTATAGGAAATCTTTAATATTTATACACATTTATGGATAGGAAATGAAAAGATACTGATAAGATCTGATGATAAGATAAAGATAAGATACTGTGATTCAGGATGTTAAATGTTTCCCATTGGCTTTATTTGTGTGCATGTATACACCCACATACATATGTATAAACTATATACACACACAATACACACACACATACACACACACACACACACACACACACACACACAAAATCTTGCTTAATCTTATCTGGTTATGTTTGTCTAAAGGTGGTATTTTATTAGATTAAGATTTATATGCTTTTAATTTAAAAATATTTTATATTTTTCCTATGTAGGAAATCTTTAATATTAATACACATTTATGGATAGGAAATGAAAAAAAAATACACATAAAATCTTACATAAAGAGCACGTGTTATGTTTACCTCAAGTTGGTACATAGTTAGAAAAAGGTTTACATATTTGTTTATTTTAACAACATTTTTCTGTCTTTCCATTGTCCAAAATTTAATTTTTAATATTTATACACATTTATTAATAGTTCGTGAATTATACACATTCACTAAAGTTGGTATTTAGTTAAAATGTTTACATATTCGTTTATTCTTAAACAGATTTTCCTGGTTTACTTTGTAGAAAATGCAACTTTTAATATTTATACACACTTTGATAGGAAATGAATAATATATTCACAAAATGTTGCACAAGAACCTGCCTAAATTTGGTATTTAGTTAGTAAAAATATTTCCATATTTTATTTTCGAAATGGTTTCGCCCATTATACTTTGTAAAATAAGATGTTCGGTTTTATACACATTTATTGATGGGAAATGAATAACTTAACGTTGAATTTTAAAAAAAGTATTAAAAAGTATAGAATGGCTTACATCCGATCTATACGATGACCATCTTTGTTCGGTATTATGTATTTACTCTATATTTACCAGACCAGGTATCGATAGTAGACAAAATGGTGGAATAGAGTTCCGCGTATTAACTTCATCACGCTATTAATTTGCAATTATCTGGTTTATTACATACAGTGGTTTATGTAAGAAATAAATCAACATTAGAGTGTTACTTATTTTGTTTTTATTAAGTTAATATTGATATAGTGAAATCATACCAGGAACTTGTTTAGTAGAAAGTGTTAGAGCCACATGGGTTTGCTCTTGTGTGTCTTTATTATGACAATGCAGGCATAATATCATATTTACATTTCCTAAATAGCAGTAATTAAAGGAGTGGATAAAGAGTGTCCCGTGCAAGTTTTAAAGTAGTTAATAATGCAACTGTAGTGCATATTAACATTTTCTTACTAAAATTTGGGAATTTTCTTTGCGTAATTTTCCTTAATCTACCTCTTATGTAATAAAGGTTAAAGAAAAGGAAATATTGGAAGAACGAATGAATAGGATTATCGGGCGAGATGAAGAGAATTTTAATTAATGGTATGAGCAGGATAACATGTTTCGACTTCTTTGCAAGTGAGATTAAGACAGGACAGGTACACCCGTTCATACTATTTACAAGAAAGATCATGTCCTTGTACTTAAAATAAACGATAAATATAATGATGCCTCAACTATGTCGATTATTTTTAAGGTTTCAAATTATTTGGAAGTTAGTGTATTTAATAAAAAGTTGTGCTTACTTGTGGAGAAGTTTTAATTCATATTATTTTATATTTTGTTTACATATGGGAGATGTTGTTTGTAAACAAACTCAGATTCTAAAACACCATCGAAATATTTTCTAAGCATAAATAATATTATCTTGTAACATAATACTGCGCAAAAGTTCAGCATTTGCTATTGGCAGTAATAGGGCCACTACTTTTTACGTATGGGTCTAGTAAATATAATTGGTCCTGCATGGGCTTGGTGTATTTCTCTGCGATTTTTCCCTGCATTGAACAATTGCGCAAAAGTAAACAAGGCCACATTTCCCACTGAATGGCAACGAAGGTGCAATACTATTAGCAAAACATTCTTAATTTTTGAAATTTGTATTACATGCTCGCAGTTCTCTAAGATTAAAATGCAACTGAAGTACGTTATAACCCAGGAAATCTGGCAATCGCAGTACTGCGGATTGCTTTGGACATATGTATAGGTGGTGAAAACTTATGAATATGTATATTTTTTTCAGCACTACCATGCATAATGAAATTCTTGGGGAAATGAAAACTTGCGTGACGGTAGTAGAAGCCAGAACTAGAAATGTTCATCTCGGAAATGACCTTAGAGAGAAGTAGGAGGTGCCTTTATGAAGGGGCATGCAAGTGACTTGCTCCTACAGCTAATTTGAAGCAAGGTTGTCGTATTCTCTCTGAAAGTGGTAAAGGAGGGGAATGTTTCTGCGTCAACGCACCTTGCGGTGAAAGCAAAGGAATGAATAAAGCATGAGGAAATTGAGAGCGAAATTGAATCCCTGCTCTTGAAGTACGGGCCAAGTGACACAAGCAGGTGAGATACAACTACCCTCCACTTCCTTTTCTCCCCGGCAAAGCCAGAAGACTAAATTTCTGTAAGAAACGGAAAAAAATATTAAAATACCAGTCGTTTATCCAGCACCTTGGTATTACAAAGAAAATCGACAAAATCGCTTTTCTGTAAAAAGTTACCGTAGAAAAGTTAAAGAACTTAGGTAGTAGGTGTATTTTTATTGTTATAATATTCTATACATTACATGTATATTTTGTGCATGAGTTGTCTACCGTACATGCTTAAATAAGATACACAATTAGAGAGGAAAAGGAAAAATAAATACGAATAAAATGGGCGGGGGGGGGAAGTATGTACAGATATATGAGTGGAAACAACTTACATTTTATTTAGTTATAAATAAATGCGTTCTAAGAGCAAAATCGGTTGCTTCTAGCTTCGCGCACTTTGGCAAGAAGTGCCAATTTGTATGATAAGCAAACAGGTCCTAGGATGCCAAACTACCTCGAATTACTGTAAGCAAATTTTCCATAACCCGCGTTTTACTCAGATGCTCTCAGTGGGTAAAATCATCAGAACGTATACCCATTCCTTATACCCTCCACAAAATTGGAAAATAATCTTCTTCTTCTTCTTCTTCTTCTTCTTCTTCTATTTTAACCTTCCAACCTCCAGTTTAAACCAGGCCATTCCTAATCTTGCCTTTCCCTCTAGAACGAGCAGTTTAATTTCATTTCATTTCATTCGATAGGCTCAAGGAAACTTTTGTGTTACACTTTGCCGCGATTTCCTATCTTTTGAAACTCTCCTTGTTCTAATCCTTTTCCATGCATTTTTATTATTTTCATTTCCTCGTTGCCATAATGAACCAATGCCAATTCCTCATGGGCCATCTTTTCTTGCTGCAGCCCAAAACGTTGGTGTTATATTTTGTATCATGTAGCTCGAAGTGCGAACTGGTCTCTCTGCATTGGTTTGAGTCATTGTTTCTCATCCTAGTTTTACTATGAACCATATCTTCATAGCAGCCCACTCCCCTCATGATCCCACAATTTTGATGTTCCTTTGGAGAGTTTGAGAACCATTTTCCAAAATCCACTTGCATTTTATTTACATGTCCAGCTCTACACACCCCCATATGTCACTTTCATAAGGCAGAATAGACTTAGTCATACCGTATACACTGTCTACCTGGAACGCAAATCAGAGACTTATTTAGTTCATGTTGTTCTTTATAATTAATTGAAGTGTTATTTCCATTTCCAGTTCATATTAAAAATTACAAAAATGTTTTTTTTTACATTTGCATTTCTTGTTCACTGTAGTATGGTTTTTCACACGTAGCTATTTTTTCCGCAAGCTAAGAGATCATTGGCTCATGCAATGAAAATATGAATTATATTCTCTTTCTACATTGTTGCAGGCTGGAGTATCAATAGTAGTTTTAATTTTTCCAAAATTATACAAGTGATTCATAAAAAACAACTTTTTTTACAGTAGTTTACAGAGTGAATCACTTAAAACTACCATCGCGAATATTTTCGAAAAGAAAGGCGTTATTTGATGTGCTATTTTCACCGAAATGAAGTTCAGACAAAGGTTTATTCAATGGAGCCCTTTTAAAAGTCCAACACTTATTAAAATGATATATATAGCGTAAAATTACATTTTTTCAAACGAAACAATATTTACTTGAAGAAAATAAGGATAGACGAGATTAGATTGTCAGCACGAATTTTTGCAAGATTTTAAGTCAATTAAATGAAGAGATATCATATACAGGACTCGGAATTTCAGATCCTTTTTAGGTTATTAGACCAAAAGCAGTATATTTCCCAGATATTAGACAAAAAACAGTGCATATCTATTAGCATTTTATCTACAATTTCGGGAAATTGTAACTGGATAAACAGTCCTCCACGAAATTTATATTTTTATCCTATACTTGCATAATTAAAATGCAGCAGATGTGGCCCACCTGAAAAACCTAAAAATTACACATGTGTTTACAAAACATAAGCTGAAATGGTTAACATATGGCTCTGTTATAGCCAATTTTCATTAACTTGTAACATATCGTTTCTCTTTGTTTTTCAGTGCGCAGTTACCATTGTAACGTGTTTACAAATCTTGCACCTGAATTTCGAAGGAACATCTACAATATATTTCAAATCAGTACAATTTTCCATACATATTTAAAATCGCTGCATGTCATTATGTTTCAACTTAAACAATATCAGCCTCCTTCAGTGATAGAGCATGTAAACATAACTGTAAACGTTCCTTTGTTTGAATCAGGTTTAATTGTGATATCTTTGTCAACAAACTGTGACATTATTGTATTAGTGCATTGAAATACTAACAGAAATAATATATTACTGAGTTACTCGAAACAGGCTGTCACGGGACCATTTGTTGATCACGACACTTGATGTTTTTGAATTAGATATGTAATATTTAGACTTTCAGATGGATAAAGTTTATTTTACCCTTTCGAATAACATTTCCTTGTTCGATACATTATATATAATCAGAATATTCCAAGATTATCTACTTCACAATCGAAAAAAGATGATATTCCATTTATTTTTTCAGCAGCTTTCTTTAATCTTGGATTTGCTTATAGCACAATGGAGAATGAATTGGGCTAGGGCCCTAGAGTGAATTTATTTCCAAAGTTCTTCAGCCTGATTAGCTGCCAGCGAAATCCGGGTTCATTAGTGCGGTAATTAATTCCTTTCATTCATCCTCCCGTAGACCCTTGGCAGCGACATGGGACGAGCAAAGTTTCAAGAAGACATAAAATACAGTGAAGTTTACTTTCATATATGTTCATAATACAGTCCCTGGTCACTATTAGATGCACCGTAAATTTAAATGTACTATGAGATTGTGAGGGCAAAAATATCAATTATGGAGTTACACTTCTTTCAACATCTATACAGAATTTAAAATGTATAAACACACTTGTGGTGATATTAAGGGTGTATTATTCATTTTTGTCAAGTATATACAATTTAGTACATAGTCAATCTCTCATGGCAGTTATTAAGACTTTGACTTATTTTCACATACTGTTAATGATGCTTGTGTTCTCTCTTGCATCTGTGGATGGTCATACTAACTTCGATTATCTTCTCAATAAGTTAAGTTTTTGTGGAAATCACTTACTTCGCCACTTCCTTCTTCACCGGCTGCCAAACATTATCAATGGGATCCATATCTGGTAAATTTCCCGGTCAGAACAACAAACAGACATTCTTTTCTTGCAGAAAATCTATCACAGATTTTTCAATGTATCATTTGGCCCCATTTTGCATAAAAATAAACTGTTCTCTATTTGGGAACCATTCTATTAGTTGAGGAAGCAGGCTGCTTCTAAATACCTTCTTGTTTTGGTCTTGTCCCATTGTCCCTTGAACGACATATAGACGTCCAGAGTCTTTACCACTGATGGCTGGCTAAATCATTACTTTAGTGGATGTTTTACAATCTGCACAACACAATCTCACATGCTTTTCACAAGGATTCCATCGCACAAACGAAACTTTGTTTGCCAGAATTTAAAAAATACTCTCACCACCAAAGCAAACCTAAATAATAATAAATTGCAATTGATAATTTGGTTTAAAGACGGATATTAGATCATTAAAATAATTTTAACGTTAACATTTATTTATTTATCAATTGCTAGAAGTGCAGTTTTTGTCATCCTTTTTACAGTCATAGCAGGTCTGTGTGTTTCTAGAATTACTACTGAAAGTCTGAGACAACATGTGCTGTGATGCCATCGACTTCAAGGTCAAATTTAATTTATTTTGCGCTAGAAAACCTATTTCCTTAAGAAATATTTTTAAGCAACGATTTGCCCTTGGGGTGAAAATTAGTTTTCGGCCACTTTATTCACCTTGGAGGGCTTCATTCTACAACCAATTCATCTTAATTCGCCTAACAGATGCTTAAGATACCTCCAATCTTGGAGAAAATTCCCGATTTGAAAAAAATATTAGTGTAAATCAATGCTTTTAGCTCTGGCATCTTTCGAGATGTTAAATCACATGATTTTTGCAAGTAGTTAACAGTTTTCACACAGAATTACTGTTAGTGAACATAGAACATTAAATTTCATGTTTCAAGCTATAAATTTATTGTATAGCAACAACGTGGACTCTTACATGAATGAAACATCATAACAACGTGTCCCCTATAATGTTCGGTGAGGAATAACAATGATAGAAGAGCCATATGATAAACATAATAAAGTAATTACAAATATTAGGGTTCGTCTAGTAATATGACCAGGACTACACAGTAAGATGGTTTATTAATATATATAAACAAGTGCATCAAGCGGTAGAGGCGCTCGTAAAACTAGAGCTGCAGTCATTTTGTTTTCTACTAATTTCTTTTTACCCCATCGCTTTTTATTGGTAATTACATCAGTTTCCTCAAAATTTCCACCAGTTTATGAAATTATTTTACAGAATAGGGTTCATTTCTCAATTCATGCCATGTTCGAAATCTCAATGCACTGGAACATTGTCTATTGCGTCCGTAATAACACTGAACGAGAGCAATACGAACTCATTTTAAAAATTGTTTGAACATTTCTGTCAGTATTCTAAACCACAATTGTTTATATAGGCATGTCATAGTTACCATAGCAACAAAAATGTAACAAATGCATATGGAATAAACCTTAATTCCTTAAACTATATTTTTAAGGAACAAAACAGTTAATGCGTATAGAAGTTATAGCAATTTCAAACGGGGCACTTGCTCTAAAATAACCCTATACTTTATAATTTTAAAAGATCAGAACTATTCTACTTTTCTATCCATACACACACAGTGCTGCGATTTATCTAGTACTTCCTTGACTTAACAAACAATATGAGTGAATTCTGCTTGGTGATTTTTAATTCGCGAGGCCGCTTTCACGGTCGGCAGTTGACCTAACTCTTCAGTTCTCGTCTCGTTCCTATGCTTCAAAGCCGGCCAAGGGGATGGAAGAGTTTAACTCTAGAACGTGCTGACGTATTAAGTATTCATTAGGCGGCGTAATACAGTGTATTAATTGTGTTAATATGGCTATGCTCAGACATTTTATTGCCCAAAGAGTATTTATTTATAATTCGTACGTGATGTACTGGGGTTGTTTCATGAGAGATTTTCTGATATTCAACTTTCAAATCGAAGTTCGATTCACAGATTTTTAAATACTTTCATGAAACGGGGAGTATTCTTGATAAAAAGCGTACGCGGCCACGTACAGTACTCACATAAGAAACGTTAGAGGACATTAGACATGTTTTGGAACGTTCCACTTAACAAATAACTTCTTCCCCAGCAAATGGGAATATTCTGTTCCTCTGTTCAAACGACTACCTGAAGTTAAAACCCTGTAAAATTACTGAATGCAAGATTTTAAACCGTGTGACCCTGCATTCAGGAGTAGATGTTGTGAATAGATTTTGGATATTTTGCATGACGGAGAAATTGACTCGAATCTATATTTCTTTACGGGCAAATCTTGGTTCCACCTAAGTGGGTATGTTAATTCACTAAACAACGGATACTGGAGACAGAAAAACCTAACCTGCTCTACGTGGAACACCTGCATGATCAAACGATAGGGGTGCGATGCTCTATTAACCGCCTAGAGAATAATAGGGCCTATTTATTTTTGATAATATAATTTATGTACATGTTTTGCAACTCTTTCCCGTGAATTAAATGTGAGGGAAATTGGGTTCGCGACTTTCCAATAGGACTCTGCAACGCCACATACAGCCCATGTCTCCTTGAAATATTCGACGATAGAGCCATTACTAACAACATATGGACCTCTCAGTAGCCCGATTTAGCGTCCTGCAATTTTTATCTCTGGGTAACATTAAGGAAAAACTGAACAAAACAAATCCACGCACACATTCAATGAAAAATAACCTTTGTGAAGCAATTTCTTCCTCTCTCATAGGGAACTGCAGAGGCCAATGGTTGATTTCATTAACCAATGCCAAAAATGTATTGAACATGCATCTTCTTGCTTGATAATAGCGAGTAATAATGTCTTATGCGACAAACATAGCTACAGACTTTCTGATTCCCGGTACCAGCTTTAGTCGGCTGTTATGCTGGGCGGTCCTGCGAAGGAAAAATCACCCCTTATTTTGCAAATGTGACTTACTGGTTTTGAACGGTTCGCTACGGGACGGGATCGACTGCCTATCGCCCGGATTATTTTACTAAGTAAAGTGAAGTGCAAATAAACTTACCGTTCCAGGATATACGAGTACACTTCTGGAAAAGTGCAAAATTATTATGAGAGAGCTTGGTATGACAACTTTCATTTGAAAACTGTAGCTAAATTTTTTCTACTGTGGTCATTTTTGTATCACAGGCGCATTAGAACGCGTGGCTTGCTATTCAAAGGTATATTGGTAGAAAGTGTACTTAAAACAAAGCGAGAGGGTTCGGCTTAAATGTCTCTTTCTATGTTAGCAGAATCGAAAGGTTGAGTTCGAAGACGGTTTAAGGTAAACATTCCTGTTGCATATTTTATGCCTTGCATAGGTTCGTAAACTTTTGGAAGACGCAAAGTGTTTATCATAAAGAATGCAAACTTAAGCAAAGCATATCCATCCAGGAGAAAGTCAAGTTGGAAATTTCCTATAAATCTCTTCAGTTTTCCTTCAACATACTGTGTTTTGTATATTTTGCTGCAAAAGGCTACAAATTGAAACTTGATGGTGTGCAAGAAATACTACCTGGTTATACGGAAAACAGGTTACAGAGTTAGAAATAACTTTGGGATTTGACTCCTCTTGAGGGTTATACAAGACTTATCATTTCAAAACTGAATAACTGTCTATTATACATAAATTCAATTTAAACAAAAACAAAAAAGAACATTGATTAGATTTCACTCCCAGCCATTCCTACTTTCAAATTTCAAATCTTTATCTTGTAATGCATACTTAAATTTTAAAGAGAATTACATTGTTATTACATATTTTGTATTCTCTCTTCGCCTGGGAAACCTAAATTGTTGTAAATGTATGAATTTGTACGGAATAAAATAACAATTACTATTCAACATTTAATATAATAAATACGTTTTTGTAATAAGTTGTTTCAAAATGGTGTATATGCTAGAGTATAGAACAGAATGTAGAAGTGTTCCTAAATAGGCAGTATTACTGTCTAGCCAACAATGAAACATATTATGAACATTAATTTAGTAAACGTGATCCACAATAAATTGTGTTTTCCTTCTACAACTAACTGACATACTTAATTGTCTAAAATCAAACAATTCAGATTACTAGGTAAGTATAGAAAGCAAACAAAGTGTGACAAGTCTAAGGAAGGGATTTTAAGGTGCAGCACATTTATAAAAATAAAGTTATTTTCATACTAATCTTTAATATTTATATTTTGGAACATGAAATTAAGCAAATAGAGAAATATTGTAGCACTTTTTGAACATTTTCGCGGGATTAGCATATATATCTCGCTCGTTGATACTTCAACACTTTTTTGAAAATTTCATTACATGCTTTTTTTAAAAAAATTGAAGGAAAAAAATATTTTTCACTCTTTTTGAACAGCTACATAAAATTATAGTCTTATTTTGTGGAGCAGACGAGAGATGGCATATTTGTAAATTTTCAGCCTCAATATTTTCCAAGATATTTTAACAAAACAGGCAAGAGAAAACTCAAAATTCAGTTAAAGCTATTTGCCAGAACAGTTGCCTATACGGTCCCAGCACATTTTATGTAAAGATGACTCAAATCTGTAGTTGCTCTACTTGATTGTGTTGTGTTGCTGAAGCCCGAGCACTCTATCACATATCATCGTAACTGATGGTCTAATTATTCAATGTGGCGTATGCGATCTAAATACTGCGATCGATGAGAAGCATCAAAGAAACCAACTTATCTTTTCCGGCAAGCAGGCGAAGAATATTGAACTGCACAAGTCGCAATCCAAGCAAACAACCTTGAGACGTACTTTCACTTTAGGATCAAAAATAGGGGTCATCCAGTCAGTTCTCTACACATATTACCATGGCATTAGTTCAGCAAGAAATTCCAGTCAAGATAACCATCCTATATTCAAATCATCTCTCGAGAATTTCATGCACAGGTCAGTATGAGAGCACCCAGAGTAAAAATTACACAAAGCCATCTTATAAAAGTTTTAGAGAAAATAAAAGAAGCGATTAAACCACCGATACGTTGCATGTGCTGGCTTTCCATTATCTGGTGAAAAGGTAAAATCCCCATGCTCTTTGAGATGTACTCACTCGAGAAGACAAGATGCTCTCACAGTAATTCAGTCGTTCAACGATGCATGCCGCTGTGGCCAGAGGGCATACAGTACGAAAATGTCACGCTTCTTGTGCCTGATCAAACATCCTGCATGCTTTTGGCTTTCCAACAACTGGAGGTCATGCACCGCAACCTCAACCATGTGACATATATTGCGTATGGATTACGCCGTGTTTGTAAAAGAGTCAGGGAGGAAAACGGCTTCATTGCTGTTCTGAAGATTTTTGTGAAGGCCTCAAATCATCAACTTTTTCACCGAGAGGTTACTGGGCTCCTGCTACCACAATTTCATGTCATAAGAGGGGGTATACTTGAATAAGATGCGCAGTTTTCTTATGGGAAAACTTTGAAACAAATCAAAAGTTTCAGATAAGCTCTAGACTCAAGGACTCAACAGCCGTCAAACATGCCCAACAATTCCTCAACGATAAAGACCTAAGGTTAAAACTTTTTCCAGTATTTGCCTGATATGATTCGGCGTTTAGCAGAAGATATGGAGGAGGAACAGTGAAAGAAGTTGACAACTGTGAGGGACAACCGTGAAGGATTTTCAAAGCCAAACTTGAATTCATTTTGAGGAACAATTTGGGTGTGGTAGTCTTTGCAGCTTACGGTGATCTCCCTTTCCGGGTGTTTACAAAATGTTCCATTGGTCTCAGTAAATGTTGAGCGGAGTTTCTCCTTATATAAGAATCTCCTGAGCTCCAAGTTCATTTTAAATCAGAAGAGTTGTGCGTAATTCAGTGTAACAAATTGGTTGAATCCCATTAAATACCACGTTTACTTCCTAAATATTGATTACTTTGTTATCTGCTACGTGTTTTAATAAAAATATTAAAGTACTTTATCAACACTTTTTTCAACATTTTTGTTACATTTTTAGAACCTTTTTTCCCCTTTCCTACCGTAATTTGGCACCATGAACTCCGTTCTTTAAACAATAACAGTTTTTTTTTAAATTTAAATCTTAAAAGGTAGGGATAACATAAATTATAAACGGGAGGTGACTGAAAGTAAGGGGTTGGAACCTAACATGTATCTGCATTTATTTTAAACTTCTCCCTCAATATTTAAACTGACGTGTTTTTTTGTTTAAATTGAATGCTATTTAAATAGTTATTCAGAATACGATGCCTAGATGCCACTATAAGTTCATAGCAATATGTTAAAATGACTTGTGTCCCTTTAATGTGGAGATGATCTCCCCAACACCTCTAAGCCTGTGTGGTTTCTATTTATAGGGACTTGTATGTCCCTTTATTGTGGATCCCTAGCCTTCTAAATGCCGCGACATGATAGTGTATTTTGTATATTTTAGAGAACTTTAAAGGACAAAGGTGTATTGCAAAATCGCGCAAATCTCGCAATGTTATCGAAATAAAAAAAACTATACACACGTTCAGGGATTAAAGTGGGTATGGACAGGATCGGAAATTGGTAGAGTTACCAAACGTACTCATTTTCAGGGTACACACTTTTGTCTCGTCTGTTTTGGGCTCTTTTCACATAAGTTGGTGAGGGATATGGGTTTCAACTCCAAAAAATAACAATAAAATGAGTGAATTATGGGTTCTGTTGGTTTTGTTACACTATAGTTCAAGTTCATTGTAGACAGATTTAACTTAAAGTAATTATTTGTTATTTTATGTCCAACAATTATTCAACGAGAGACTTTGAATCACTTGTAAAACGCGCACTGGAGCTTGGATCGCCAAGCGGAAGAAACACAGCTTTAAATTCAACACTTAGTTGCTGTTGGGTGAAACAAGTGCGCTGAACAGGTACTAGAAATTATTGCTTTTTATATTTTCTTGTGTCGAGCAGGTAAAATATCACAGCCAAGGTTAAGGTAAACGAAGAGCTACAAGAGTTAGGTTGGGTTTGATTAGATTTAGCTTAAGTTATGAGATTAATATTCATGTTTTAGTGACAGAAGTAAACGTAAAAATACATATTTTTCAAACTATATGAAATATGTGGCATTAATAGTATTGTTAATTGGTATGCTTTATCTTATTTTTATCATTTTAATATTCGCCATTTTGTTTTGCTTGTTTACCATTCAATATTGTTACCTCTATGCTACTGTTATTACTGTCGCATTACTATTCTGTTTTTTTCTTTCATGTTTATTTTTATGTATATTATCTTAATTATTCTTTTATTCTGTCTGATTCTTCCTATATTAAATTTCTATTACTTTTATGACATTTTAACCATTATTCCCTAATTCTTCTACTTCCAAATTTTAACCTCATTAGCAGTAACTTGGCGATATCTTTCGCTGTCGCATGACCTTCCGTCACTTTTTTGTTTTTCTTTTATTTATTCAGAGCAAAGGCGCAGTAGAACACACGGGCCAACCAACTAATACAATGCATCAATTGGATTTTTATAATGGTAATATTATAGAGTGTTTGTTGCTTATCGTCATTTAAATATATTGTGTTATAAATAAAATGTTAGAATATTGTGAAATATTGTTTTAACTTTTATCTGATCATATTGTCATGAGTCATAGGTTATCTTTCTGTGCCCTTTTCTCACTTTGACAACAATGTGAAATTTACACACAACAATAGTAATTCCCTACACTATTGATCAGTTAACTTTTTGTATCAATCATTCATTGTTTGATCCTCTGAAAACATCTAAAATTATTCCTGTGCTACAAAAAGGTGACTAATATTATTAACAACTATAGACCTATAGCAATCATTCCTATTTTTGAAAAAAAAAAAAATTGAAATCATTATGAACAGACAGTTGAACAATTATTTCGAAACGAATAAATTATTTTCTGCGTCACAATTTGGCTTTAGATCTAAGTTATCTACTTTAAAGGCTATTGAATCTTTGATACAAGATTGTAGACAAATAACTGTTGTAAAAGGAGAAAACTCTACCGTTGCTGTTGTAAATATTGGTGTGTCTCAGGGCTCTGTTTTGCTTCCTTTTTGTTTTTAGTGATGATTAATGACCTATCTTTCAATTTGAATTGCAATTTCATTGCCGGCGATACATATAATTTTCACTTTAAAATAATTTTCGAATAATAATTTTCATTATGCCAAACTACTTGATATTACAGCTAACTTGGGACAACTATATTGACTCAGTTTTTGTAAAGTTTTCTCTTGTTATTGATTTATTAAGCCAATTAAGACGAATTATATCCAGGGACCATATGGTGAACTTTATATGATTTTTTTCCATAATATTTTATTTTATGGTTTGCACATTTGGGGCAATGGATCCAAAGTCAATAAAGTTTTACTACTGCAGAAAAGACTACCGGCATTATAGCTGGTTCTCCGTTGTTGACCTCTTTCTATTGAATTAAGCATTTTAATTATCATTAACCAGTATATTTTTAATTATTTATTTATGGTCAAACTAATTTGCACCAAGTACAGTATCAATTTGACAACCATACATATGCTATTAGAAGCATTACTTTATATTAAGGCCTAATGTCAGATTAAGTAAAAAACCAAATTTTGATTTTTTAATGTGGCTTTAGATATGTTCAACAGATAAATGCCTACTCCGCTAGTTTAAGTAGATTTAAAGTCATTTTAAAAACTTGGCTTATCAATAACACTTTTTATAAACTTGATGCACTTTTTACTGTAGTAATATTATTAGATTTTAATTTTTGTACTTACTTCACCATTGCCCGTACTATAGTGTATTAGTTCTGGTAAATAAATAATTGTAATTGCAGAGAATTTTATAATTTAATTTCCGATTGCGAAAGTATAGATATCAAATATTTCTTTTTACGAAATTTTCTGACCATCTGTGAATTTAGGGCCTTCATCACAACAAACGGCACGGCGACCAGAAGTGCAATGTAACACCGCAGCATTAGTCTACCCAGGGATTACTTTGTATTATTTGATGTGGCAAACAATATACCCTCCACAAATAACACTATGCTAATAATAGAATTGTAACAACCATCGTTCTCTAACATGTTACCATATTTGTTGATTTTTCTTTAAGCTACTTAAGTATCACACTTTTAAAAGTATCCAAGAAGCATGTTTTATGACTAAACTGTAATTTTGAATTTACATTTTACGTTTAACATGATGGTACATAAATAGGATTTTTATTTCAAAATTTGCAATGTTTGATGAAACCACTTGTAGACTATAACACATAGCAAACAATTAATATAAAATTTTAATAAATTATTCTGTGTATTTAGAATCCTTTTTATCAAAGGTTAAGTTGTTATTCAATTCCTTCTTTCATAGCATTGTCTGGCAATAGTTAAATTATTTCGTAATTTACAGAAATGAGCAGGAAAATAACACGTTATGGTATAACTAATGTAATTATTTTCTTTTTGCTTAATGTAATTAGTTGATGTACGGCTATATCTAATTCTGAAGGAAACTGTTTTAGGGTGCAAGTTTCACAGCACGAGCAGTACATTTGTCTTTCTCACCCTTGCTTCAAAGAAACATTGTTTCCCATCTCGTGAATTCAATCGCGAGACTTAAATGTGTAAAGAGAATTTTTTTATTACTTTACGAGTTTCGTGGTGCAGCGTCGTAAATGAATTGTTTTATTTTCATAAGGATTTGGGTTTTAAATATTGCAAATGAAAACACGTTTGAAGGGTGATACTTCTTAAAAAAATTAAAGTTAAAACATATTTAGAATGAAACGAATATCTTGCCAATTATTCACAGTTTCACCAACGTTACAAATATAACATCTCTATAAAACTATTGCAGGCGTTGTCTGTGAAACGATATTTAGTCATTCAGACCCTTTGCTTGTTCGTGTCAGAATTTACTTTCTTTAGTCAGCTGAGTATTTCTGTGTACTAAAAGAAATTTGTGGTTTTCAAAATAAACGTACTCGTATATATAGACAAGGGTTTGAAAATAACTGACACAGAATAATAGGAGTATCTTTTCCTATCTGATTCCTATTTTGAAATTTTAAAATTATACTAGTAATTGCTCCAACGTTTATTGGAACTTACATGCTTTTCATGTCAAACTTCATTGGCATATCGTTCTACACTACATTGTTGTTAAAGCAGTTTAGAATAACCAGTTTGCAGTTTGTCACATACTAGACACTTACCTTCGGATTTAGTGTTGCCATTGTTCGATATTAATTAATTAATTAATTAATAATAATAATAATAATAATAATAATAATAATAATAATAATAATAATATTTAGGATCTGTGGGTTAATAGCTTTCAACGCATTCCCTTCGTTTCCTAAGAATGCTTATGTATTTACAGCTCCTATTATTTTAGGTAAGTTTAAAAATTCTGGTTGTGCTGCACAACATCATAGAATTTTCTCCATATTATGGGTATATAAAAATATTCTTCGTATTGTATACTTTATATATTTCCAATCTTTATTAAAACACTAGGTTGCATTTTTTGATAGAACAAAGAAGAACAACAAATCTTATAAGTAGCAAAAAACGAGCAATAAAAATAATGGTAGTATTTAAAGTGTTGTCAAAATATTAGGAATATTTAAAGCAGCTAAATATTTATTTTATTTATTTAATGTTTAACATTTCAAGTCATCTGCGTCCAATACAATTCAGGGCGTGAAACGGCCGACAAATTTTGCTCAAGGCCTCTTCTTTCAGGTTTGAGCTGCTTTTACGTGCCGTAAATATGCGACACGGGACCTACGACTTCACTTCTCTTTCGAAGGAAGTCATACTTAAGATTTTTATACCTGAAATAATCAATCGACCTTGGTCAGGATTGAACCAACGATCTTAGATCTACAAGGGAAATATGGTTACAGCAAGATCACCGGGACCGACATTTAGTTGTTGTAATACCCTCTTACTTCGTTAGATGTGCTAATATGATTAATGAAAAGCTTATGTATATACTTCCATATATCATACAATTTATTTATATAATTATAAAGTCTTAAGTTTTGTGCAATTTATTTATATAATTATATAGTCTTAAGTTTTGTAATTGTGTTTATTACTGTATGTATTTATATGTACGAAACACAAGTTTATGTTTAAATCAAATAGTGGAATAAATAATGAAATGAAATGCAAGTTATTATTACTCATAAAACTTGCTGTTTATTGACCGAACTTGAATAATCTTAACGTGTGAAATATTTTGCATTGTCGAAAGGGATATTATGGGGTATGTAAAAGAAAAATTCACACACACACACACACACACACACACACACACACACACACACACACACACACACACACACACCAAAGACTTCTCTAAAATTTTACCATGAAGACAACTCTACTTTATTAATATTCAAGTCGTTAGAGGAAGAAAGTCTGTTAAGCGCTACAGAGCATCAAAGAAAAGTGTGAAAGGGATGTCCATTCTTTTAGGCATGATCTTTGAACAACATTACTGCAGTTTAGAAAAATGTTTCAAGAGGTCTTATACAAAAATGCAAAATAAAAACGCCACAGTTTTCTTTTGTCTTTAGATCCACAACCTCTTTGTTTGCCCTTGACTTGCCTTAATATATTTTCCATTCGTACCTTTTCAACTCATTAATCGTCCAGATACTTATTCGCATGCAGATATTTAAACCCTCTTTGGGGTTTCTATATACAGAGTTATTTTTAAACTGCATTCACGGTTTAGAGCAGCGCAAGATTGGCCAGGTTCACCCCTGTAGCGTGTTAAAACAATTTCCTCGCTCTGGCTGCACGTAGACTGTCAGTCGTAACTTGCTGTTAAGAGAGCAGGTATTATTTCTGTATTTGTGTTATTAAACTCAATTTTCAATTAAGAGATGAGTTTAACTCACCCTATAGCTGCGTCAATTATAAATGACTAGTCTTGTGCCTGGACACCGAGAAGCTCTAAGCAATCCGCAACCAAGTGTAGAGTATTGCTTGGCGGTAACTTACCCCATTACACAGCTCTCCTGTAGGTGCGAGAGGAGAGGCGCTTTCACTGTAGCTTGAACTGTTTTGATTTTTCGTGCTCTCGTTCAAAGCAAAGGTTGTATGATTGATAAACACTTAAAAATGTATCCAAAACAATAAAAGGCAAGGCTCTATTAGTTTCAGGTTTTAGTGAAGAAAATTTTACTTCAGTGAATTGTATTGAAATGTCACCCCTAGAAGAGAGAAGAAATAAATTCTACAAAATTAACCCCCATATTGCAGAGAAATTTAAAGAAAATATCGAGTTAAAATTAGAAGAATTACTTAAACAGTTTTGTGGCATAATAAAGAAAATTTCATCAAAATACACGAGAAAAGAAATGTGTGACTGTAGACGGACATCATTTCGAACTATAACAAAGATTAATATTTATTAACAAATAAAAAATATATGCATGCTATAATTATTAAATTTGTGTGAGCAGAAATGCGAGGGATCTTTGCTCCGCGCTGATTGCGTTTACACAGTCCCAAAATTATTCTCTGAGAAAATATGCCTAATATTGCAGGAAGTGATTTGAGTTGTTATTAATACAAAAATACTAAAGCGGAAAATTCTGTCTCTCAAAACCAAATCGCATGGAAGTTGCGAACCTAATACACTTAAAGATCTAAAATAGCAATGACGTCACTAAGCTGACTTGTGCTACTTCGCATTCCTGTGTTGCATCATTTTGCTGAGTAGGCTTCAAATATCTTAACCACCTTCTTCTTTTCGTTTTGTTAGATATGGAAGTGCATTTATTTTGAGCTACCTCATCAATTACTGATCAAATCAACAAAGGATTATTCACAGGCTCGCTGCTCTTTTGTTCTCCACATATTTTTTACACTTTTGCAGGCATCAGCTCATTAAATGGAAGCAATGTCATAACAGTGTTACGTTTCAATACTTTCAAGATGTGTTGCACCTGATATAAATATTTCAGGAAACCAGGTGGATAGGTCTAGGGGCCTAGGAAACCTTACAAACAACTTTCTTGCAACTACCATTTTAATTAATTTCTCTGGCGGAAACAGAATCTATGAGGACTTTGGCAGAATCTATTTTTTCAAATGAGTTATTTCGGAAAATGCCAAGGAAACAATTTCAATACCTTATCTTATTCAACGGTAACCAGTGCCGAATATACTAGTACATGTATTAGTTGCTTATCATGAGAATTGCGACTAAGAGCTGTGATTGCAAATCTTATACATTCCTTGAGATGTACTCCTTTAGAAAAGTATTTTATTTTCATAGTATGAATACACTTTACATTGCCTGCATGCTTAAACTTATTTATGTGACTTAGATAAATCATAAAACTTTACTTTATACCGTGCGGTCAGTTTTGTTTTCCCCCGGAGTGTTTTGCCTATGGGCGAGCGCGCCGCTCGTTAGCCGGTGGAATTAGAAGAGGGAGATACCAAAAATAGAAAGTAAATGGTTTCAGCTTATTGATTTTTAGGGACTGTAATGTCGGTAAAGATAGGCACCATTCTATACATTCACTAATACTTGTTGAAAGTTAACAGAATAGTATCAGCATTTAAGATTTAATATTTAAACTTAGTATTGGTACCTGGTAATATTTTTTGTATACACTTACAACTTCTTCTTTTTTTTTGTGTGTGTGAAAAGATCAATACACAACATTGTTACACTCCCGAATGTGTTTAGCAAATAACAACGCTGTAGGAAATACTTTTTTGTTACGTGAATGAGAAAATAACTAAATAATAACGACAATAAACCCAAATGCTAATTAGATAATTAATTACACAGTAACTGGTAATTAGTAGTGTTCATAGCCTCAAGAACTAAACGATGCACTGCAATTCAGTAAACATGCTGTTCACTGACTGACGTCATCGCAACGGATAACCGTCAGATTTATTGGTGTGTAAGCTGAAACCTCATTTGTACTACAATACACAGGAATTTCGTTTCAAAACTTCCCAGTCTGAATTACTGCCTATTTAACATATTCAATTTAAACAAAAAACACGCTAATTTAAATATTGAGGGGGATGTTTAAAACCAATATTGACTACATTTTAGGTTTCGCTTCTCCCAGCCAACCCTAATTTGAAATTTCAAATGGCACCCCCTGCCTTTTGATGCTATAAGGACGCAGCTGTTATCAAATATTTTAAATTTGTTTTACATTTGCCTGACAACCTTTAATGTTATATTGATGTTTGAATTTAAACATAAGAATAATATATAAACTACTCAGCATTTAATGTAATAGCGTAGCCGACTTATGAGATAGGTGATCCATAGCTGTTCAATAAATAATGATCATATTTTTTGACAAAATATCTGTAAACATTCTCATAAGGTTGATTATATATTTTTCAAGATAGCTCTGTTGGATGCAGTGTACTTGCCCAGTCTTCAATGACATGCTGAAAACCATTTTTTGACAGGTCCTTCAGAATCTTCTCAGCAGGCTTCACCACTGCTTCTAATGTTGGAAAATGGCTTCCACGAAAGGGGGAAAAGGTAAAAGTCACAAGGGTCTAAATCTGGACTATAGGAACGATGAGGCAAACACATACCATTGCTTTTTGAAAAATCTTCAGCAACAACATTTGTGGCCATGCTTTATCGTGTTGCAGCATCCAGCTTGTTGCATGCATGTGGTCTTTTGGGTGTGATATGCCCTAGCAGTGTTTTCAGGACATTTCTGTAATGTTTTCCCGTTGCAATTTTGTTTCTTTATTTTGTTTATTTATGGACGCTCTTCAACATCCATCAGCGTCCAATTCTATTCAGGGCGTGAAACAGCCGACAAATTTTGCTCAGAGACCTCTTCTTTCAGGCTTGAGGTTCTTTTTCGTGCTGTAAATGTACGACACGGGACCCACGGCTTTACTTCCCTTCTGAAGGAAGCCATACTCAGGATTTTTACGCCCCGAAAAAATCCATCGATCCTGGCCGGGTTTGAACATCATTGTTCATTGCAAGTGCAATCATGAAGTGGGAGAAAACGCGACACAGTGGATATGAACACTGTTCTATATCATTATGTCCTTAATATTTGTGCGTGGTTTTATATTAGTTACATCTTGTAATAAACTGCACACTTTGCCCTCATGAGGCTGGGTGAACCACTTTGCAGACCTTCCTAACTTGGAAAAATTCCTAAGTTGATAGCGGGAATCGAATCGGGACTAAGGAAATGGTCTTTAAATAACGTTGCAATATGTAAATTCTTTCCATGCAAAATGTACTAGAAACTATTAACACCAAATTGCCTGTGATATGCCTATGTGACCTTGTGTGAAAACTTGAGGCTGCCAGATGCCGTCGCTAATTTCCATAGACCCCCTAGGGTTCTCCATATAACGCATATTGGGACCAGTTTGTTGAAATTCATCGTGAGCTTGCAGCACATACATTTACTCTTTCCGCGTTTCTCCGAAAGGTTGCGCTTTTTGTTGCTGTGTCTTTCTTCTACATACGCATGCATTTGGCAAGCTGACAATTCAATTAGAGAAAACTAGAGGGCCGTGTTTTGGGAATGCTGTATATTTAAGCTCTACATTAACATAGTACTGCCTGCAGAATTTGTTTTCAACTAAACTGCTTTCTCCCTATTTCTTCACACAGCTAACGTTAAAAACATTTAAAAATTTGATAAACTATATTGCACATTCACTTAACAAACACTGTATGATAAAAACACAAATTTAAGATTTTATTGGGGTTTATCGTAGTTTTGGTGTAATGCTTTTTTGATAATGGGATTTAGAGCAAAACATGGGTATTATTGTGCATTGATTATAAGGCGATACCATTATCCTAAATATCTGTGAATTAGACTGTCCAGGGATACCTAAGAATTAAAATATAATCCCTGTCAGGTTAGTCGGTCGCAGAATTTTAGTCGGTGACATCCCGAATACATGTCCCAAACTTGCCACCCGGTCGATCTAAGGGCATTTCGAAAATATTAAAGTTGAAATGGTATTCACAAATTTTTTCCTCAGAGTATACTGGTCACGATAGTGGGCTGGAAGGTATTTCAAAGTCGTAGAATTTAAATTATAATAATTTTGTAGTTTAAACACTTTACATTTCAGAACATATTTGAATGCATTTTGGGAATGAACTTCATATTCAGATTGCAACTTTATAATGGAAAAAAATGATTAAAAAGAGAGATAGGGAGTACATAAATTAGAATTCTTAGATTACGAGAAAGCACTTAATAGATTAGAATCAAATTATTGTGAGATATAATATCTGATATAACACATTTTCCTATATAATAATATTATTGTTATACACTTAGTAACAAAACTTGGAGTTGCAAGGGAGAGATGGAAGGGTCAGAGATGTCCATTATCTCCAATATAGTGCATACATATTATCTTTCACGCTCGTCGGCAGTAACTAGCTGTCCGCACTGCCATTTAATGATGCGCTTAGTCGCTGATAAGATCTGTTATTGTGTGCAGCATTGCGTTGAGTTTCAGAGCTATAGGTCTTTTATTTTATGGGACTGTTTAAAAGACAGGGTGTATAATTTTAATCCGTGAACTGTGATAAGCTGCAAAACAACTTATGAGAAGAAATAATCAAATATGTTTAAGCTCAGCTGCAACGTGTGAATCAAAGTTTGTTTGGTGACTGTCTCGCAATAAACGGGGGAGTTTTCAACGCTATCTGTACTTTGGTAGTAATAGCGGGCGTGCAGCCGCGCTGTGTCCTGGTACTTTCACTCCACTCCCGCAAACATCCAAAGATAACCTTTGTGTAGGTACATGGACTAGAAAGAAAACAGTGGCAACATTTACCATGTTGTTAATGAACATGTGACGACTTTATTGAATTTTAATCAAAAGTCAATCTAATCGTAGATAGCACGATGAATAAATTGACTTTTGAGCAAACCATCGTGTTTAAAGTGTAAAGCGAAGAAGATACTCTGAACAATAAGATACAATGTCTGTAGAACAATTAGAGGAACTTCCAAAGAGTATATTCTTGAGTGAAATTCGTTAAACAAAAAACAAAACAAAAAAAGGTGGTTAATGCACATTTGTAGACTAATTTGCATCAAAGATGTTACCCAGAGTGTCTACTGTACACCTAAAGATCAAGTTTTATTTGTATCCGACAGCCCAAGAAGCAAAGTACTCGTAATCTTCTGCCTCACGACCTTCACCGGAATGCAATAGGAACACTCTAAATGACAAACATCACCTCAACATGTGTACAACACTCACGAAATGTACACAAGCAGCAAGATGCTGGAAAGCACGAAATTTATTTACAAAGTCTATGAGATTCGTTCAGTGTAACTTACCATTGGAATAAATAAATAAGAGAAAAAACATATAGGACGAAAATAAACACATACATAAATACGAATCCTCCATTACTAGATCAAGGGCACTTCTTTAATCTTGAAACAGCTTTAAATGTGCCATGCAACAGTTCTCAAGAAAATGATTGAAAGGAGTAGCGGTACAAACATGTTTAGAATTGCTCGGTATACCTGAAGTTACTTTTTCAGACTAAGGAAACAGTTATTAAGCAAATTCATTTTATATTGCGATTTAAAACCAGCGCTATGAAAAAATTGCAAGATGTAATGAGCAAACGGTTGCAGGATCATATCTCATTGAGTCAAGAAGATCGATGGAAAGCGGGTAAAACTATCCGTGCAGGTAGAATATCACAAAGGCACATACAGAGGTTTGTGGGTGCTATTGTGTTGTTCAATGATGGGAGTCAACACTGTGTACATTATTCGGCCTTTCGCACTAAAACACCTTACCGCTGCTGTAATTACCACAACAGTTTACACGTTCAAGGGTGACACAAAATTGTGCCAAAACGCAAGTTAAAATTATTTCATACTGGTTGCATTATGTGCATTGCTGGAAATTGTTGTAACCCTTTCGGTACTTCTCTACCTGTAATGTACATGCTTTGTTATCAATATTGAATCTTGCTGTCTCCGTTCCAAAATATGGTAGAAATGATTGAGTGACACGCGTGCTGATAATGTTTAGGGTATTTAATTGAGATTAACGAATGTTTGTTAACAGTTATTTCGAGACCGAAGGTCCCTATTGGGAATATCTGAGGAAAGCACTGCTCCCAGAAAATTTTAAGATAATTTGAGATCGATTTGCGGATCACACTAATTGGTCGAATAAGGGTATTTTCCTAGCAAAGATGCGCAAAGCTAGAAGCAAATTGTTTTCTGGTTAGAACGCAATATAATTAGTATAATTGTAAGTAAAATGTGATTTATTTCCACTCATTTAACTGTAAATGTAGTTTTTAAATTTATTTATTGCTTTTTGTTTTATTATTTGTTTCTCTTGCTAATTTTTTAATTTATTTATTGCTTTGGCTAATAGTTTATTATACTTAGGTATGTATGGTCGATGACCCATGCAGAAAATATATTTGTAATATGTATATAGGCTTTTATAACAATAAAGATCGCCTACTACTACTACCACTACCACTACCACTACTACTACTACTACATGTTTATTTAAATTCTCTCTCTTTATCTCTTCCTTCCTTATGTTCATATTTATACATATGAGTATTAATTCTAGTTAATTAAGAATCTAGCTGTCGCAGTAGCAGTGGTAAAATTGTGTACCCTAGATTTAAGCTGCCGCGAACAGCCCCTGAAATAGACAACAAAGAAATAAATGAAATATGCTTTTCATGTTAAACAGAATATATGAATGAACTTACTTAGCTAGTAACCGGAATTTCGGCTTAATGTCAAACAGAAATGTCAAACAATTCTATCATTGAGACTTCAAAGATTTTCCTCTGAAATGCTGTAACCTGTAGCCGTCAGCTATCTTCATTCATCCTGTTGCATGATCGAGATATAACAAGAGAATTTGCTTTGCAACTCTATTTGCTAAAATCTCCAGAGCAAAGTGTATTCAATTCATATTCAGAAACACGTGCTACTGAGACACAAGAGCATTCGAATTTAATTACAGTTAGCTCCTACAGCTGTCAGAGGAAGAGCTGGTATCAACATCGACTGGGTGAACGTAGGGCCCAGAGCACCTTACTCTATGGTCACAAAGTAATAGTACACCGGATTAATAATTTACCGCTCTGAATACTTCCTAATCCTGTGTTGCTATTAATGAGCTGTTTTCGCAAGATGGGAGAGCAGATAATGTCTGAGATTTTAAGCTTATACTACGTGAGAGCATTTTAAAAGTACCATAACTTAGATCGACCAACCAGCAGAACTACCCCCCCCCCCCCTTATAAGAAAAATCCTGGAATCTGCAGTCCCGAGCGATAGCGGAGAGAGCCAAACACCTCATTCCCGACAGTGCTGATTTACATTTTGCTCTGCGTGGTCGCTTGTAACAGTGTAAATGTTGCATGTATTATTTTTTTGTTAAACGTAACGTAACCTATGCGTTGCCTTCCTTAACTTTCTGGCTGCAATATATTGTTCCTTATTACAAAACCGAGTTTTTCAATTTTTACCACGCGTTGTCTAAACGAAATTCGTGATTCATATGTACACGCACGCACGCACGCACGCACACACACACACAAAAATCTTAAACCTAACCTCAGGTAAATCCTAGAAACCGGTGGACCCATTGGTTTGCTACGGCGAGCTACGGATTGACGGCCTACGCTCGCCTCCTTTTCGTAAATATAAATTGATAGGGGACTGTGTACTACTAAGTAGGCAGTAGTAATCATTGTAATGGTGGCAAATCTCCTTTGATTCCAGCAGAAAAAATCGATAAATATAAATTTATAGCGAACTGTGCACTTGGTATTATGCTAGCGAGTAAATCATTGGAATGCTGGCAAATCTTTAACTCAAAAAAAAAAAAAAAAAAAAAAACTCAGCACGTGAGGATTCGGTTCCTTCTCAGCAATAGCATGACAATCTAACCAACTGAGCTATTATGGTGTCGCGTGAAAATGCTATATCTGTGAAGTAAAATTATCCTGGCTTTCTCTGCTACCGCTCGGGAATGGCTCGGGACTGGAGTTCCAGGATTAAGCTTCCATTAAGTAATACGTGGCGTCATTCTCTCTTCCAGTCAGTTGGGGGAGAGACGGGGGTGAAATCGAGATATGCAGGTATTTCCAGTAGCACGAGGTGGAACCTTGCCATGCCACTATTAGCGCTAGAAGGAGCTAAATAGCTACGGGATTGGTTGGTTTCAAATGGACAGAAATTATTAGCGACTGTCGGATGAATTTCCCTCCATTGTAATTTTAGCTTTTACCGCGAGAGGGGGTTTTAAACTCCCAATATATGAAAAGTCATCTACTCGAGAGGCATTTGATGTAAATTCATTATTAGGATGGAAATTATATATTCAGCTGCTATTTCATTCACTGGAATGAAAAATTTGTTAAATGTATTTATCTTATTCTTATTTTATCATCTTCATTTACCCCCATTTCTTTAGGTGGATTCATTATTTTAAATAAGGAACAGGAAAAAAAAAACAAAGAAATTATTACACAAATTTGTCTTAAAAGAAGAAAATTATTATGTATTTTGATGCAGCATTAAATAATTAAAGCTTTAATAAAAACACCATGACAAAATCTACACTCTCATAATATACCTACTCTCGGGAAGACTACACAAAGGAGACGATTGAAACATGCTGCTAAATTTAAAATGCTTTAATTCGGTGCCAGACCACTACGAGCGTTTCTGTAATTTCCTGCTTTCCCATTTTAACGTGCACCCGGCACTTATATTACTTGTTCTGTGGAGAGAGATTTCGACAGTCGGGTAGTTGTGTTATACAATCGAGACTGAGATTTCATTAAATAGAGCAGTAGTGTTGTGCAATGGTGAGATATTCGCTGCATAGTCGTGTATATATGTTCATTGTGCATATCAGTTGCAGAAAGTCGTGTGGCAGAACAAGGCTGCAAATTTCCTGGCAGCCCGTTCCCACATGAAATGCATATTATAGTTGTTAGTACAGAAGTTTATTAAGGAGATTAGTGGTTGACCGGGGGAAGAAAAAAAAACGCTCCGTGTATTGCGATTTTTATCTTGAGAGACATTGAAATATAGTAGGTTTATGCAGTTAACCCTCATACACTGGAAATTAAAACAAAATAGGAAACTAGATTAGATCCATTAGTGATGGGGAATTGAGGCGTGTTAGTGATAGTTTTCTGTGAAGATGTCAACGAAAATAATCACCTACTATAATGAGAGTGAATACCACATTGTGCTATTTAATATGGTATACCTAAGTTTTAATACGATGAAGCGATTGAGGTCGGCAGTCCGCACAAGTAAATACCGACTGCATCTCGGGTGCTAATCGCCACCCGGTAACTATGTATCGGGCCTTTTAAACTGCTCTAACTGTACAATTTTATTTATTAATTCATATTTTAAAATTATTGTATTTTAACCAAAAATTATATTTCTTAATTGAACAATGGTTATTAGCATAGCAAGACTTAGATTAGATCAAAACGGCATATTCGTGACGCTTATGATATATTTCTAATGCAAATGGCCTTCACAGTATCCGAATTGAAACGATATTCTTAGAAAACAACAGAAGGAAGTCATAGTTTAATTATTATTTAAAAATAAATCAAATCACAATCTAAAGAAGTCGTTTGAGTCAAAAGATATATTTAAAAGACAGAAGAAGGTAGTGATAGATAAAAAAGAACAATTTCTTAAATTGATCATTGGCATTTAGAGATCATTAAAACTCTTAACACAACTCAGAGAAACAGACGGGTTTTCCTTTGGTTTCCCTTTCACAGCACTACCTTATGATAATGACTAAGTTTGTTCCTGCACGCATGTGGTGACAAGTGGAAATGTTCCATTAGTATCTCTGTGTTCTAAACGTCTGTTGCTTCCAATATATATTTAATTAGCATTCTTATAGTAAGCTACTTTTATTAATAAGCTTCGATATATTTAATGAAGTTTTCTGCTTGAGGTAAACGCCCGCAGAGTGCAGAAAAATTTTCTGAATTTTTCTAATAAAATACTCTACTGCAAGCTTTTTAAAAAGCTTGGGAAATTTGGGAACATTTACAAAAGGCTGGATTTCAAAATATTCAATCAAAGCAATACAATTTTTATATGAAAATTCTATGGCAAAAATTCAAATTCAAAATAGAGTGTCACCAGGTGTCATGTTACCAAAGGTTTGTTTCAGGTATGTTGTCCATCTCCAACATTGTTCAGAATATGTTTTGAAGAGGCTGTAAAGGTCTGGGAGAATTGTGGAGATATGGTAGTTAAGGTTGATGATAGGGGTATTTACACGATGCACTTTGCAGACGATTAAATAACGATGGTGAAGAATATGATGCTCTAGAATACATGAATAGAAAGCTCATTGAAGAGTATGAAAAGCCGACCTAAAGTTTCATTGTGAAAAATGTAATTATATGGTTAATAGAAATACAAAAAGAAACTCTTAATTATTGAAAATAAAACAGTGATTAAATATGTGACACATATAAGTATTTAGGTGCTACAATTATTGATGATGGAAAAAATGATAGAGAGAAATTAGAGAACGCAGGAAAAAATGAATGTTTGCAACATTGACTCTTAATCCTATTTTGTGGGATAAACAGATTAATAAAGAAATAAAACATCAAATTTATAAATCTATTGTTAGAAGCACAGCTTTATATGGTGCAGACATATGACAACTTAAAAATACACACACAAATAGATTTGATAATGAAAATGGATTACTGGAAACAGTCAGCAGGAGATAAAATCAGAAATTATACAATAAGACCAAAAGGGGGGGGGGGATTAAAAAGTAATATTGCGGAGGACATTTTAACAAGACAATTGATATGGTATGGAATTTAATGTGAATGGGTGAAGAAAGATTGTCAAGGATGATACATAAATGGATTCCACTAAGAAGACGGAAACGAGGAAGGCCACAGACAACATGGACGAAGAGAATCCAAGAAGAGATGGAGAATAGACACTTAAAAGAACAATGCCACACCAACAGGAATGGTTTTCAGTAGTTCGTGCTATTTATAGTTAATTATATAATTATAAATTTGTTAAATTTTTCTATTTTTTTAATTTTGTAATTTTGTAATTGGCTGTCAGAAGATATTAATACATTGTAAAACTGACCTAAATAAATAAATAAATTGCGCTACTACAAGACTACCGGTTTAAAAAGAATTTACACTGCTAACCATTAAAATTGCGTCGTTCATAAGAGATGCGTTAAAATGAACCCACATTTTCTCAGAAGGTGTAAGGAGCTGTCGAAAATACGGTAGCAATACCAGCAGGTTTTTGAATTGGACCAACAGAAAATTGTAGCATACGAGTGCGGGATGTCAATCCGAGAAATTGGTGCTCATGTTGGACGAATTGCGTCCACATGGAAACAAATATAAGATTAGTGGATTGAAGTAGGACGAACACACAGACGTGAAAGATCCTAACAGCCCGCCAAATAACCGAACGAGAAGGCAGACATTTCTGCATGGGTATTACGAATACGCACAGTTGTAATTTTAATGACTAGCTGTGAATATTATATAAATAATTTCTTTTCTTCTTTCTCTCATTCATGGAACGGTGTAATTCTGCCTTCTAGGGCCCTGTATCGGGCTCATTTAATTTTCTACTGTATGCAAATTAACGCCGAGTTTCACTGTGTCGTGGAATTCCGTCAAACATGCGCTTCTGTGTGCCCTCTTCAGATACTTTGGTGCAATCTCTGTGAACCCCGAAGCACACGTCGTATTTCTGACGTTACTAAGAGGGTATTGCGTGCCTCACCTACAAGAGTGATCCTAACAAGTCGAACTCATTGTGGCAATGTGTTACAGAAATTTATGGAGTATTGGGTACATCAGTAACGGAGTGGTGAGCTGCTTTGGATTGTTGGAGGAGGAGGGTATTTCAATACTTCAGCTATGCTCAACGGTTGGCCGTTTGTGTCTTCACCCAAATGGGGGGCACCTCCGGGAGAAAAGGATGAGGTGAGGACGACAAAGCGCGACCAGGATATAAGGGCGTGAGGCACGGACATAGCCCGGGGTTCTTAACATGTTTTCAAACCGGACACCGTCACAACGCATAAGCACCAGTCCACTCGACTAACACTCGATCCTGTAAAAGAACTAAAGGAATGAAATGAAAGGAAACTGGAGAGCGCAAAATTCATGGAAAATAAATATCCATACCAATATTCGCCTAAGCGACCAGGAGAAACCACAGAAAACCTAAGGTCAACGAAAAATTGAAGATCGGGGAGGCCGGCCTCAAGAGATTTCAACCTGGGACCTTCCGAATGCTAGTCCCAGAACTCAATTACAAGAAGTTACTTATGATAGTTCAATAGATCACACATTTTTATGCTCACCAAAAACTTTTTTTTTTTTTTATTATTGGTCAGACTCAGAACTGAGATTATTTTGTAGGCGAAACGTGGGTTTTCATATTCGCGAGAAAATAATCCAATATCACTTTTGATATAAGCACTTCAAACTGCAATTCAGCTCGTATAGCTCAGAAATATCATTTGTAAAATATAAGGAGTTGCCTGGGCACCGAATTTCTTGGCACCTGCTAGCTGATATTTAGAATCTTAAGAATAAGGCACGTGCTTCTCGCCACCATTTTGACATTATTAATTTTATTTCTTATATATGTAAAATTATTGAGATACTAAGACAAAAATAAACACAAGATGTCTTCACCTATTTGGCCGTGGCAATTTTTAGGTGTGCCCCTCCACAAATATAGTTTGTGTGCTACAATAATTTTCTTTACTGATACTACTATATTACCTTCTATATTATTTAAATACATTTTCCAATTGATTGCCTCAGATCCCAGTCCTCAGTTCATCAGCGCCTACCTGCTGGGATATCCAGGGGATCAGGCTCCAATCCAACCAATGGCGCCAAAAATAAAATAAAAATTTCCCATCTCTACAACTATGCTTCCTAGTCCAATACTATTTGAGTACCTAGTAATTACAAGATGTTAAACTGCCCACTGACATTGGCCCTGGCCATTTTTTGTGATGTGATGTCATACATAATTACCTTTTATTTAATATTAATTTGACATATATTTTGAAAATAAAAATTGTATTTCATCACAGTTTTAATTAGCGGATCTGTAACTTCCAATTTACAGATGATTTCCAAACACGTTAATTAAGTTAGTCTTTTGTGTTCTGCAATGAAGATGATTAATTGATTATGTTTTCAGTAATACAAAAATTTTCCTTATTGTTATCGTACATAATATTCAATAAATAAGTGCGTTTTAGCAGTGAAAACATTTTAATTAGATAATTATTATTATGGTAATTTTATGCAACTAGTGTCATAATGTAGCATTTTATTAACGATTTTGACCAACAAAAATTCTGATACGAAAAGGCTCATTGTTTGTTTTCTCCCGTAATTACTTGTAAAAGGATAATAATAATAATAATAATAATAATAATAATAATAAACTTTCTAAAAGAGAAAAGAATAAAATCTTTTTATGTGTAGAGGAAGAATCATGGTCGCAAATTCTAACGAACTGTAGCAGCACTGAGGTGTTGAGAAAAAAATTTCTGCCGCCTTCCTTTACTGACTATCATAGGGAAGGGGTATGCTGGGCTATGCTGGCAGGCAAGAATGGGGAGTAGGTAGGCAAATTCATGTCGCAGGGGACAGCTCAGGTCTGAAAACTGGGGGGAGGGGTGGGGGAGCTAAATTGAATTAAAAACAATGTATGTATTGTGTTTACTTATTCCACTGACAATGGAGAAGGGGTTCCATATTCTCTATGTGTTTATGAAGCTATTATTATTATTATTATTATTATTATTATTATTATTATTATTAAGGTTATTACTATCATTATTATTTTAACTGCGTTAAGCAATGGAGGTATGACATATTTTCTTATTTACTTAAGTAATTTACTTTTTATGCATTAAGAAAGGAACGTACGGTCCGGTGAACCCATGCGAAGGTTGCAAAGTTATCAGTATGAATGTTAATTTGAATACATTCATTCATTCCTTTTCCACCACGTTTACATATCTTGACTTCTTGCTCTTTCTAATGTTATTTTGAGGATCTCCGTCTACAGCAATCTTCTTTTCTATTTTTCTTTTTTTTTTCTTTCTTTTTTCCTTTCCTTTCTTTTCTTTTTTTTTTTTTGTGCTTATGAAGCGAGTGATACTGAATTTGGGACTTTGCAATTTCGATTGTTTGTGATGTACACACTCTGCATGGTATTTCTAATCTTGAACGATAATGAACTACACCAGACTACTTAAGGGGCTAAACAAAAACGAACCCACATGATTGCAATAACAAATTTTCTTCGTAAACTCCTATAGGGCCATTTGTTTTTATTTGCTCCCTCATTCCATTATTTTCTGAGTTTCAATGTGCATTAGAGCAGAATTCATGACAACAATTAAATGGTCCACATAATCTCGTGTTTATACCCCGACTAGATAATAGCCTGTGGCTTATTGCTGCATTAATGCTATTTCCAAATGCATTTTTATGAACTTGACGACGCTAAGCATCACACTTGAGTAAAGGTAATTCAACTCTTATCCTTTGCTGTTAGCTCTGGTTCATTAAATAGCCAAGTGGCTGCACTCGTGGGAACCCACTACACTCGGCGGTTGTTTCAACACACTTCAAAATGTCACTAGCCGCACAGAGGGAATAAAACGCTCCATTTAGTTGTTGACGCATCCCTGTAGAGAAATAGATACCTAACCAGTGCTTTCTATTTGCTTCGGAAGGCTCCCAGCTGTGTAATAGATGTCGTAGTAACATACCCTCGGACATTTTCCGTAATTTCACGTTATGTCTAACGGTTTCCAGTCTATAGTTGATACAGTTTTCTTGATATATTATTGAAGCAGTTTTATAATTGATTTCATGAAAATAATAATAGCATTCTAATACAGTAAATCCTCTGCTTTTGGACAACCCTATATGTTAGACCCCTCTTTATATTGGACATCTTTTCTTGGAACCGGACAAATTTCTATGCTTTAACATGTCCAGTATATCCTCTATGTTGGATACCCCTGAATCCTATAAGCTGTACCCCCTTATGGTCATAACTAGGACAATTTCTCTTCTTTCTGTTATGCATTTCTGCTAACTTATTTGAGCTTTATTGGAATTTATCTCTAAAGCTTAAATGTGTCATTAGCAAGGGCTCAGTACTGTAATATCAAAAGGATGGGATTTTTCCCTAACTGGCTTTCTGCTACCCGTTTGAGCTTGATTGACATTTACCTCTATGCTTTTCAATGGATCATTAAGCACAGTGGTATAGAAAGAGTGGGCTTACAGAAAAATGGAGGTTACACACGACGAACAATATGCTGCTCCGGAATTCTGCTTTCCTATAGCGTAGCTCGAAGATGATTTAAAATGTTAAAAGAAGGGAAGCAATTATTTGAAAGGAAGGCGGACCCGATGATCATCTCATTTTTCGATATTCAAGGAATGATTTACCACCTTGTCATACCTACACACCCAGCTGTAAGTGGCCAATCCTGCAAATATTTCTGAAATCTCTGAAAGGCTATATCATATGGAAAAGGTCTCATTTCTGTCCAAAAGCTGGATGCTACACTTAGATAAGGCATGGCCGCGAATATCTCATAAAAACAACGCCCTCACCCTCCTTATAGTTCAGATCGGTCCTGTGTAGAGAGTACTTACATTTGGTAAAATTAATAATAACGAAGTAATATTTAAATGCATTTATAGATAACCGTTCTCTAAGCAGATGATCCTCTTTAATTTCATGGGGTAATTATATTCGTTTAACCGCAGGCCGAATTCATTTTGCTAGGGGTTGTCAGTTGGGTTTGCAATATTCGGTTAATTAAAATTTCCAAATAGACCTAGTTATATTTTAATTGGGAACGAACCAGTTGATACGCTGCTCGTTTGTTATAATTGCGTTATCATAGCTGATCTGTAAACATGTATTGGTTGTAATATTTCCTTCACAAGAGGTTGAGCTTCCTACCTTAATATCCTACTTCTAAATCCGTCTGGTTTTAATGAAGTTTTGAAACATTTTACTAAATTACTAGACCCCGTCCCAGTCTTCAGCGTTTCCTACCTCCTTGCCATCTTGTACATTTAGAATCTCCTTAGCATGGTAAACTTCGTCCAATAGTTTGTAATTCTTTTATATCTCTCCTTTTACTACAGCGTGTCAAAGTTTAACAAATATAATATTTTGAGACTTGTAATATTGAGATAAAATATATGTCTTCTACATAATTATCCTCCTTTGCAATTTGTTTCTTAAACCATTTCACTAACTTCTTTATCCAAGAGAAAAACTATTTTTGATTTTTCACGCAGCAATAATGCTCCTTTCTTTGAGCTCATTTTCAAATTTTCCTCCTCTCAAAGCGTCTTCTCAGGCGGTATATTCTCAGTATATACTCGCTCGGTTAATACAAATGCAGGACGCAATATTTCCTTAAAACTCTAGATCTTTTTTAAAGTGCATCTTTAACTCCCGTTTTTACTACTGAGACATCACAAGCAATTAACAATTATGAGGTCTAGGAAAGGATTTTTTTTTCTGTGAGGAAGGTTCTAGGTTTAAGTTCAGGTTTATCTAAACTTGTATTAACAAACTATAATGCACAATATACTAATAGTCAAGAATTCAGGAACAGACTTTAAAAAAATTATAAACCTTGTTGCCAACATAGCAACTGAACTGTACTATCATGTATGGGGCTGAGATTACATCGCCCAGTTGTTTATTTATGTTATAATGATGATACGCTTGAGGAAATAACTGTATCAGATTTCGCTCAGAAAAAACAACGTTGTCACCTTACTGCAACGCTGTCATTACATTACATGTTTAGTGCTAACAATGGTCGGGTGTGGAAATGAGAGCAAATAATCAATTCATTTATTCTTTATTTATCAAGATATCATAAGATATTCTTAATATTATGAGAAACAGAAGTTTCAAAGTATTACAAGGCTGCTTTATTGTGACAGTAAGTTACTCTTTAAAGGAAAGCGACAACAATAGACACTTGGAACTCGGCGAGATGTTTAATTTCAATGAAAATGTTATTCCTCTTACTTTTGCTGTTTGCTATGTTTCCCTTTTCTTCCGGTATTGTAAAACTTTAAATCAGTATATCGTAATCGATACTTATTTAGTGTGAGGCCTACATTTATCATTTTCTCTTGATTTTCATGATTTTGAAAAAAAAAAAAAAAAAAAAAAGTAGCGTTCCCATTTTTCTTTTCGTAGCTTTTGTTTAGACGATATAAGTTTGTCACAGCAAATCGTGAACATTTTTAACATCGTAATTTTCTTGTTTGAGTATTGGTCATCTTTTTGCTTGTTTTAGCTTGCAAATAATGATACAGGTCTTTAAACTTCAGAAGGCTCAATAACTTTTATAGCATGAAATTAAAGCATTAACTGTGTAAATTCTGATGATAATTAATTAACAAACTGATAATAGTTGGTTTTCCCTCCTTTCAAAGGACTTTATTTTTAAAATAATGAAGTCCTTTTTGTGTTAATGAGTTCATAATTTCCCTATGTCAGAGCTTCTAAACGCAGAGAAGTTTATTTTTTTACTTCCGTTATCTTTAACTTGTCTCCTTCCGCTGAACATTTACATGTGCTCTTTTTTCCTCCAATCAGCTTTTGATCCTTTTCTTCTTGCCTTGGACCGCAATCAAGGTGTCTTTTGTTTTATTCCTTTCTCTGTTTCTGTTTGATCATAAGGAAGCCCAGTATAGGTCTTTAATTTATTTGGAAATGTACAACATCCAGGCCTCTATTTACTCGCGCATCTACTGGAAAATGATTATAATGCTGATTGGATGTTGGGAGGCAAAGGGTAATAAATAGAGTGGTCTAGTTTTGAGCCATGCACCGGAATTTGGTGGAACCCCATTGAATTAGACGATGAAGATGATGGTGATGTTGGAGTACCGAAGAAAATCATGGCACTTGCCACGAATTTCACTTGCGGGCGCTGGGATCGCTGGGGGTCTAAGCTGCGCCCTTCAACTGTTTAAAGTATTTGTTTAATGCCTGTTTTAACTACAGATTACTTAATTTCAATTACGAGCGGGAAGAACTCGGCTACATACTGGGAGAAACCAGTTGTCAAGGCATATACTGCACGTGCAGATAGCAACATGTAGTTAGTTTGTGGGAAACTTTTCACCGAGTGGTTGTACGCGTATGTTGCTCGGTGCTTTGTATGCTAATTGTTCTTCGTTATGCTCGATACATAAGAGAAAACGGATTCTTGCAGGAAAGTGGTTGACGATTCGATAGTACATAAACTTATTGTTCATTTCAACATTTCTTATCACACGTAAGTATTATTGCTTATTATTATCAGTTTTAATTACAGTGCCATTTTATGCTATCAATAAAATTATTAATATTAACTTTACGCACGGCGACACTATCGCCCTTTATCTTATAACGGGCACTGTACTTCCCCAGTAAACAACCGATATCAGGCGGCACGTAATTCAAATAACCTCATAGTATTAGGATACCATAGGAAATGGGTAATAATGATTAGACCCGGATTTGATGTAATGCAGCATTTAGAAATATGTTTACAAAAGTTCTTAAATATAATGATAGGCTTTATGTAATGAAGCCATTATATGCAATATTAAATATTTAATTTCTTTATGAACTAAATGTTTATAACTACATATTAGAAAATATACTTGCCTTTTAATTCTATTCAAATTACAGCTGGTGATCCAAAACTCTGTGAATGTAATGTCAAAACAATCAGTAATCATTTAATTGCTTCTTTATCCGAACAAATGAAATATTTACGAAAGACAAGTGTGATGTATTTACATTGGAAGGGAATGCACACTTAATTAATAATTGCTTTTCCAAATCATTTTTAAATGCTGTATGTAGCATTTTATATACAGAGAAAGACCACATGAGAAATTCAGATGTCAACGGTACACATTGATACACAAAATCCGTGCTTGCAATTAACATTCTTACGGGGTTCTTCTAAATGCGCGACACAAAGTAGGAACAATTGTATATCCGGGATTCTTTTTCAATACGTTTTAAAATTATAGTGGAAACTACAAAATCTATCTGATCAGTTTAACACTAACCTTCTGGGCTACGTCTTCCATTCCCGTGGTTTCTTGAAGATGCCATGCATCAGAAATAAAAATTTGAAAAAAAAAATCAAAATTTAATTTTTTGTTACAAATAGTTATTTGGATTTTTGTGCTTAACTTGCTTAGTATATCCTTTAGTGAATGTTTCCACTTTTAAGTACTTTTATTACATAATGTGTTTTATGTGTCAAAGTACTTTTATTTAAATACCCCGCAACATTGTATAAAATGAAAATATCTCTGAAGCTATTTGTGGTTGTGGTTTGATGTATTTTATGCATAAATTTACTGATTTTTTGAATGGTGTTTAACGCCCGTTTTTACTACTGAGGCACCACAGGCGGTGACACTATTAATACATGAAATAAAATGATATATTTGGAAAGGATTTATTTAAGGAAGGAAACGTTCCAGACCTAAGTTTAAGGTTTAAGTTATGAGGACTGGGGAAAACCTGGAAAAAACTCTCAGTCAGGGAGAACGGTTCTGGCAGGAATGGAACCCCAGTCCTCCCGTTTACGAGTTCGCGCCTTAACGACCTCGGCCACCCGTGGTGGTAATTTACTGTTTCAAACGTCAATATTAGTAATGGGTGCTTGTGTGTTCACTTTTGGAAACAACTGGAAAGTTTTGTGTTTATTTTGAATTTTACAAACTATACCTACATCGCAGTTTCTTTCTTATATACATCTAATATCATATCTAGGTCCAAGGGGTTTATAAAAAACGTAAAAACAAAAGGAAATAGGTATTACAAAACCTATCCAATAAAACACGTTAGTAGTGATAATGGAAAATATAGGCCTAATTCTGAAGAAAATAATTCAGATAATCATAAACCAATTACTTACACTCCTCCCAGTTCTTCAAAAAAACAAACAAACAAGACATCTGGTTATCATATGGAAGATATTGAAGACAACAAAGAAAATATTAATATATTGACTGGCTTAAATATTTTAATTACAGTGTTGAGTGAAACTGTCTCCTGTAATATGTGGGGCGGTAATATTATATGTGTAAAGATGGTGGTGCAAGTAATGGATGAGTATGTAAATTGTGAAATAATTGTATTAACTTTAATGCTATTTTAGTCATAAGTGAAAAATTCACAACAAATGTACTTTTTTCCATTAACTAAATAAGATAGAAACATGAAATATAACAAAAATGAATAGTATTTAACGCCCGTTTTTGCTACAGAGGCACAGGCGATGGGCACTGATGATACCTGAGATGAAATGATATATTGGGAAAGGATTTATTTTTAAGGAAGGAAGCGTTCCAGGCCTAAGTTTAGGGTACCTTCCCGGCATTTGCCATTTATGAGGACTGAGGAAAACCTGGAAAAAACCTGTCAGGTAGGACGGTCCTGGTGGGATTCGAACCCCAAACCTCCCGCTCACGAGTCCGCGCCTTAACGACCTCGGCCACCCGTGGCGATTGTGAAATATAACAGCTTATCTATATAATTACATTCATTGCTGAGCTGTAGTTTTAGGTCAATTATATAAGAACATTTTTCACATGAATATTTATATACTTTTATTTTTATAATAAACTCTTATAAAACAATAGATTATTATTTTTATAAAGTACATTCTCTAAACTATAGATCAGAACTTATACTGTAATGAAAAATGGGCAGCGAAGTTTCACTGAGGTGTATGTTATAACTTTTAAGAAAAAGGTACTTAAAATGAACAATTTTGCATTAGTAATATACGGTCTCTGATATCACCTGCAGTCTGCAGCTTCTTGATGTCGGGAAGACAACTGAAATGATATGTGCTGTACGAAATTGAACTATTCACCTTGAAACGGCTCAATATCGACGGGATTCACTCACAAGCTTTGCAGAGGTAGAAGAAAGATTTTCCGTCTGACTTCATAGCTTCGAAGTGCTTTCTGCAGAAGATCAGAACTTTAATCCAGATTGCCTACTTTGTAATCGCAGGTTGTGGAGAGAGATACAATAGCTGCTCTCTGCTCTTTGTGGCATTGAACATGTTTGGGAGATTTAATGTGCGCGTGTGCGTGCGTGCGTGTGTGTGTTACTGATATCAGTCTTTTGTGAAAGCACTGTCAATACAAATCTATGTTTACTTGGGCGATAATAAATATACGACTAGAACCATGCCTAATACTGTTGCATATTCTGAGGCGTTTAAAGAGAGAAGAAAAAAAAAAAATTTGAAACGAATCATTGTTGGCGATAACTAACTCCTGTAGTTTCGTTTTGAGTGCAACGACAGTGAGTAATGCAATAAAGTTAAAAGATGAAAATTGTGCAGTACGGAGTGAAATACATAATATTGAACCTACTCGCTAAATATCCTAAACTTCATAATTTCTAAGTCCCTAGGGTTGCGACACGAAGTAACTATCTAAATCTAATCCAAAGATATGTTAAATGAGAGAACTTCAAGGATCAAGCAAACACATGTTCATGCGTATAGATATGCTGACAATTTATTACATCTTATACAATTTACATGATATATACAAACTTATATTTAGCTTGGCTAGGACTTCCCAAAGCGGCTGTGGCGATCACATCCTAGTTCTCTCTCCGCTCTCTCCTTACTGACGCCACGCTATCTTGAACAATGGTTGTTCTCAACTGCCACGTATGCTATTCCTTTAATCCCCCTCTCTTCTTTCACTCATGTTTATCAGTCCAGCCGTGTTCCTTAAACCAACTGTAAGTAGCTAAACAATATTCTGTAACAATGCATTAACAATATCCTATAACATTGTCAATGCATTACCACTACCTATATCATTGCACTAAGCATAAAATAAAATTTATAGAAACGCTCCTAGATGTGTATCTCATAAATATTTCCTTTTGTTTGTGCATAAATATGTGGCAATAATGCATAACATCATCATCAGCTTAGAGATCTAAGGGCTGATCCGAGAACCACGCGAATCTTTCGAATTTAACTACACTTCGTACCCTCAGATGTCAGAAATTTCGCTAGCTAGTCCAACGTTTCAAGTGTCATTTACTGTGATGCTAATAATGCTAATAATGGCAGAGCAAGATTCTCGATATCAACAGTGCTAACAGTGACGTCGCAAAAACAGTCTGAAACTTTACCAAGCTTGTTTTCTTTCCGTTTCTATTTCTCATTCTCACTCTCTACTCCTTTGCTCTCCTCTTTTATCCTATCTCCTCCTCTCACCGTCATGGGTGGCCGTTAAGGCGCGGACTCGTGAGCGGGAGTCCTGGGGTTCGAATCCCACCAGGACCGTCCTCCCTGACTGAGGTTTTTTCCAGGTTTTCCTCAGTCCTCATAAATGGCAAATGCCGGAGAGGTACCCTAAACTTAGGCTTGGAACGTTTCCTTCCTTAAAATAAATCCCTCCCCAATATATATTTCATCTCAAGTATCACCAGTATCCAGTATCACCAGTATCCATCGCCTGTGGTGCCTCTGTAGCAGAAATGGGCGTTAAACACTGTTCATTCATTCATTGCTACCTCCTCTCCCCTGGCACAAAGGCGGTTACAGCCGGTTATTTACGTTACTTCGTTTAAAATGTTTTTGTGGGTCGAGAGATGTCTCAAAGAGAAATAACGATAGAAATTAGTTCTTTTGATGTTGTGCAAGGTGAATCTGATTTGGTTTCGGGATTTAATGTCGAACAGGGTGGATGTTGGTATTGCACTATTTTTAAGAGAATATTAAAGAGTTTTATTTATAAGTTTATTAATATGTTTATTAATATGTATCTTTTACCAAAATTGTAAGAAAAGGAAGGAAGGCAAAATCCAGCGCCTTCTAGGTGGCATGGATGTGTATGTAGCTTTTTAAGAACATTAGAATTACTAGACTGCCATTTTAGTATTTCTTTCACCAATTTCTATTGCCCGCCCTCTTGCCCAGCAACCTCTACATTATTGTAACGCAGCTGGCGGTGAGCGATGGCTTATCGGCTGATGCAGTCGCCTTCGCCGCATCGGTTTTAAGATGACCCACGATGTACGGATGTATAAAAATACACTTTATTACGAGTATAAGACAAGATATAAAATTAGTTTTTTTACACAATATAGCAGCCAATCCCATTTTAAAATATTCTGCAAAATATTGGTAATGAATAAGAAAGAAAAATTAAGGTTAGATGGCACAAATTAGTTTTTTTTAATTCACTAATATGAATAACAAAAAGAGATTGTTTTAGAAAGTTTGATATACGAAATCAATTAATGGGGAAATATACCTACGAAGTCTGTTAAAAATGTAACCAGCTTTTTAATTTTTTAAAATCTGTACTAGCCTGTAATCTATCGAACTTCGTTTTTCTTGAAGTAATCGCCCACTCTATTGATATATTTTTTCCAATGGCCTCTTGAGATTTTGAAAGCGGTCCTGATACACGCTTTTTTATATTGCGGGAAGTTCTGTCTGAGAATTTTGTTTTATCTCATCAAGTGAGTCAAATCTTCGTCCTTTCATAGTGGATTTCAGCTTTGAAAATAAAGTCTCCTGGTGCTAACTCAGGATAGTATGCAGGTTTGGGAAGAACATTCACCTTAATTTCCGCATAAAAGTTGCGAACAAGCAATGGGGAATGCACTGATGTATTATCCTACTGCAGAATTCATCAATTGTCCCTCCAAAGTCCAGACCTTTTCCGTCTCACGTTTTCTCGGAGGCGTCTGAGGACATATTTGTAATACTGCCAATTTACAGTTTGACCCTTCGGCAGAAATTCGAGATGAATAACCCTGCATGTCGAAGAAAATGTCAGCAGTACTTTGATGTTTGACTTGACCTGATGGATTTTTATTGGGTGTTGGTGAAGATTTTCCAACCCATTGCAATGGTGGTACTCTCATCTCAACATCGTAACCAGAAACCCATGTTTCATCACCAGTAATCATTCTTACTGACAGATCGTGACGTGGTTGTATTTCTGTTCTTATGTCAACAGGAAAATGATGCATACTAAGTTTTTCTGTCAGGATTTCACTACACGATCCTAGAGAAATGTAACACTTTTGGCAATTTCTCGAATACCCAAGCGTTGAATTTCTTGGATAATCTCATTAATTCCGGCCGCATGAGCGTTGTCAGTTGTCATCAATGAGCTTCCAATTCGCAACTCATAGTACAGTAAGTCACCTATCACGGGGCTTTCGTGATCGAAGATCGCCACCTCTGCATCAGGCAGCTTCCCAATTGTTCTCACGAGGATGGGTGGTCGCTGTTCCAGACCTCCCTAAGTTAAAAGTCTTCTAACCAGGTACCAGGAATGGAAGCTGAGTCTCCCGGCCAGCAGTCAGCTAACCACTAGACCATGGAGGTCGTCAATTACAAGAAATAGAAATGGATAAAACACTTAAATATTCATCGAATTTTCGTATGTGGAACAACTTCTTTCATCATCTCACGAGTCTTGAGAATCTTACGAAGTTACACGCATAATTTAACGTTAATGCGTTCGTGATTCACCGGAATCTGAATAATCACAGAACACTCGCAATACTGCTGCTAAGAAAGTAGCGTAGAACTCGACTGATAAAGATATCACTGTTTTGAGGTAGAGTTTTGAAAAATGATGTTTTTTTCAATAGATCCTGTATAGTGGAAGAAATACAGAAGATGTAAATACAGGAAGATGTCAGAAAAAATGAAAAGAGTATGTAAGAAACATGACACCTAAAAAGTTCTTAAGCAGGTACTTATTGTATGAATACCTGGAAAGAGATGGACAATTTGAGCCACCCGGCTTATTCACAGGCGCATGCAGCGAGTGCACACTGCAGTGAACGCTTTGCCTGTAAACGGAATGATCACAATCATAAGCATCTGGAAAGAGAACATTAGAGTAGAGTAGTGGTGGCAGAGTTTTTTTAGAAGGCATTGCGCTTCTGCATAAATCCCACACAACGTTTTTGTTTTATTTTGTATTATTGGTTTTATAAGTGTGTTTGTAGAGTATCGTGTTACCTTACTATCATGTATTCTAACTTATCATTTTAGTTTTATGGCATTACCTACACACACACACACACACACACACACACACACAAATGTAATCACCAACTAAAATATTCTTTACAAATAACTGAATAAATATATGAGCAGAAACATTGATCTTGTAAAGTGAAAACACATAAATAAACACAAATTAACATCTGATGTATGAACCCTCAGTGTATTACTACACCCAATCTTCAGGGCAAGTTCATATCAGGTTTCTACAGTATTGTGAGCGAAAAGCTATAACATTCCAGGCTTCTTGAATTCGTAACCCATAAACCATCTTATGCCCTTCGTGCTGGTGCAATATATATATTAACGTTAAAATTTGCTGTATAAGAGAAAAAATATTACGAAATTAATTTGTCATAACATATTACAAAGGTTTATTAAAAAAAGTGTCTCATGCCGGGAGGCGAACCTACGCCCTTAACCACACACGCGCGCGCGCGCACTAGACAGTGTTTTTAGTGCATGCCATATAACACAACTGTTGCAGTGACTACACAGCCTGGCTGGTTACCTTGTGAACCGCGCGCTGTATCGAGTAGGACCTCGAAGAATTTTGCGTTCAAAGATGACTCATTAATTTTTTATCAAAGGGTGTATATAATGAAGAGACCGGCAGAAAGAAGGAAAACGGAGGAAGATGGAGTGATGGACCCATTGAAAAGTCGTGGCATGGAGGTTGGCCAAACAAACACATTTGAAGTTTGAAGCCGAAAGACGAGGAAATATACTCGTGTGATAGATATAGCAACTTACAGGGTTTCGCACCAAAGAAGCGATCTGCCTATATTCACATCGTTTATATATCTCTTCTGTCTTCTCTCTTATTTTATCAAATAAAGCGCTTTCTGGTCCTTCTCATAAATCTCACATAAAGGACTCCCGACTTTTCTTCCTTTCTATTTTACGTAGTAGAAATGATATTAATAAAGACGTAAAAGAGAAGAAACGTCTCTATAAAATCATATTTGTATTCATGCTTTTTCCTTTCTTTACGTTCACCAACCCTGTTATTTTTCTGTTGGAAACAATAGTTCTGCAGTAAAGATATGACAAATGTTACTTAAAACGTACAAGTTTTTATCGCATTTCCGCTTCTCTAGAAGCATGAGACAAATAGTTGCAATTGTAATAATGTAACTTAAGTTCTGAAACATTGAATAGGAATAGAAAATAAAATGGAAAAGTTAGCTCTGTTGGTAAGTTTTTAGTAGATTTTCAGTTTTTCATACCAGGAATATCGTGACACAATTATCTAGAGAGCGGAAAAGATACGAAGAAAAATTTGGCAAAAAACATGGAATCGTAATCAGCAATATATGAAACATTTTCCAAAAAATTTAAGTATGCAAATTGTAATATATGATTAAGAGTTAGTGTACTTTCATTTATATGTTACAGTATATTAATTTAGTATTTTTTCCATGTTCAAATGCTCAAATTTCAAGAAATTACATAATAATGTGATACAAATACTCTAATAATGTGAATAAAGCTACCGTCACGGTGGCCGAGGTCGTTAAGGTGCGGACTTGTGAGCGGGAGGTTCAGGGTTCGATTCTCATCAGGACCATCCTCCCCGACGGAGTGTTTTTTTTTCCCCCCCCAGGTTTTCCTCAGTCCTCGTAAATCGCAAATGCCCGGGAGGTACCCTTAAATTAGATCTGATACACTTCTTTCCCTTGAAAAAAAAATTAATACCTTTCCCAGTTTACCATTTCATCTCATGTATCATCAGTGTCCACCGCCTGTGATACCTCAGTAATTAACATGGACGTTAAACACTATTAAAATCAAATAAAGCTATTTATTCATTAATTTATTACTCGCAGGTCAATAAAAGTCATTCTAATATAGCATATAAGTATTTTACTATAATATGTAAGTATCCATAGAATTAAGTCCTGTACACTTTGAGAAACACCCCCCCCCAAAAAAAAAGATTTGGTAATGCTTAAAGGGATATACAAATGGATACCGCTAAGAAGACGAAAACGAGGAAGGCTACAGACAACGTGGATGAAGAACTTAAGGAGAATAGACACCTAAAACAAGAACAATGGTTGGATCGAGAGGAATGGTTTTTAGCAGTTCATGTCATTTATAGTTAATTATACAAGGGTGTTAATGAACTACACCGTAATAATTTTAGAGATTGTAGAGGTGTGATATTTATCAATTTACCAATTTGGGATATGGCCCTATCTGTTCAAATTTCAAAGCTATGTCTGTAAGTTTCCAAAGCGCCAGTACGCAACTGGCTAATGAAAATGCATCTCGAAAGCACAACACACGATAACGAAGGGAGGTTTCTGAACGTATCACTCTGGCGCCATGTTTATGGATTAAATTTGAGTTGGACTCTTGTTCATCACTTTTTTTTCTGTCGATTTTTGACTAGGACCTAATAATACAGACTTTAGCGTACGTTTTAAGTAGGTATTTCCATTTATACACTTAAAACTTAACGTACCAACTCATATTACAATCCTTGTTACCAACGGTAAACTTAAATTTTAGCGCAAAAAATTATGCCTGTAAAAATGATAATCATTCTTATGTCTTCGTATTTTAGGCACCGAAACTGATATAAACAAACCCTGAGAAAAAAATGTGTTGCATTATTACTTATTGAACACCCCTCTTACATGAATGCGTTACTGTTTACCATACAGAAAGAACAAATAAACCATTAATAAGGAAAACACCATAAAACACATTAAGAGAAGGTTTGAAACATTTTGTGTTGCATAAGGTTTTAGGGAACGTCTGAGAACCACTTTGAAAGCACATATGTAGTAGAAACAGACAGACAAAGCAACGTGAGCCCGCCCTTCTGCATTCATCACTCTGTTATTCAATACTCACCTGTCGTTTCAGAAGGGCGGAGGTGTTTCTGGTTGTGTAACAACAGGTGTATCTGTGCCCTCTCTGAACCCTTTACTTCATGATAACCCTTGACCTACAGCGAATACGCATTTCCGTAAACAAGAGTTCGTGTACAGCGTTGCCGCAAAAACAAACTGGCCGCTTTCTTTAACTCGAGATGTCAAATCTACTTTTATGCACACATAAACCTTAAGACGAATTTTACAACAGCTTCAGTTAATACAGAAACTATAAAGATAAATTTTATCCCCATTCATGATAGCCAGAACTTCTCATGTAAACACATGGTAAGTACTTACTGAGAGTATTGGCTCAGGCGGTAATGCCTGAGGTTTTTCTCAGTTTAGTTCATCTTAATAAAAGCAAATATTGGTTTATTCTGTCACAGATTCACCTTTCATCTTTATACCATCTATCTGTGTGTGTCTGCATCTTCTGTGATTTTACCGACACGGGTGGCCGAGGTCGTTAAGGCGCGGACTCGTGAACGGGAGGTCTGGGGTTCGAATCCAGACAGGACCGTCCTCCCTGACTGATTTTTATTCCAGGTTTTTCTCAGTCCTCATAACTGGCAAATGCCGGGGAAGTGCCCTTGAACGTTTCCTTCCTTAAAAAAAAAAAAAACCCTTTCCCAATATATCATTTCATTTCATGTATCAACAGAGTTCACCGCGTGTGGTGCCTCAGTAGTAAAACGGGCATTAAACACCATTAAAAACATCTGTGTTTTTTTTTTGATTGGTTTGTTTATGGACGCTCTTTAACATCGCAGGTCATCAGCATCCCATTCAATTCAGGGCGTGAAACTGCCGACAAATTTTGCTCAGAGGCCTCTCCTTCAGGCTTGAGGCTCTTTTTCGCGCCGTAAATGTACGACACGGGACCCACGGCTTTACTTCCCTTCCGAAGGAAGCCATATTTAGGACTTTTACGCCCGAAAAAATCCATCGGTCCTGGCCGGGTTCGAATCCGCGATCTTGGGTTTAGGAGGCAAGTATGGTAACCACTACACTACCAGGACCGACTTCTGTGTTTGTGATGCCATCCGGGTCTTGGGAGAGCAATAATATGTCTGTAGTGATGACAACAGTATTAGTAACGACTTAAATGCTACTTTAAGTACCAATATTGGGACTCTAAGAGGCGAATGAAGAAGAACGCGAAACAAGGAACTATTAACAAAGAAGCTGACAGATTGGTGAAGGAAGGGTGCACAATGAATCAACCTTCACCCCCTTCTACTTATGCCATTGTATACAATGTAGTTTCAAACAGTGTAAAGAAAGTCGTCGCGAACTCCTGGAGGGCAGCAGCAGTTGGTAAAAGATGGGAACCGATTATATCAAAACCTATCCTCAACAATCTGCCCCGCTAATTGGCTGTGACCACCTTCAGGATGATCACAGGCCACGACTACCTACAAAATCATTTGCACAGAATCGGCGCAGTCGACTCTCCGATCTGCCCCCTCTGCTCAAAAGAGGAAGGAACGGTTGATCATCTTCTACACTGTACAGCACTTCAGAGTGACTGGAGAGAAGACTCATTAGAAGGACGAGCACGGGTGTACTGGGTGGCACGGCGTAAAATGACTGAACAGCCAAGAACGGGCGTTGGTTGAAGAAGAAGAATACAGTTAATGTCATTAACAATTTGAACTAAGTACTTATTAAATGCTGCTTCTCCAAATGAACAACCCTCGAGGAATATTCTAAATTGTCGTTGTGACCAGCAACATGATACGGCAGAGAGTTCCCGACAATTGTAAAGTACGAGGAAAAATGGGAGGTATAAAGAGAATGGACTTGTTATTCGATTTGGTGTTTAACTATGATGAGAAGATAAGGAGTGAAAACGAGTCTAAAGATTGTGCGGAGTTGAGGTACGCAGAATTCGCCCAGAAGAATGAAGGAGTGCAACTTCCTTCAAGCACCCAATCGATGCAAGGATAACAATTGAAAAGCTGGAGGATATGATCTGATTTACATAGGTTATCCACCACAGGCATTATGAACACGTTGTTGTCTTTTTCCAAAATTTGTGCTGATGTCAATTAATAGAATGTTGCAATAATTTAAATGTCATATATTCAATGTTGATAGTCAGTTTTTTTTTTTTTTTTCCACATTGATCATGAGATTATTTTAAGCCATTTCAAGGAATGGAATATAGACACTATTTTTACAAGTTTATTTTTCTTGAATTTGCTACTTAAGATTGTCAAGATAAACGCCGTTATTTTTTACAAACGATTTTATTGGCACTTTTGTTTCTGATTGATTAAGCTGAATTAAAATTTAATTCGTAAAAAATAAACATATCTTGGACAAACAGACATTATAACCATATTCATTAAACATTTTACTGCAGAAGAGTCCACCACATGTAACAGAATTTAGTTAATGATCATAAATTTCAGACGCATTTGGTATGAAAATTTGAAAACCATAATCATAGATTAAGACTGAATCATCATTTAACTTGTAAAAAATAAATATATCTTGGATAAACAGACATGGCATAATTGGCTAAATTATTACTGCAGAAAATATTTATTTTTAAAAATTTTAAAGGGACAATTATTCATCAAAACTGGATCTACAATAAATGTAATGAGAAACATAATCATAAATTAATAATATAAAATATTTGTTTGTGTAAACATGTTTCCCAGATTTATGAAGCAAAACGTGCAGTCGGAGATGGGAGTAATTTACACGCTGCAATCATCTGCATTGCTTGATAAGGCGATGTGTAATTCACTCTTGGCTTCAATATTTTAACATACGCGCTCTTAATTAGGTTTCACTTTCTTAACCACATGGAAAGAAATTGTGTCTTTCTTTCTTTTTCTGATCTAATCAAACAATGTTCATGAATTGCATCAACCGAAACGACAATGAAACTACTGACGGTATCAGGTTTTACGAATGAAATATTCATAGACCTAGCGAGAACTGCCTCAAAATTAACACTTATAGGCCCGATTTCTGAAATACCAAATATCTGTTCGATAGACTATCAGATAGATAAACGTTTTCGAAAATAAGATATCTATTGCATAACTCTATTCGATAAGTGTTTTTGAAACGTTTGATAGAGGATATTAAAAATATCCTTTAGATAATTAGTATCACGAAAATTCAACAGATATCTCTCTGATGGCGAAAGTATTGTGCATGTTAAAGTTAGTTGCAGCTCGTAAATTTTAAACGAATAAATCTGGAATAATTCTACTTGTAGAGCATTGCTGTTGGCATAAAGATCCACGCACTTAATATCTAAGGGGGGACCGGAAAACAATTGCAATTCTACTTTTGAGTTTTCAGCTTAATACTTGTTAGCGCCGTCAGTTATTTCATTTCCATTCATATATTTCACTTCGGACACTTCAGTGAAAAGATTCTTTTAAAATTCAACAATGTTCTTATCACATTTAGCGTTCATTTTGCCACAGAGTTAATCGGTGCAATTAATTGAATTTTGAATAGTGTTTAACTTCTGTTTTTACTGAGGTGGTATGCATTGATGATACGTGAGATGAAAGGATATATTTTAAAAGCAAGAAAGCGCCCCAGACCTAATTTTAGGGCACTTTCCCGGCATTTGTCATTTATGAGGACTGAGGAAAACCTGCAAAAACCTCAGTCAGGAGGGCGGTCCTGGTGGAAATTGTTCCCAGACTCCCCACTCATAAGAACCGCAGCGACAAGTGTGGTAATGCAATTAAAACATGACGTGCCGCTGACATTGGCATTTTGTTTAAAATGCTTATTCCCCATCTTAGTTTATTATTTTAGGTTCCGGGAAAATATCGCGAAAATAATTTCTTTCATTGCTTCGTTTTCCTTTAAAATAATTTCTTTGAACACCCTTTTACAATTTTTACTTGTAATTAAAACGTAACTTGTAAAATATATAAATAAATGTTTATAAATAAAAACCAAATGAAGTAATAAAATAAATTTGTTGGAAGCAATAGGGAAGCTCAATTTTTCTGCCATATCTAATTGATGCTGTTACACAGTCGTATGCAACGATAACCTAAGATGCCGTGTGCATGAAAATATAGGAACATTATCTCATAGTGAAACATTACGATTGGATATTGACAATTGTACCATAAAGAATTTAAATGCACATCATTTCTGAGAAAATAATACAGCAGGAATAATATAGTTCGTGCTATACATGACAACATATTAATTTATTACTAAGGAGTAGACATAACCTAGCTCAAGGTGCAAACAGCTGTTCTTCCATCTTTTATTACACGATATCACTGTAACGTTTTAATAATACAATACGTAACAAGTTCTATTGATCATAGCAATGTGCAATATAGTATGACAGATAATTACGTTCTCGCTAGAAAACGGAAGTAACTTATTTGTCTGATAAAATTTAGGGAACAGACTTTATGGTATAGATATCTAGAGCTTTATGCACCCAAGCCTAAATAAGGTCGCGTGTCACCCTGTCATTTCCATTCTTTTTAAAACGTTTCCATTCGTCCTCTCTTTTTTCTCTTCAATTATATTTAATTTTAAACGAAGGCATTGTTTAAAAGCGGCATCTAAAGGTTCGCGTATTTACTTTTTATTTTTTGTGTTTAAACATTTTTTTTAATTGGACTGTTAAGTTGGGTAGTAAATTATAATGGTATGCCATTGGCTTTAGATGAAGTTAATATATAAGAACTTAATTGAATATATTTTATTTATGTTAAAATCTACAGCTTCAATGTTATACTCTCTATAAGATATTTGAATAAGTAATTAATAATAAACTTTTCACTGCGATGAAAAATAATATTATAAGTTCATTTTCCACTTCATTACCTTATATACCCTGATGTCCAGGCACCAACAAAGTTCTACTTGATCTTTGTGTAAAGATTAATGAGAGCTTGGAGCCATTCCCATATAAGTCTAAGGATGATCTGATGAACTTTTAAGTGCACTAAGCGTTTGCTTGACTATGAAGATGAGAATACGTCGATTAACATATTTTCTCTTCTCGCAGAAGCTAAGACATGTTAAAAGTGCAATTAATCTGCCTGAAAAACTGTAATAAATTTCCCAAGACTTACGGAAGTCTTTGCTTTTGGAGACAATCCATAAACTCCAGTTCTTGAAGGGTTTTCTTCTCTTGAGCCATCTGTAAAGACCAAACGATCCTTAGGGAGAATAAGCAAAATTTTTCTCATTTACTTAGATTGTTCTCCAATTCTGATTATGAATGGTAGTATGTGTAATCAATGAAAGGAAGAAAAACATTAAAGTAAGGTGATTTTAGTAATATTAGCAAAATATGCATTAATGTACGCCATAGTGAACCACAAAGTAATGTCAGCATATGATTTGACCACAGAAAAAGAAAGGGGGGAGGGGAAGAAAAAACAACATAAACTTGCATGAAAATCTGGCCCTGTTATCATGATACTAAATCATTTTTGTGTTTAAAGTTATTTTTAGACAAACGAAGTAAGCAAATAAATCATTACTTTTATTCATCGTCCGTAAGATAGACATAATCTAAAAGAGATTGAATGTTAAGAATTAATTTCTTTCTATAAACTGGCTAATTGGTATATAAATTATTCTAACAGAGATTCAAGTCTGGCCAGCTGTAACACCTGTAGCTAATAATTATGAATTATTCAATAAAAGTTGACACATTTCATATTCCACTTTTGCTGCAAAAATGGAACGCTTCAGTGTTGGTGTATGTGCGTATACAAAATAATCACAAAAAATAATTTCAGTTATAGTGTGGAATCTTTATCGAAATATCTATCATTTCCAAATGAATTATAAATCCCAGTAACCGTTTTTTAGATATTAAATTTTATCCTATGAGAAAAGACGATTGAATAAAGATAGATTGAAATCGAAAAGTATCTGCGGACGAATAGAATCGATATCTACAAGTTGGACATGTTTTGCAGGACAAGTGGGAGGGACAGTATTAGAAAAGCTAATACATGTATCCAACTTCAGAGATGTCTCTTGGGAGCAGCAGAGAAAATATCTTGTAAAATATTTCTTCGACGATTCTTTCTTTCGCTAGCTTCAGTTATGTGTGCCAGTATACAGTTCAGATTCCACATGGGAAATTTTTGAGAAGAAAGACTGAATTTATGAGAATTCTGTACGCTTTGGCCTCCGAGTTGGGACAAAGTGACGGAATTTGTATATTGAGGGCATATTGGTCTGCATTTTGAAGTTTTTGTTATGCTTCTGGTAATTTTTTGAACTTTTATTGATGATTTGAAAATAAATTTAAAAACTCTCCATCAGGCAACGCTTTTATAGATACCCAAAATGTTGATAATTAAGATTGGCTTGTGGAAAGGTTATAAAAATTAGTGCGTTGTAACAGGACCAACAGTATGACATGAGAGCGGAAATTTTATGAAAAGAATAGACCTGTTCCAGAATTCGCCTAAAGCGACCAGGAGAAACTACGAAAACTCCCAAGGTCAAGGATATTCGACTTTAAACGATTTGAATGCGAGTCAAAAGCATTGCTCCCTGAGCCGCCTAGTTATCGTTTCAATCGCTTTAGAACTGAATCAAGAGATGTATGTGCTCAAACATTGTTTATGCTCAGATATATGTTTAGTATTTCTAGAACATTACTTATGTTAAGGGTTTGAAGTGAAAACTACCCGAGATTAAAAGTTGATACCTGTTGCACAAATTCAGGTCTACCACAAAATTAAGCTCTTTTTTGTTACCATATTCTGTCACATTTCCATTAATGCGCCTAATGGGAGATTCATTGAATTCAACAGAGGTCTTTGTTGTGATGTCATGAGTTGTGTAATTTTGAACGTATGGTTTTTATCAGCAGCTCAGGGTTAAGTATTAGGGCCTTTTGTAGTTTACGCATAAGAATTTTGGTTAGTGTTTTCTTTAATTTAATGACAAACCTGTAATACTTTGCTTCTACGTTTCTCCATAGTCGCATCATCCATGATAGTAACGTTACAAGCAGGTGGTGTGATGTAATCATTTGCTGTCATTTTATATAAGGCTTTTCATTTGTTTCATAAAAGTGTAACTGGAGAGAAAATGGTATAAATGCAATGAATTGTATGGAAACAATCTTGTGAAATCCTGAACTTCTTTGCAAATAGAAGTGAATAAGTCATTAGGTTAGGTTAGGAAGAGTTAGTATTATAAGAGTAGCATTTACGTATGTGCACGTTCTTACCAGAAATTCCATTACTTTGTCAGTTATGCGCATAATAGTCTTAACGTCAAAGAATGGTAGACTTTCGTTAATACATGTTCCATTCGACGAGGGAGTAAAATCGATTTTGGGAATCTTTAACATGCCCCTGCATACCATTAAGTAATTTGTCATTTTAGTTAAACCGACCACGTCGCTTTACTCTAATCCAGGAACGTTTTTTTTTTTTTTTTTTTTTAGTGAAGTTTTGTTACTTTTACAGTTCTATATATTCATTAATATCTCTCTCTTCTTTTCCCCTCTATCTCTCTCTGTCTCTCTCTCTCTCACACACACGCACGCGCGCACGCGCGCGCACACACACACACAAAATAAATGGATATAGAGGTAGTAGAAAGTTTATGTTTGCCAATAAAATCGGTGGATTGGTCGCGAGGAATTGTAAGTTCTTTTACAGTTCTTATATTTCAGGGTATACCTTTAGAAGACACTGGAAGAAATGTATTATCGAGTGTGCACGTGTTCATATTGATGTAGATGAATTATGAACAGTCGAAATGGGTTTCATAAAATTTATTGAAAAATACATCTAAATAATATTACAAAATTTGAACATTGTTGAAAAAAATTGTTCTAAATAATATGTAAAATGATTTGTTTGGTATTAAGCATCTAACTACGATAACACAATTTTAGTGATTTGAAACATTCAAATAGCCTGCTTTCATAAAACATTTTTTACCAACACAAATGAATAGAATTATAAAATTTTAAATCATAATTTAAATTAATAATTTAGAATAAAATTTGGTAATTGTTGAGAGAGGATTTTATAATTGACAAAGGAATAATAGGGGAGACTTCCATTTCAAATTTAAAAGTTGATCCCACCTCGCCAAAAGCAGATAAATATCTGCAAAGTTTTTGAAGAATTTTAGGGACTCTTGAAATATTACATTTTTATTTTCATAAAAAAAGTTTGTTTCATCAATGTTTTGTAATATATTGGGTAACATAATTATAAATAGACTGCTCTGTATACTGTGGGAGAGTAACTATTCCATAACGAAAACTGAGATGCGATGTAAAAAATTGCACGTGAAATGGTGCATAGCAAACACGTGGCATATGTCCATTGTGCAACTAATAGAGAAGCGACACGCCTTAGTTCCTTCACCATGCTCAATATTGCATTTTACTTCCTCATCCCTGCCACATATACTGACAGTGCATATGAGTTATCTGTATACTAGCAGAGAATGAACAGCGCAAACAAAATAATGTGCTTTATTGTGGTTCATTAAAACAAAAAATTATTCCGCTGGATAATTTACAAACAACATTTAGCAGCACGAAATATCCTTTGTGCTTTATTAATTCTATGTTTGACACGTTTTCATGCATATAATATTATAACACGGTATTTCGGGGCATTGTTAGCCTTCTATTCATATTTTGTAATATCTTGAATTAAAATATGCATGCATTAATACTCAGTGCTTCTGTTGTAAAGTTTTTTTTTTAATTGTAGTTCTCTTACCTGCACTATACCTGGATCTTCAGATTAAAACATATTTTCGTAATGATAGCGTATATCTTTGAGCATTAGTATGTACAAGTTTCACGAACATTTATGCCTAAACAAGAACGATAAAATAACTTATTTTGCAGTTTTGGGCTATAGTGAATTTTTAACTAAAATTTTGTTTATAAAGAGCTTACTTAAAAATCTAGTTCAGTGTTCAAAAATCTCCAACAATCTCGTTTTCTAATTCTGTGTGTTGGGAAAGGGAAGCCTTGCTATGATTGGCTGTTAGAACCTTAGATAACATAGCTAAAATATTGGACTAGATCAGCAGTTTGTAAATTTAAATATGCTAAAGGCTTTCGATAATTAAAAAGTGAGGCTCATTAATTCGACTTGACTTCAGCATTTTATGGATTTCACTTCAGATGGGAAGGTAATATTTTGTCAGTCTTGTAACAAAGAGGAAGGCTAAAGGCTTGTTCCATATATTTTTTAAAATAATTGTACGATTATAATTTTTAGGTTCCAAACAAATTGAAATGATCAGACCGTGGAACCTCATGCACTAATGTGTATGCACTTAAAAAGGACAAAATGTGTCCCAAATAAAATAAAATAAAATACAGAACAAATAATATGTTTCCCTGATCTTTAATAATAAATAAAAATATTGATCCCCTAATTACAATAAAATAACATTCAATGTGAGATTACAGATTTTAACTACAGTATTATTTATTTCAAATTAATATTTATATTTTAATTTAATTCAAATATACTTGAATTTACTTGAACATGTCTGGTGTGAAAACAAGAGGAACATTAGTACAAAAAGTCTGTATGTTATTAGCATGACAAACTCTAAAGCTAACTAATAATATAAAACTGAACTATAATACCTTACTTAACTAGGTTGTCTGTTTTTTTTTTTCTCTTTAGAATCACCTGAAAATAAATGAATTTAGTTAAATTACTTTAACTTGCAAAAGTAAGAGGAACAAAATTAGAATTCTTGCAATGTATAAGTATTAAGAAAGAGAAACCACATTTTAGAATTATTATTATTATTATTATTATTATTATTGGGAATAAACTAAAATTATGATAAATTATTAATTAAATTAAATATGTGACCTGTGATACAGTTTTTAGTGGGGGGAGAAGGAAAGTAAATGGAAATGTTTTAATTAATTAGGATACTAATAGTATTTGTAGAATCATTGGAGTTCTTCTTCTCTCCCGCCGCTGTTCTCGATGCGTCGCGATGCCACGGTTATCGTCGGTAGATTGCTTGTTACCTTTTCAGGTCAACGGGGGAGACTAGTCGGGAACTAGGGAATATATAAGCAAAGTTCAAGACATATTTAAATTTACCATTGTTATTAGCAGCAAAGAGAATAGTTGGAGATGTGTCCATTTGAATCAATATGAACTCCTTATTAAAGCACACATGGTAAATCCGGAAAATCGAAAATTGAAGTTCTGGCCCTCTAGTTGTCTCACGAGGATATACAGCTTGGTACACTTTCTTTGCTTATTAAATGAGCATATGCGGCCATACTGAATTTTACAATACACTTTTTTCAGTACCGAAATTATTGACAATATCCTATAATTACCCGGAACATGAGGCTCTTGCTTTCTCTATATGCAGATGCTGAATGAATGCTAGAGGCCAACAGTCAGAATATCCTCCCTCATTAAAACTTTTTGGTTTGCTGTTGTCATGATATCCACCATCTTTCCTACTTCTAACGCGTGCTTCAAGAACTCCTAGTAGCCCATCTGCTCCCGGTCAATATGAAAGAGAAATGACATTTTTAGGGCGTGAAATATAGAATGTAAAATATTTTAGTTATCTAGGCGTAGTTTTAATATGAATGGAAGATGTGCTAAACACATAGATAAGGCGTCTTTGCACACGTTGTCACGTGATATTCCTGTAACTATTATGAAGAGTTGTATAGTGCCATGGTAAACTCTGTCTGAATATGGGGCTAGAGAAAAGTGGACAAACTGAACAAAATCCAAAATGAGTTTCTAAAGTGAATTTTAGCTGTAGGGAGAGAATACAGTCAACTGTGGGGTTTTACGGGAGCAAACCGGCGCCTTTTCAAGTCAATTTTGAGCTTGCCGAAAATGTGGAAGTCGCAAGCTCAAGTTTCATTCACTATCTTAAGAAATCCTTTTCCTTGTGTTCATAGTGCAAACTCAGACCCGCGCCTGGGCGCGACTCGTCCTCAAGGCTGTTCGCTCTATTGGTATCGCTTTCTCCACTCATACGTTCATGCGCATCACATACTTCTGCCTTAAATTGATGAATCATCTTCGGCGGCTAGAAACTACGCTGCTGCAATAACTTGGACGCTCCCATTACTGTGAACATCATCTTTATCACTCCCTGAGCATCCAGGTTGGCCAACGTCGGACAACATAGCTCTCAAATGATAGTATCACCTACAGAACTTTACCCTTTGGCCGCGTGTTACCTAGTTTTTGGCAGTCGATTTCTTGTTTTCATTTGACGACCCTCTTGTGTATTTAAATATAAAGAAACTTAGCATCAAATTCGATTTATGAATACCAAACTCAGAAATAAGAACAAGATTCAAGATGAAAGATGCGAGTAATCAGGCGCAAGAGCTAATGTGGAAATAGGAAGGTGATGCTGCTAGACTGCTGCAGGATAGATACAGTGCGGGACGTCCGAACTGGGAAAAGGAGGAGAGGCCGCCCTAAATGTAGAAGGGCATATGACCGGAGCAGACTGAACAAGGATCACCAGGGACAGAGTGCTGTGGAAAACCCTAGGAAGAGACGTAGCAAGGTGTAATGCAGTGTAGTGAAGTGCTTCAAAACAGAAAGTGTCGGCTAGGAGGCAAACGTGCATACCAAGAACTAAAGACATAATATTAGGCTAGTATTATGAGACTACATAGGACCTGACCTAGAAAGTGATCAGGTAATTAGGACATAAGATAAACAGGCTAAGGAAAAGAAATGTAAAGAATGGACTGGCTCCCCAAATAAAAATGAAGCCACCCCTATGTAAGTAGAAGCCTCTATTTTTTTAATAGTGTTTAACGTCCGCTTCAACTACTGCCACACCTCAAGCGGGAACCCTGTTGATGCATGAGGCGAAATAATAAACTTGGAAAGGATTTTTTTTAAAGAAGGAAGGAAGCGTTCCAGGTCTAAGTTTAGGGTACCTGCCCGGCATTTGCCATTTAAGGGGACTGAAAAAAACCTGAAATAAACTCAGTTAGGGAGGACGGCCCTGGTGGGAATCGAACTCCAGACCTCCCGCTCACGAGTCCGCGCCTTAGCGACTTCGGTTACCCGTGGCGGTAGGAAACCCTTGTTCGTTGGGGATTCTATAGGCTATTATTATTATTATTATTATTATTATTATTATTATTGTTGTTGTTGTTGTTGCTGTTATTATCATCATCATCGTCGTCGTCTTCGTCATCGTATGGAATAATCATCGGAACTCATGCATGTATGGACTCGAGTTTAAAAAAAATGACCAAAAATCAAAAAAAAAAGGGGGGGAACCAAAAGGAGAAAAAACTATACATTTTTAAAACGTGTATTTAAGATTTGTAAATAACGAAACGACGTTCCTTACAGAAAGAATTAAGGATGACTGGACATCAAAATATTATATTCGCAGTAACTGCAGTGGTTCTATCTCAATTCTCACCTGCTTCGTACTCGACTCTAAAAATCTGAAGTCGTGTTCAGTTCACTTTTATCTCGACAGCTGTCTTGTTACATATTAATTTTGCTGGTAAGTTCTTCTAATATTTGCGTAGTCGCCTCACTTTAATATATTTTTTGTTGTTATTGCATCGGTAAAATTTAACCAGAGACAATTTTTAAAATGTACTAAGATTCATTAGAACCGGGAATCGAAACTGGGACCTGAAATGCATGTTTCAGATGCTATCCTTAAAACAATATGGGGTTTTTATTCTATGCACCACTCATTATTCTTTGTATTTTTGTTTAGTAAAGTAATAATATATTGATGCAGGCGTAGTAAACACATTTTGATTAATGATTAATATTTATATCACCGGAATACCTGGCTGCCAAAGTGAAGAAGGATCTAACGTGGTCGTAACAGCCCGATTTCCTTCCTCGGGCTCTACTGTGTGTGTCCGAGTCCACGTAATTAAGTCCTACGTGCTTAAGGCAGGATCGGACTGGTGCACAGCTTGTCTTTGTACCATACCGTCATGCAAGGAGACAACGGGAAATGGAGATGCGACAGTCTCTGCCTTGACTGATTAATCCTTTGGCATTGCACTCCAATCTCTAGGCGACTGACGGAGAAGCTGCGGGAGGATGGTCAGAGGATGCGTCGGCTTTGAGAAGTAACCAGGACAAGTATACAGAAAAAAAAAAAACTCCTTTTGTATATAACAATAAATGAAACTTTGAATATACAACGTTTAAAAAACTTGTCCCAGGTCGTAGCTCTCCACTTTTACTCATATCTTCTCTTCATCGCCGAAAGATATAATTAATTTGGTTGTCTATTGCAGCTTACTTTGTTCATTTATCTTAACTTCAACATAATACTTTTTGCACGGCAATCCGACAAATATCCTGCACCACAAAGCAAGTAAGGGGGATATAGCAATTGAAAAGTAAAGTAAACTCGCATAAAAATGGAAAATTGAATAAAAACTCGCATAAATCACAGTCACTTACACCATAACCTCAGTAAAACGAGTTTTCCAACTGTGAAAAATAAGCACCCGTCTCAGCTTTAACGTCATTATTGAATATGAACTTTCGTCTACTCGGCCATTTCTTCAGGTTTGCGAAAAAAAGTAATCGATAAGAGCCAAATTCGGTGAAGATGGCAGATGCGGAAGCACTTGGAAGCGAACGTCATGCGCACCTTACACCGGTTTCCCCAAAAATGGGGTCTTCTGTACAACAATACCTGTTATTTTGCGTCGAAACATGACCACGCAAATGGAATCATATTTCATCAGTAAAGAATATTAAGCGTCAATCAATTGCACTATCATTAAAATTCAGTACCCAAATATCAGGTTCACCTGCAAGAAATTCGTGTACAAAGTGGTCTTGTATGCTTTCAAGTTTAAATTGTATCAATTTTGAAGATGAACTGATGCGTGTGAATGACAATTAACTAAAAACTGCCAAATATGTGCAGGACAACAATACAAACGTCTATTGTTAAACGTACATGCTTATTTTCATTATAATTGTAATAGTAATTGCAAGAGCTTGAATCAGTTTTGTAGACATTACATTCACTTTGCCGGGATTACCACTCTGACCATCAATTCGCCAGCTGTCGTGAAAAGGGTGGCAAAACCATTATTTTTAATAGTGTTCAACACACTATTTATTGCTGAGACATCACAGGCAGTAGTAGACACTGGTGATACATGAAGGAAGGAAACGCCTAAGTTTAGGGTACCTCCCCGGCATTTGCCATTTGGGGACTGTGGAAATTCTGGAAGAAACCTCTGTCAGGAAGAATGGTTCTGGCAGGAATACAACTCCAGACCTCCTATTTACGAGTCCGTGTCTTATTTATCTGCGCCGCCTGTGGCGACGAAAGACCCAGTATTGGCACATAGAAGCTTTAAGGAATATGTATTATGAAATGATATAGTAATACTGCACTAGGAATGATGATAACTTGCACGTGTCACATACATGATTAGTAAAGATAAAATATATTGAATGTATTACGAGTTATTTACTTATCAAACCCTTTATGAGGAGTTTTAAATAGTAGGGGAAATAGGGATTATATAATCCTTTCTGAAATCTGTTCTACACTGCGTTGAACTGTCCATTTGGCATATAATCATTTTGTATTTGACTTTGTTTCTTGCTATTACAGCTTTATAAATTATTATTAAAATAAATTCACTCATTCCACATTTGTTTATTGACCACAATAACAGATATGGTCATTATCAGTAAATTAATATAAAAAGGTAAAATGTTCACATAGGTACAGTTTTCTCAAACGTGAGATCGATTCCTTTGATGAAATTAAAGAATACAGCATTGTAATTAAGAAACACTACTTTTCGCGAGAATAATGTATACATCCTTTATCATCTAGGTACATTTATAAAACACTCCGAAATTGCAAGCTTTGAACGTACTTTTCCACCAAATTTTACGAATCTATTGCTCGTAATTGTGTGCGAGTAAATCTCGTTTTATTTGCTTTTAATTGAATATTCTGTTGTATCAACGCATTCAAACGGTGAAAAAAGTAGAAAATATAGAAGAGCATGGAATTCATTTGAACACAATGCCAGGTATTTAAATGGCGTAATAAAGGATTGTTTATGATACCGAATTAATTCATGCGTAGGAATAAAGTTGCGTTTTAAATATAACGGTTTAGTAACTGAAACTAAAATATTTTCCTTTGTCTTTTTAATATTGCTTTCGAAGCGGATATTTTTTTTGCACAATAGGATTATTCGTAGAGGGAAAAATCATCTGTATGTGTGCGTTTCCACAACGCCAGTACTATGTCTGGATGCGATGGGACAGAAAAGCAATGAAGTGTACAGGAAAATATTTGTGGTGAAATGTGCACCAATAAATATTTTTAATATAAGGTGTAATATTTAGAAAGGAAAGGATAAACATGAGAGAAAACTAGAAATAACTTTATGCCTCATACTAATATTTTGTTCAGGAATGAGAGATATTTGGTTCGTATGAGTTAATCATCGACTGAGAGTTATCTTATTATATAGCCCTTTACTATGCATACAAAACAGCAAATTTAAATCAACACTATAACTAGAAAAAAAAAACTGTACTAAAATGCGAAACTTTTGGATGTTTCATTTGCTTTCGGCCACTGTTTCTTCCTCTTCTTGAGAGTGTAAAATTTAAACTCAAACGAGTGGATTCTGTATTAAAAATATATTCTGAGAATGATTGAAACTATATAAAAATATATTAATAATTCTTATCTTGAGAGAAGAAGCGAAGAAAAAGCATACTTCCAATTGATTAATTCTTCCAGAACATACACATCTTATAAAGCTATTTTTACTATATCTCATTTTCAGGCCATCAAGTTTTATAAACTTTTTATTCCTTTGTAGTTTCCACGCTTTGTAATAAACTCGAGTTACGAGTCATGAACGTTCAATGTTATCCATATCCTTTGGGAATTAATGTTCCTGAATAACAAGAAAGGGTTGCTAAACGATATGGAAGTAATCGCATGGATTCCATGTTTAACATCTTCGAGATTTTCCACGAAGATTCACCTGAATAAAATGTTCTTCGAGTGTTTGAAAAGAGATTTGAGATCAATCGTAAATCTCAAATGAAACTGGGGTAGAGAAAAGAGTTAGCCGAGAGGACTGCAGTTTCCAGTACTTCCCGAAGTGTTACAGTTTTATATCTTCCAGAATAAGAATTGGATCTTGGAGTACAGGCTTTCGTTCCACCAAGGCACGAGATTTTGATACAGGCATTTATTTATTTTTCAAAGAACAACTTTGATATATCGGGTGGAAGGAGACCAGATGTGACCAGCTAAGAAAATGATTATTTATATTATAGAGACAAGCACAAAGCATTAAGTAGATTTTAGACCCTGCAAAGTGTTTAAAAAATTTTTATGGCCTTATAACTATAATAAACTAAATAACATCAAGGCACATTGAAAGAATTGATAGACACAGTTAGTCAACATTTTTTATCTGAAATGTTCACTTCTTACCTTAAGCGTTTCTTTTCGCCACAATTTAAGTTTTGTTTTATATAAATTGTAATTTTTAACCGGTGTTCGATGACAGTGCCAGGTGAATTAGCGTTCTCTGTGATTACACACTTCAAACCGGTTTGGTATAATGGGGTGCGCGCACTTTGAACATTGAGCATTTGCAGGTTTTATACGAGTACAGTTATAATTTGCAACATTGCACTATGCAAGCAATCATGACAATATTCACTGAATGTTTAAATAAGTTTATATATTTTATTTTTATTGTTTTTATCTAAATTATTAAATACATGTGTCACTTTTATTGAACGGTACGTAAAACATGAATGTTTCTTTTGTTTCACTGATAGTTAAAATACTTTTTTTACCATGTTTAATTTAGTACGTGTAAGTAAATGCTGAAGTACAAAACTCTAATTATCCTCATTCTTTCTTTCAAAGTTCAAAGGTACTTTCATTAAATGTTGACACTTTTCCTGAAAATATGTCATAGATATAAAAAATAATAGCATTCTCTTAACGCAATTGTTGCATTATATTCCCGGGCGCTTTTCGACATTCAATACACCGTTAACCTTATATCCCTAACACTTGCCTCCACAGTAGCACTATTGCAGTAACTACAAAAGGAAGGCGCGGTTGCCAAAATACTATTTGTCCCGAAACATTTGCCTACACATCGATAGAAGAAAAGTGTTAATGATCTTTTTTCATTGTCTTTATTGAGATCTCTTTATGATTCAAAGAATGTCATATGTACCCAAAGTATCCTTTGGATTATTGAATACGACAACACTTTTGAAACCATTTTTGCATTTGGACTCTTTATATCACTATTATGTGGTTATATTTTGTGTATAATTGTACATATTGTATATTTTTATAGTGTGGTCATATTACATTCGATATTACTATTAAATTAGGCAGTTTTTGCAGCTTCTTTTGTCTATGTATTAATAACAGCAGTATTTAAACAGGAAAATTACGCTAGAACAATCGAAAGAACTACATATGTACTGAATGACTGATCAAAGCAGTTAATACATTGTTTTAGTAATCATGCGCAACAAGATTAAGATGAACTAGCTACTTATCAACGAAATTCTCTAGCTCAGAGAGCTTATATTTTATTATAGGAGTGATTGAATACACATATACTAATATATAGGCATGTAAATGATTAATCGAATACCTGTGGCATTAAGTAAGTAAATAAATTAATGTAAATAAGCGACCGATATATTCATCATATTATGTGTTTTAGTAACGAAACATTGATGGCTCATATATAATTTTTAAAAATGGATTAACTAATAAATATCTTTTCGATTGCCTTCGGAGTTGGATTTCCACTCCTTCTTTAATATTACATCTGAATTCAACTCTTGCTGGTTCTAGAATATTCTATTTAAGGGGTATCAAAATGATGATTTTCAAGTTTATTTTGTTAAATAATTTGGAGATGTGATATCATTTGAATACTTTTATTTTACCGCATATTTTGATATATGTTTTAAAATGGACGATAATTCTATTTTTTTTTTTTTTACATTTTTAAAAAAGAATATTATGCCAGCTATTTTGTGCTGTTCTGGATCCCTCACTACTCAAATAAACATTTAATCTAGTAGGAGAAGGCATTTTTCTAATTCTTTAGTAAAAAATAAATAAATGAATAAAAATACAAGAACCAGGATCAAGAGGAAGGGATGTGTAATTACTGGTATGGAATATTTTGTGGTTATATTCTTTTTGTAAAAATGTGAACTTTATTTAAATTTTTGTGCATAATTGCAATTTCTGTAAAAATTCACTTTTCCATCAAATACCCCATTGTATTATACCTGTAAGCTAATAGCTTGAACATTTTACCAACTAAGTTTCACAGTACTATGAACATTTATTAAAAAAACCAAATTTCTGAAGTAAAATGTTCATTTTCATATTGCACAAGTTATAAATTTCCTACTATTCAATGAAACTTATTACATTTTCATCGATCAAAGGAAAAAGTGTCCATAAGTACACCGTGCAAAAATTAGTAAACTATTTTGTAAGGTTTCTTATATAATGCGTAATAAATTTTCGAAATTCATCATTGATGAGGACAGGGTACTTTGGTTACCCGTAAAATGAAAAAGAAACATCATATGAGTCAGAATTTTACATAGCATTGGGTTTAAAAAATTTAATCCTGTCGTCCGTAATCATTTATGGTTCAACTGTGTGAAACTCATGAGTATAAAAATGAGGAAATCTGTTCCTTTAAGCAGAACATTTAAGTGTTCTGCTTAAAGGTTCCAATTGGTTGAGGTTCAAAGTCCCTGGAATGTCGACGTTTTATGGAACCATATTATTGGAACCAACTTCTTTCCGCATTATCTGACAGACTGGAGATCTTTCCTCTTCCTTCTGAAGCTGGAGGACGTTCCTTTGACATTGGTGACGAACCACTAGTTTCAGTGAGACGGCACATCCTCTCATCACCACAAACGTATCTGCCTATCCTGGCAGATAGATAAGTTATTACGGATCTATGGTGCTACTTCTTTCTTTGGGTCTGCTGAAGAAGTACGAGACGATGCCACAAACAGCCGCGATTTCAAACGAAGGAAATGAGCTGTCTATCGTGTCATGATATTTGAGGGCTTAAGATTGACGCTTTGAACAATGATACCCATACCTATGGGGCTTCAACATGAGCCTTAGGTAAACATAAATGAACTATATATATATATATATATATATATATATATATAGGTATTTTCACCAAAAAAGCTAAAATCATTCTTAAATAAACAATAATATTAAATAATTCTCTAGATCTAGGAAGAAAAAAATTAATAAAGGAGCAACTCTAATCTTCATTTACACATTCCCTATTATTTTCTCGTCCAACCATTCATACAAGCCTTCAATTAAAAGACTAATGATTACGCTACCTTCGCACAGTAATTTTATTTATAAGATTATTAATGGGAATTATTTTTTGGAGATCAGATTTGAATAATTTGAGGTATCGTCGTTATTTTCATCTATAATGTATGTAGTCTTTCAGTCTATCCAACAATTTTCATAGTCCGTTCAAGTTGTTACGTTTTCATGTAGTGTCACTATGGATGATATATAAAAAATCCTGAAATAAATAAATTTGTTAATACGCTGTTATCTCTTTTTTTTCTTAATTATGTACGATCCTTATTCCAAATGAAAAATATAACGTAAATTGAGATAACTTACATATTAAAGTAAGATATTATAGGGGATATAAATAGAGCATATGACTCAATAAAAAACTTTCCTACGAGTGGCATGACTACAAGAAACAGGCGAAAGCAAATAAATAAATACATATAAAATAAAATACAAAACACGTGTGGTTTTCGATAAATTAAAAAAAATATGTCTGAAAGTCAAAATGTTAAGTTTAAATTTATTTTAAAGTAAAATATGAGGCATTAAGTTTAAAATTTGAAAATATTTTATATTTTATTTTACTAAATTTAGAAAAATAAATTAATATTTTGCACTTAATTCCTTGCAATTCTATATCAAAACATCGGCTATTAAATTACATAGCATTTCAGATTATTTAATTTTTATTTTCTAAATCAATAATTTATATAATTGCAAATTTTGGAAATAAATTAGCATGAATTAACATAAATTTATATTTTAATATAGTAAGAAAATGTATAGATATTTTGCACTTAGTTTTTTTCAATTCTGAACAAAAGCATCAGACAATTCATTATTACTGCATTGCTTTTATCAAACAAAATTAAACTTCAATTTGCCACGATTGTAGTTGAAAGTTGCCTAAACAATCTGAACCTCTCGTGCCAGACACCGTGTTAAAATGGGCACAAAAGTTTACAAGAGCATTGGACCGGAAAATTGTTACAAAATGTAAAAGCTTTTCAGTCGGCTTCACCATCCTCCGTTGCATTACAACGTTGCACTAAATAAATTATTGGCATGTTAGTCCAATTTTTGTGTTTTATCAAGCGTCGTTATGAGCAACACGTCTAAAAACGCATCGTTAATTTAATGGTGTGCATCCATCGCTCTAAAACTCAACAACGCGTGTACCTGATAGTAAAATGGCGGAAGATTGCAATGCTGAAAGTATATCTCCGAGAATTTTTGTAGTGAAATGTTTATATTTTGCGTAATTATGCTTTGAGGAAATAAAAATCAAACGTTTGCAAAAAATAAGTCAAATGCATTAACTTAACATAATGATAACATTCATACATCGCAAAAATAAAAATTAACATATAAATTAAAGTTAAAATAAATAACAAAGTAGAATAACACTTTTGAGCTGTAATGTAGTTCATGTTTAATATGAAAATAAATACAGATGAAAAATATTAATGTTATAGATCCTTTTTATTAGTTGAAACAAAAATGACGTGTATCATTGTAAATGATACCATTGGCTTTTGCATTCCATGTAATAAGATGTTATTTACTAATAAAAGCTGCTAACAGTTTGAACTAGTGGGAACGATTCTGGAGCAGAGTAGAATACAGTATCCACAGAAATAATCTATTTACTCCCGCTCTGTAGTTACTTATAATGTTGCAATTGTAATGGAACATTTTCCAGAAATGCTTTGAAGAGGATTTAAGCGTCAATATAACGTTATGAACTCACCAATAATTAATAATGAAGTTAGGATGCAAGGAATAATCCATGACTGAGGTCACTTTGTGATTACCTGACATCTCCAACATTTATATATAATCATTGTATTTAACCAAAATATATAAAGTGTAATCCATCCTGTCATAATACATAAAGAATAAATATAATAAGGAATGTTTATGTTACTAGATTTGAATAGAATGTTTTGGGCTGAGGATACTTTGATAGTTCAGCCTTGCTCACTGCTGGCAGTTTGTACCTACTGGTAACACCTCCGGGAGGAAGTGATGAGGTGACATCGTGGGGTATCGCGAACTTAAACGGGACCCTTAAATGTTAATAGAACATGACGCTGATGCACTCTCTCTACTTAAGGAGTTCGAGTTCCTCAGAGGGCCCGCGTCCTTACCAGTCGCCGGGACAGAAACATTTACAAGCGCAAACCACCATAACACCACACCAGCCCACCTCGCCCTAGCACATTTGACCCTGCAACCAAAACAAAGTAATGAGACCATATTAAATGGGGGAGCTGAATATTTGTGGATAGGAGAGACCCTCCCAGCATTCCTCTAAGCGACCAGGGGGAATAAACGAAAAAAACCAAGTTCAGGATGGCCGGCTCCAAAGGAGTTTTAATCTGGGACCTCCAAAATGTGAGTTCCAAGGGTAAGCACCTGAACCATGCCCTCGGTTATGTTACTAGAATATCTTTATATGTGTATAGAATGACGTTTAGCCTTCTCAAATTGCACATAATAATATTTATATTTTGAGATTTCACACTCTTATAAAAATGCGATTAAAATTATTTGTAATTTAGTCTGTCTTAGATTTAAAAGGACGTAAAAGAACAAAAATCGAGTTTGAAATCTTAAGACACCTTATGATGAATATGGAATATTTTGATCATGCCATTATTACTAATTTTATCCATTTTTTTTTCACTTACGAAATTTATGATCGATCGATCTGAGTGACTGTCACGTGAAATATGTGCACATTGCATAACATACTCATGCAAAAAAAAAAGAAAACCCTTACCTGCTTCACTTCTCACAGCATGAACAAATTCTTCAGCATTTTTACAAGATTGGTGCAAGAGTTCCAGATTTTACAGCTAACCACGCCATTTTCTTCACTTGCCCTCCAATCGTATTTACAGCCCTTTTCCCGAAAAACCATTCAGTTTTAATTCAAAATATTTTGGAACGCAATGTTACATTCTTTAAGGTATACTTTTGCTTAAAATAGCTTGCAAGTTCATCAGTAAACATTTTCTAGCAACTATTCTTACTGTAAGCAACTTCGCGTACCTGAGTAATTAAATTGTCGCTGTAGAAAATGCGGTGGTTTTAGAAAAAATTGTTCTTATGCTTTTAGTAGGTGGCGCTTTGTAACGTAAAATCTGAAAGGACACTTTATTCCGCAATACATTTTTCTGTGTATGACACTGGCTTTGTGTTGTGCGTGACTGACAGTAATAAGCAGTAAATAAATTTTAAAAAGTCAGAAATTCTATTTATTACTTTTAAATGAATAATTTTTGCACTATGTTTCCAACATGCTAAGATCTGCGATACGGAATCTAGGGATTTGTGTATATTTTATTATGACAGCTTACAGTATAAGGAATTATATTTATTAAATTAGAAAATAAAATATTTAATTAAATGTTTGCCTCTTGACGTGATGTTTCTGTGGTATCGCTCTTAACCCACCTTTTTAAAAATATCGTATTAGCTATTTTTCTATAAAATTCGTGAAGTGAGTATTTATACTCCAATTTTGGATTATGTGAAACAAGCTACAGCCAATGTTGGGAATACGACAAGGAGTAAAGTTCTAAGGAGAATGAAAATTATTCCTGTATCTTAGTGTGTAAAATCATTGACCCAGCTTCCGTGAAAAGATAAACATTGTGTATAAATCATGGACGAAAGAAGTTTCAGGGAAAATGATCAAGGCATTAGAATCAATATATTGTAAGGTACAGTTCTGTGTAAAATATGATCGCTATAAAGCTTCAAAAAATGTAATAATGTTTGCGAGATATAGATAAGCAAAATACTTGAGACTCAATGCGCAGAAAAGGTATCGTTTAACCTGCAGGTTCAAATAGATCAAGTGTGTGGGAGGGGTGCTTTTGAGTGTGTAATATATATGCATGCAGGGTTTGCATGGATGGGTATATGTATGTTAATATATAAAAAGCTAATCACAGCAATTAATGTTGCGTTTTTTGTGTGTTGTATATTTTGATTGTTAAAAAGACAGTTATACTTATATTGTGTGCTTGTAATCCTACCACAATCAAATTCCATTACTACTACTAGACATTTTTGTTTTAAGGTGAGGCTATTTGAGTTAAGGGCAGGCAGAATGTGGCCGCGTATTGGCGAGAAACCAGTCGGCAGCGTTTGTGCAGGTAGCAGATTGTAGTGGACTTAAAGACTTTGTCAGCGATTGATTTGTGCGTTGTTCTTGCAGAGAAGTAGTAAGGCGATTCGTAAGAAATTATCGTGATAATCGTGTATCAGGAAGAACAACTATTCGCCAACTTGTTAAAAAGTTACGAGAGACAGGATCTCTCAATGACAAGAAACGAAGGAAATTTTCATGAATACAGCACTTTCCTATGCATTGCCGACAATGTATTGCCGCTGAGGGGTTTCATTTTCAACATCTGTCTGTTACAGTAGGTTAATGCTCTTTCCTCCTCCTCCTCCTCCTCCTCCTCCTCCTCCTCCTCCTCTTCTTCTTCTTCTTCTTCTTCTTCTTCTTCTTTTTCTGCTTCTTATTGTTGTTGTTATTATTTTATCATTTTAAATGTATCATAATTTTATGTTTTCAATAAAAATATAAATACTGAAATAAAAATACCAATTTAACGCGCGACAATTTTACTCTCTTTATCGCGGAGCTGCACTTCTCCAGTAAACAGCTGTTAGCCAGTAACTGAAATAACCTCGCTTTACTGTTAAAATAAAGTGTAGTTTTAGTAAAAATAATCGTACTTGGTCTTGGCCGTCAAGCTTCACATACGATAGTCATGATAAGTGAGGATGAAGACAATAAATAGTCGACAATTTTCTTGGTTCAAGGGAAACACGGTTTTAAAGAAGAACTTTTTTTACAGCTGATAGAAAATTCCTTTACTCCTCCCTAAATTGCTGTTTTATTGCACGGTCGATAATGCTTTCCTGCTCGGAGAAAAACAATAACTTCTACATGCTAATAAGATACACATTCCAGAGTCAAGACTATATAGCTTTCCACAAAATATAATTTTTACTTTTCAGATATCCTAAAATTATTGTAAACAATGAACTTCAACAATGCTCATGTTGGTTTTCATAAAATGGTACAAATACATTGCAGCGGTTTTTATTATGGAGGTGTTAATTAAATATGTAAAATAATAGGAGGGAAAGATTTTGGAAGAATTAAATTAATTGTTTAGATTAAGGATTGGATTAATGATTGGGTTCTTATGGGTAAACGTTTTCTTCTCCCTCTCCTATGGTACTTTCCGCTGAGTTATATTTTTGCCACGGCTGTTGAGACTCTGCTGGATAAGTTTATGGTCCTGTGACCATAGGGGAAGGAGTCTTGAAGGTTAATGAGATTTATCGTTATAGGAGATAAAACACAATTTATTGTTCATAATCTATTCCACATAAAAATGTGAAGCCGTTATTTTCTGGAGAATATGTGCCACTTTCCCACTAAATATGGTGATCACTATGATGTTAATGCACTTAATAACTCTTAAAACTCTGATCGTAAACTCCACGAATTATGAGACGCAACTGCCTACTCCTCAGTGATAATTTTCCACTAACGACATGTAACAATACTTGCCTTCTACACCCAAGATCGTGGGTTCAAACCCGACCAGGATCGATGGATTTTTTTCGGGGCGTAAAAATCCTAAGAATGGCTCCTTTCTGAAGGGAAGTAAAGCCGTGGGTCCCGTGTCGTACATTTACGGCACGAAAAAGAATCTCAAGCCTGAAAAAAGAGACCTCTGAGCAAAATTTGTCGGCCGTTTCACGCCCTAAATTGAATGGGACGCTGATGACCTGAGATGTTAAAGAACGTCCGTAAATAAAACAAATAAAAAAAACCCACTAATGATACTCTTCGACTGAACTGAATTAAATTGATAATCAGACTGAATTATTTGTGCAATGATATGACTTGAACTAAACTGAGATATCTTTCCACTGCTAATATCCCACAGACTCGAACTGAACGGAGAATGAACGTGTCTCTGGGGCCCAAAATTACAAGGCTAAATAAACATGGTAGTCTGCAGGTCTCACTAAGCTATCTTTATTTTTTCAAATGTGTTTTAGGAAAAATCTAGAATGCTTTCTTCTATCTTAGCATCTCTGTTGGGTAATCTGTTTCTCTCCGATTCTTTTCTGCTACATTATTGGCCTGATGGCTTACGTGACTGCTTCTTGTCAATCAAATCTCTCACATATTACATGCAACCATTAGGATCTCCCATCCAGAGGTTATCGGCCTGTTTTTTCACCTACGTATATTTACTACTCTTGCGTTATATAATAACAGAAAAGCTTTCAGACAATATACAAAGAAACACCTTTTCCACAGATCCTGCTTAAGAATTTCTTCAGAAAATATCGGTTTGCCGTTTGCTGGGTATTCTATACAAATATTGATACAATAGGCAACAGTGTGTTCATGCCAGATTTTTATGGCTGGGGTAGCTTTTTGCACTCTAGCAAAAATAACATTACAAACAACAATTCAATACTAGCACAGGAAATAGAAATGAAACCACACTCGTGCTTAAAATGAGGAAGTTACGTAAAATTACTTACTATAATCACTGTAATTAAATTTGCGGTTGGCAGCTTATAAATACTGTCTCAACCTATGACGTTAAAACGAGCTTATATTATAAATGTACTATACAAGTTTAAAACTACTAAACATCATTTATATGACTAAGACTTGAAATATTTTTATATTTTGTTAGAATACTTCCAGGACTCCAGAGCAGGTAAATCCCGACGAAGCAGATTCGTACAGGGCACTGTAGCCAATCTTAACTTAGAATTCTCCTTTCTGAATCTGGTTCTAAATCATCACCTAACATATGGCATCTGTGAATAATCACATTCAATATATACTTACATACCTATTGAAATTTCGTTTAAAGCAGAAATAATAGAAAGGAAAAGAACATGTTATAGAAATCTCCCCTCCCTATTTGTAGGTGTTGATCCAGGTGGTCTAGTAGTAACCATATTTATCTCGTAGACCGAAGATCGCGATTCACATCTGGCCAGGTTCCATGAATTTTTAGGACGTGAAAATCCTGAATATATATTCCATCTGAAGAGAACTAAATCCGTTGATTCCAATGACCTCAAGCCTGAAAGAAGAGGCCTCTGATTCTATCCGCTGTTTCACACTTTGAATTGGTGAGACACTTATGACCAGAGATGTTAAAAGCGTCCTTATATAATAATAATAATAATAATAATAATAATAATAATAATAATAATAATAATAATAATAATAATAATAATAATAGTATATTTGCAACTAAATTTAGGTACATAGGCATCTATTTTGAGAAGCTCACAAACGTAGGTTCCGTGAGATATATTCTTTATCGCTATACACTCTCAATACACTCAGAGCTTGGCAAAGTATAGAAGAAACAATAGACCAGAGAAAGTAATGAGAACATTAAAATTCTATTCTCTACTCTTTGTGTAAAAATCCGATTTTTTTAAACTTAACTTTTTACCCTTTCGCCTTCACGCTCCAGTAATTCACTTTTTATATGAACAACGGTGTTGAATGCGTTTTTTTTATCTCGCCCCATCTCCTCTTAATGCTACGTAGCAAAGATCATTACACATACCTCCAAAGAATCGATTATCTCACAAGTGAAAAGGATAGAGAAAGCGTTGTCGCCTAGAGGCGCCAACTTGGGGTAATATCAACAAGACCTTTACCAAACGACTATCGTTTGCAGTAATTTCCTCACCGCAAGGATGATAAATATCGCAGCAGACCACACTAGAGGTCAAAAGTTCGGCATCCTTCCGGCACGGCGCAGTAAGACATTAATAGTGCACAGGTTGTCTCGTAAATAACGCTATGTTGCTTCAACGACCTGTTGCGATCTTCTTGTATGGCGCAACTGTGTTGAAAGTTTAACCTATTAGGAAGTTTTGCTTTCAAAGAAACGTTTATCAATGAAAATCTAAAACACAATGTTCGTTATAAGCCATTTAATTTAACTGAAGGCAAGGAAACATACCTATCTATTCACTGTTTATTTAGACAGGTGTAAAGAGTAAGCATGGCCTCGGATCGGTTGGCTCGTGTCAACCTGCAGTGTAAAATATATCCCTAGTTGTCACGATTCTGCTTAAGCTTTTATTTTTGAACTATTAGGTTTGTGTTGTTCCATGTATTCTTATGTAACATTTACTTTCTTGCTGAATTTATAACGCAAATAACATTAAGTGCCATACAGGGTAAGATTTGAAATTAGGTATACCCTTGACATAACAAATAAATAAATAAAAAGGCCTAGATTTTAGTGTCCATCGGGGAACTTCGAGGGTACACTCGTAAACTGTATTCACAACGTGCATGCAGCAGCTGGCACACTGCAGTGGACGCTTTGCCTGTAAACGTAATGGTCACAATCATAAGCAGAAATACAGTAAGATTGGGCCTTTCTAAAAGAGCAGCCCTTAGAATTATGCACGAACATTTAAATATGAATAAGGTTAGCGCAAGATGGGTGCCTAGATTTCTTTCCTCTGCCCAAAAGCAGCAACGAGTCATCTGTTGTTCAGGTATTTTTGGAGTTCTGCCGTGGCAACGAGAGAGAAGTTCTGCAAACTATTGTTACAGTAGATGAAACTATGGTCCTCTACTATGATCCCTTGTCCAAAACAGAATCAATGGAGTGGCGTAAACCTGGAGCACTTCCTCTAAAGGCCAAGGACACTCAGTCATTCAAGAAGATCATAACCACAATCTCTTGGGACTATTAAGGAATACTCTTCATTGACTTTAAGGAGAGGAACACCACAGTAAATGGGGAGTACTATGCTGGTCTACTGCACAGACTATGAACTTTCATCAAGGAGAAAAGGCGAGGAAAGGGGAGTGGTGGTGTGCGCCTTCTTCACGACAATGCGCCTGTGCACACAGCCCTTGTTGCAAAGGAAGCTGTGAATAAATGACTTCAAGGAGATTGACCATCCACCCTACAGCCCATATCTAGCTCCCAGTGACCATTTCCTCTTCTCAAAACTCAAGAAGGACATTCGAGGAAGGAAATTAAAAGATTACGTAGAAGTGGTGGATGCTGTTTTTTGCCCATTTTGCAGACAAGACTTCTGACTATTTTTGGGGGGAATTGAAATGTCAGTTCAAAGATGTGAGAAGTGTATTGCAATAAAGGGTAACTTTATTGAAAAGTGAAATACGGTTTTTGTTTTTATCATACCTAGAAAATGGTTAGGCCGGAAACTTATGGATCGTATGTCTTGCATGTAAAAGCAAGATGCCGTCCTCTTTCAAAGTTCCCCGAGGGGAAAAAAAAGAGGCACTAGGTTCAGACCTTGTGGTGAGTATGGATGAAATACCAATCGGACTTAACAATATGTTCTGTAATCTGCCAATATTTTACACGGTTGTACAGCGCTGATCTTCTCCATCGACTTACTAATGGCGGATAAAACAATCTGGATAGTGTCATTACTAGAAATTGTAAATAAAAATAATATACCAGAATATTTGAAATGTAATGGCAACATACTTACAGATTCACCTAAACATATTAGGTTACTTTTGACATAGCATACTGCTAATGTACCCCCTACCATGTGGACAATACTTGCCAAATGCTTAGAGGACTGCGCACTCCATCTGCAGCATAGCTTCTAGATTTCTTACTGATGAGCTGAAGCTTTTTGAATGTCAACTCATGATTGAAAGTGAATACCACCCAGAGGTTCTTTGATCTTCGAAAACAAACCATAATAATACCTACTGAACATTTTTAGGGCAGTACTGCTTACTACAAATCGGAAACAGTTATTGTATTTACAAAATACGATTGATTCAATATTTCAGATTTATGAAACAGTTTTCTCTATAGTATAATGCAATATTTCACTGGTAATCGTTTTACAGCAGAGCCATTAAGTTTTGAATGCCCGTGTGTGTGTGTATGTGTGTGTGTGTCTACTGGTATATACAGAGGCGAAAAAAAAAAAAAGTGAAGAAAATTGCAAAATAAACAGGAATTATCTAACTAGGCATTTTGAGGTTAGGAACACGAGGTCGCAGATACTGTATAACAGGAGAATCATAATTGAAATCTGACGTTATGAAACATCTTCATTTGCCAAGCTAAATGAAATGTAACTCACACATGTACTGTTTCAACTAAAGAGTGCTGGTACACAATGAGAAACTAAACATTTAATTGAGTATTTACCACACATCTTATAAATGCTGAATGGAAAAAAAAAAAAAAAAAAAAAAAAAACAAATGTTTGTGCACACTATAATTCATGTTACAACACATCTTAAAAAGCTATGACTGATCAAATCATTTTGCTTCTTAATGTACAGTTACAGAGAGAGGTCAAAAATGTAAAAAGCTTCCAATTCTTATTGCTTAATTAATGTCAACATGCAGTAACAAATGTCCAATATGACTATCATTTTTGCTGGAAAACAACATAGCGGTGTGACAAGAATCGGCGTATTTAGTCTGAAACACTTCTGCTGCTTTCATTATGCGACCTGCTAAATCTTGTGAATCCTCAACTGGTGTTTCATAAATTGTGCTTTTCATGGTCCCCAGAGGAAAAAATGCCAGCGCTGTCAACTTACGCAACCGTGGGGATCACCGCGTTGGTCCACCATGTCAGATGCAGTTGCCAGCAAATATTCTGTTTAGGTGATTACGAGCTGCAAGTGAAAAGTGTGCAGGGGCGCCTTCATACTGGAACCATAATTACAAGACCAGCCTTCGATATTACCGTACAAGTCAGTGCGCTTCAAAACACAAATGCTACGTTGAACATCAAACACACCTAGCGACAGTGACTAGTGCTGTACAAGAGTGCGTTTTGTTTACATCTGGCACGCCACAAACAAGTTTCACAATTTGAGACTGTAACATGACACATTTAACGTTGATGCATATAGCGCAGTAAAAACGTTTTGTTCCTATCCTCAAAATGCTTAGTCTGGTACTGTCTTTCTGCTCTACAATTTTATGCACATTTTTTTCCCCACTCAGTGGATGTTTCACGCAATATGGCGTCATGATGCAACAGACACGGGTGGCAGGTCTTTGAAGCACAGGCTCATGAACGGGAGGATTGCGGTTTGAACTCTGCTAGGATCGTGGTCTTTGATTGGGGTTTTCCAGTTTATCTTACCTCATTATTGGCAAATATCAGAAATAAATATACCCTAATTTAACCTGGAACGCTTTCTTCCCATATCTTCATTACCACTTTATTATTTCATCTCATGTTCGCCACTCCCTATGTCTCCGTAGTGAAAACAGGCGTTAAAACACTTAAAATATTGCCCAACTATGAAGCATGTAGAATCTACAGATAACTTAGTACAGAGAGCAAATCACTGTATGTCTGCGTGGTGTCAAAAGGGTTGTTGCTATTGCCAATAATTTACTAAACTACTAATTATTCACTAAAATAATTTACTAAACTAAACGGGTAAATATAAACCTCTTGTACAATTTATATGATAAAATATGTGAAACATTAATAATTACTTTACTCGTCTGTGAAGAAGGCTAAGTAGTTAACTGAAATATTAAATTTAGTCTAGACTTGCTAAAATAACAATATAGGAAACATATATACAGATATTAACACGAGATGTTAAGTAGACAGTTAAGACATGAGCAAAGCATTTGGTTCCTTGGTGATGGTAGATAATGGAGACGCTAAATGACATGATTGAAGTACTTGGCAACACAATTGTCATGTCATCAAGTCATGTTTAGTTATGGAAGGTGAGCAGCATTCTTGAAACTTTAAGTTGCATAATTGTAAAGTTTTCCAGCAACAAATTTTTATAGAGTATATTTGTTAGTGCAACTTTCCCGTCAATTCTCTCCCTCTCTTGTAGCTCTTGCGTGTGTTTTGCTCAAGTCTTAGCTGCATGCTAATGTACTAATTCAATTAATAATAAGAATGTACAACCTGAGTAAACTGAAAGAGACAAATATCATCAGGTTTTTTCATTATCTTGAATACCTTCCTACCCTAATTTTCGTTGTTCAATAGACTCTCACCATTGCTCCAGGTTCCATCTTCTAATCTTCTTTCTCTCATTATTCTAGTTATACCCTATGTCCACATTAATTTTGATTTTTTTCCTTTTTCCTATAGGAAACCGTTCATACACCTTCAGTGTATTTTAATTGCTTTGATTTGATTGCTTCATCGAATTATTCATTGTGTTTTTGCGCTCTTAATTATAGAGTTAAACAAGTTTGTTTTAGTTTTAGTTGTAATGTTGTTATTTCATAAACTTGTTTAAATTTTATAAAGACAATCTTCTATTGTCAATTCTTTTATTTATATAATTTTCGTGATTTCCGTCTTTGGTTACTTTGACTCCTAATATCTGTATTCTTTACAGTAATTTATGTCCTTTTTCATTTTCAAAATTACACCTTGTGAGGCTGATTTTTGTCATGAGTTTTTTTATTTGGGTTCCCCATTTCTCATATTCCACATTTTTATGTCTTCTGCTACTATCAATTGGTCATCACAAATAACAATAAATATTCATTCTCTTTTTTTAGTAAAAATCTAAATTTAACACATATAAATACAAAATATAAAAATTAAATGAATAACAAGTAGAGCAAAGTGGCCAAGAAAATAAAATTGCCTGAATATTAGACGATATAGGTCATTTGCAAGCTGACATTATGCCATTAAAATTTTTGTTTTAAATGTAAAATGAGATGGATTACCTATGAAATATATTGCTAAATCTCATTTTGGTAACGTCCAGCTAAACCAAATGTTATTAAAAATGCCTATGGCATGAATAGAATAAAGAAACCGATGGGAAGATGTTTCACTATATGAGAAAACGTCCTCATCAGTGGAAAATATTTCAAGTGGCGAGTTTCTCAGCAGGGCTATGGAGAGTTTTATGTTTCTAAGTAACAGAAGAATTTTATTGTTATAAACCCTGCATTTCCATTTTAATGTATGACATTATGCATTAAATATGCCTTTATACCTCTATGTGTGTGTGTGAGAGAGAGAGAGAGAGAGAGAGAGTGGGAGAAAGAGAAAGAGAAACAAAGAAAGAGGAAGCAAGAATGCACAGAAACTTAACCGAGCGGCTAAGGGGCAAAACCAATAACAGGCAAGACAGTTTTTGATAAGATAAGCAAACATACATATTTGAATTTTACATCAATACCGTTTTAAAAAATAAGAATAAATTAGTCTGGAAAAGTACTCCAAAGTATTCTTTTTTCAGTTAAACTCGTGCGGCCCGAGCAACGTGCTGTAGTAAAGATACAGTATGTGAAATGTTAGAACGAATGGGAGAAGTAGTTGAGGAAGATACATAAACAGTACTCAAAAGGACACTTTCTGCTTTAATGACGAATGAATTTCCCAATATATGTGCGAATGAATGTTGCTCACCGCCCGTTTTACTACAAAGCACAACGGGCGATGAACACAGATGATACACAAGATGAAATGATATATTGGGAAAGGATTTATTTTTAAGGAAGGAATCGTTTCAGGCCTAAGTTTAGGGTACCTCCTGGACATTTGCCATTTATGGGGACTGAAGAAAACCTAGAAAAAACCTCGGTCAGAGAGGACGGTCCTGGCGGGATTCGAACCCCATACCTCCCGCTCTCACGAGTCCGCTCATTAACGACCTCGGGTACCCGTGGCGGTAATATATGTGTGAGATTTATATCTAACAAAGATGAGATTATAGAAAAAATTGTAGTTGTTCCTCTTCAAAATTCTACCACAGAAAAATATTTAACTGCCTAGAAACTGAAACGAATAAGATAATTTTGTAATTTAAAAATATTGTTGCTTGTGGTTCGCTGGAGGTATTCCTGAAGTACATAGGAGATTCACTGAAGATACGCTCTTTACATACATTATGTAGCTCATATTTTATCGTTTGCAGGGACAAGTGCAAGAATTCAGCTCCAAGTAATTTTGATGTTATCAGAGACAGGTACAGACATCAGTCTCTTAAACGAGAAACTGTCTACGAAGTGCAAGCAGTTTTAGAAGAGCTGTACTGATAATTCCAGGAGCTACAGACACGCTGACTCAGTCATTTTAATGTTATCAACGAAATTAAAAAAAGGGGGGGAACGTGAGCCTTTACATAAGGAGAGAGCAGACTTATCTTCCTTGCAGGAGTGGCGCTATTTGAAATGCAAAGCTCTTAGTTTTATTTTTAACACTTATGCCTTCTAGTGGAAGTCTTGCGGTTTGTGTTTAATATAAGAAAATGTCTGCAGAAAGATAATCTTTAATTAGCTCTTCTGCCCAAAATAAATTAAAAGTATAGCATCTAACATAAAATCAATTTCTGAAGACATGAAGAAAGCAACAAGGCAGGAACTTGACTTTTATACAAAGTATGAAGAGTTTTTAATTAAAGTGTCAGTAAAATCAGATACTAGAGGAAATAAAAGTGTCTAAACTAATTAAGTTCAGACACTTCAGTACTAAAATTTCTAAAATATTTAATAAACAAGAGATAAATTTAACTTAACGATGCTTTTTTATTTTTAAGTTTTGAGCGTACTCAGCTGATCAAGGAATCAGATGTAAACTGTCTTCGCTATAGGTCTATGTCTTCGATATAGGTCATTTGGAAGCTGACATTAAGCCATTAAAATGTTTGTTTCAAATGTAAAATGTGATGGATTACCTATGAAATATATTGCTAAATCTCATTTTGGTAACGTCGAGCTAAACCAAATGTTATTAAAAATGCCTATGGCATGAATAGAATAAAGAAACCGATGGGAAGATGTTTCACTATATGAGAAAGCGTCCTCATCAGTGGAAAATATTTCAAGTGACGAGTTTCTCAGCAGGGCTATGGAGAGTTTTATGTTTCTAAGTAACAGAAGAATTTTATTGTTATAAACCCTGCATTTCCATGTTAATGTATGACATTATGCTTAAATATGCCTTTATACCTGTGTGTGTGTGTGTGTTCGTGTGAGAGAGAGAAAGAAAGAAAGAAAGAAACAAACAAAGAAAGAAAGAAAGAAAGAAAGAGGAAGAGGGAAAAGGTGATGGTGGTGATACAAGTGGAGCTTAAAATCGAATGGGAAATGGAGATTTTCATCCAAACCGGGGCCCGCTTGGTTTAGGCTAGGCGCGTGGAAGATAACTAAAGTAATAAACAGAGAGGGTACGAGAATCGGCCCTAATGTGCGGAGAAAGTATCTCAGGAACATATACTGTGACATGTTTTGGAGAAAAAGACCCGCTCTTCCAGATATAAAAGTATTGTGGGTCCTAAAATGTCTTTGTATGAGTAGTAGCTGAATGGATATGAGTTCAGCAATAGATGTCTGATCACACATTTGAAGGTCTATGGGAAGACTAAGGATGGATATAATTTGAATAATTTAGATAGACAGTGCAAATTAAATGATGTGAAAACGATGTAATTATTTTTATTTACTTACAATTGTTGCATTAGACAATTTTCAGACTAGAGGAACTCAAACTAGTTTTATAAATATATATGTTATTTAGATAATGGCTTGCAAATTTATATGCTCACACCCCAACGACGATGCAAACCCAATCTACTCATAATCTATGCTGCAAATGGTCTTCTTTCACATCCAAGCATACTTATGTTTGGAATGCTTCTCCCAAAGTAAATACCTTCATTCTTTTACCGTGTATTTTATTTGAGTTGTTTGACTCTGCTTTTTTCTTTTCAGTACGTCCTAAAGAAAGAAGTTGGGAGACGTTGGATCAAGAGATCAACGCCCTGTTTCACATAGATCAATGTCTAGTAAAAGTAATCTCCATTCTAGTGTTACTTGATTGTTTTACATGTGTGTGTGTTTCTAGAATCTGTGTTTTAAAAATTTAACGTCTATCTACAATGGTACCATTAACAATGGGAACAGAAGCATTATATTGAGGGTGGGTAGAAACAAAACATTCTATAAATGATAAAATCGAGATAAATATAAAAATAGATAATCGATAATTCTTAATACTTGAAAATTCAGTTTAGTTTAGTCATTTATCATTGAAAGAGAGAAACGCTAGATATGCAATTATAGATACTACAGAGTTCAGATATAAGCTCCAAATATCAAAGTGTAAGTTCTGCTATTAAGGATTAAAATGGCAATTTATACAGAAATCAGAAGCTTAATAACAAGACATGTAAACCTCATCTGTATACAAGCAGTGAGCAGTTCGCTTAACACTTGAGCAGTTTAATTGAAATTAAATTCCGAATATTCCGGTTTTGCCCGGGAGACGGAAGCTTTATATTCGATTTGGAGTTGGGCGAGTTTTACTGGGAACTGATTCACGCTCGGCCTGCTCACGTTAATTTCTTCCATCGCACATTTCATTGTTACGAAGTTTAGACTGCTACCTGGTAAACAGCTCGCAAAATGCTGTTGGTTATGTGCTACATAAGTTAAAAACAATAACAACACAGGGATGCAATACCACCCCTAATCCCACGCAGCACCCACTCAAATAATGGCCACGCCCTTTGCCGCTTAATTTTGAGTTGAACTGAAGGCCGGAATCACCGTTCCAGAAGGGTGAACAGAAAGTGCGAAACTTGTTCCTTTGATATGAATACAAAGAGCCGTCCATTCGTCGTCATCGGCGGTTTGTACATTTCCTTGCTTCCCAACAAACTTGCCCTCGCTTGGCAGCATATAATGCACCGTCCGTTTTTTATATATACTCGTTAATGTGCTGTGTATTATGTTAATTTTTATGTGTAGTTTATTTTGGTAAAAATGATGCAAATGGCATAGAATAAACTACAGATGGAGTATAGAGTGGCTTCAAAATAATGGTATAAAATTCGAGAGCCCGTTCGCAATTGTGCTGTAACGTAGGGACACCGAAATTTTCAAAATGAATATATACACATTTCGTAATGGCTATGACTTATAAAACCATTTACAATTGCTGTATTGTGGTAAAAGTTTAAAAAAAAAAAAAAAAAAAAAAAACAGAAAGAAAGAAAGAAAAAGAAAAACTCTAAAAATTGTCTTATTTCACTCGTGATACCATGAGTCACCTTATTTTAAACGGGGCATTGTTTTGTAGCTAAAACGTTACTGTTCGCTGTTACTTTCTATGCTAATGTAAATACAATTAAGGTTTCAGTTTGCACACTTTGTAGTGTGATGTTATGATATTTACGAAACTCGAGTGGCCCGCCGGCTGTGAAATATGGTTCTTAACAGAAAGGGACAGCGTTCATGACGAATCGCGCTCTGGTCGCCCATCTGTGGTCACTGACGATTTGGTGCAAACAGTTGACATCAGAATCACGAAGATGGGGGATTCCCAATTTCCTAGTTGTCGCGGGAATTCCCACAAATTTCAAAGTCAGTTTTGTTTGAGAACTTAAAGTTCAGGAACTTGTGCTAGCGATGAGTCCCTAACTGCTGAGTGAAGAGCACAAAAAGAAGCAAGTGGCAAGTGCTTTAACATTTTTGACCACTACATCGAGGAGGTTATGACTTATTGAGTCATATCGTCACCGAAAGTGCGAAATGGGTGTCCCACATGATTTCTGTCAAAACAACAATCAATGGAGTAGCAGAGTACCCAAAACCTCGTTCGGTACAGCAAGTGTTTAAACGCACAAGGACATTGTGTAGAAAAATAGAGGGTTGTGTGTAATGCAGAAACTAAACGTTTTTTTTTTTTGGCATATTTTGACAAATTGTTACTTGTTTCGTTTGTATGTTAAATAGGACCCTACTTAAAAATCAGCTCTCGTAGTTCACCCCCCTTTTGTGGGACAATGCTTCACTGAACTACACTTTTCTTTATCAGAACATGTTTCAAATTTAAAAACGGATGAAACAGAAGGGAATCTTAAAAAACTTTTGCAATTTTCCATAATTAACTCTACTCATTTTTCAATATCTATCCACCGTGGAATTTTCTGGAGCTCCATTCACTAAAAATATAAAACTGCTCAAATTCTGTACCAATTCTTATACTGCAAGCAGCTGCATATATATGTATATATAAGTTGCTATTAAGGTTAAGGATGAAATTTAAAAGAGACAGGAAACTGAAGATTAATGTTTAACTTCGAGAAAAAGCTTATAAGCTTATAAGTACATTACGTCTATGTATGCTTCCATGTATGGTTTCAAAGGATGCAAAGAGCATAGACCGTGAAGATGTGAAGGTTATTTGGAAATTCCCCTGCATCTAATTTGGATTTTTGATATATGACATATAATATCTTAAGCACTAAAAATAAATGTGAATTTTTTATATTATTAGTATAAATTTTAATTATTTTTGTAATGATAGGGGTACCTTTTTACTTTGTTGAGGTAATACAGCCTTTTACGGATGTCATAAAGTTGTTTTGTAAAGATTATGCTTATTCCTTTATGATCTGTTGTATTATTTTATCCTATTTTTTTATTTATTTTTATCTTATTACGAAGATGAATATAGCTTATTAGCCCGTTTCCCAACAAAGTAAAATAAGATATCCCTGCAATTATAAAAATAATTCACACCTATTAAAATATTACAAACTATTCAATACCATTTTACAACTTAAAATATTGTAAGTAATATACACAAAACCTAAATTTACTGAACTAATTTCTGCCATAACAACATACCATTACTAATATTCTTTACAAAAAATCAAGTAATCTGATCTGTTTAAATTAGCGATCCTCAAAAATTATTTCAAAACTAAAGGTTTAATTCTCACTAAAATAAAGCATCAAGGAAATTTTCCTGGATATTATGTTAAAAATAGCACAGTATATCCAAAGAACTGGTGAAAAATTCAACCTATTTGAACTGAATTTCTACAAAGCCTTAAAATAGAAAAATAAGTAATTTGCCTACTTATTGTAACATTGCTACAAATATTCATGCACGTAAATACCATAGCAGTTTAGAAAGTTTAGTTAGAAATAGTTAAATACTACTATTTTCTTGAAAATGTGAAGTTATTTTTACCTACTAATGGATGAAAAGTAATGGGAAAATATAAAAATTAAAAAATATCCAAAACATCCAAATGATATGATAATGCAAATGTATGAAAGAAGGCTATCAGTGTTGATAAAGGCAATTATGAGAGTTCTAAAATAGAAACTTACCAACTAAGAGTTGGCTTAGGATTAAGACAGTGCTGCCCTTTTGAAACTTACACTTTTAATATATCATTAGGTGCAGCAATGGCAGGCGCAGTTAAAAATAAGTGAAAAGTATGTTGAATCATCCCACTTATTACGGATGATCAAGTTTCATTTCTAAACAATGAAAGTAGACTCTAAATATCTGTATTTCTATTTAAGGCATGTAAAAAGGGTGATTTTAATGGTTTTTAAAACATGTTCAGAGTTTTATACCATTTTAACACTTTAATTTTCCCATTTGCTTTGGTATATGTTATTAAAGCAATACGATACTTTTAACTATTTAATTTTTTTAAAAGCAAATTTCACAGCTTGCTTATACACTGTTACGGACCATTAACTCACTTAAATACCAATACGATGAGAGGTGACATTTTCCCCAATTGTTCAGTAAATAAATAAATAAAAAACGACTTAAGAACCAGGGGAAGAAAAAGAAGGGATGAGGGGCTATCAGTCTAGAAGATTTTTTAGGTTATGTTTCTTTTACAAATGGAGGTTTCTTTTAATAGTTGTGTTTAATTGAAACTTTTGAATAAAAATACACTTTTCCATGCAAATCCCACATTATATCAGACATTTTTAAACATAAAGGCTTGAAAATTTTACGATTTATTTGTAATAAAATAACAACATTTTAGAAAACACTATGAACAATTATTTTAATTTAAATCCAAATTTTTAAAGTAAAAAGTGCATCTTTGGGTGAAAAAAATGGTAACTTTGTTAATATTTAATGCAGTTTCTGATTTTTTCATCAATCATATGAAACAGTATTCATAAGTACACTATGCAAAAATCATTTAGATATCGTTAATGGTTTTTGAGATAATGAGTCATGAATTTGATAAATTTAACATTTATTGGAGATACCCATAATATGATATAATAATGAACAAACATAATTTTAAAATATCCTCTAAAATCAAAAGTAATAGCACTTAAATGATAATATCAGAAGCGATCTAAAATTATACTTAATATGATAAAACAAATAGGTACAACGTTTTAGATTTATTGGACTGGGATACAGATTTGAAATAGAAAAGTATATAAAATATCAGCATAATGGTATCTTTAAATGCTTATTTAAAAACAAAATAACGAAATATTAAATTATAAAATTTTATAAACCAAATGAGATACCAGTTTTAATCCATGGATCGGCAAGCTGTGCCAGTGATATAAACCATAAAAGAAACATAGAAACGGCTGAACTGTAATTCTTGTGGTTTATGGCTGGTTGCGCTCTAAAGGATCACATGAAAATGGAAGTAAAGAAAATTCACTCAACATTTAACATAAATAACAAATAGAACAATATAAACAAAATGGAAGAAACTTATTTTCCGAATGCCAGAAGCAAGAATAGCTAAACAGGTCTTACAAAATCATCTCGAAAGGAAGACAAAACATCGGAAGAACGGGCCTCCATTGCAAATTGATTCTGATTTATATTTTTATCAACATAAGTCTGCACTTGGACTAAGTGTACAGCCCTCCAATTTTTTCATTCCGTCTGAAAAGCAGACTTTGTCAAACTCTTTCCATCAAGAGATTTTTTTAAAGTTTGGTATACTCTTATGAGGATATCGTTAAAGTTACCAAAATTACTCTTCTTTTCATGTACACACTTTTGTACTCCCACTGTTTTCAGTGTTGTACAGCGTTGTACACTTTTGTACGCTTTTCACATAAGGTAATCAGGAACGTGAGTATCAATGCCTGCATTCAGATGATCATGCTCATAATAAAATCCAGACCATAGAAAATGAGAAGAATTCAATGTATCAATATGACAAAATTGGATAATGGACACAAGTAGAATTGGAAATTAAAGGAGTGCATATGAAGAAAGAAATCATTTGCTCTAGACCCCACATCTGAGTCTACTTCTGACACTTCTTCGAGAAACTGGTAAATTTCTCATACTTGGAATGAAATAATGATATGATGAGAAGCGAAACGTCATTTATTGGGACAGAAAGGCCTTATGCTAACTGCATTATCGCTTTAAGAATGAACGTCTTTTAGCGAATACCTCACAAACATATGTAAATCATTTATCAAATTTAGCACAAATTAAATTCAAACTAAGAATTAAATAAAAGTTTATATTATCATTACTTTTTTAAACGATTGCGGGCTCAAACCCTTCTGCGAAAACTTGGAGGGGAAGGGGATACCTTTCCCGCCCTTAGGAGCCGGAGCCGGATGTTAATAGCAAATTGAAATCAATTGTGAAGCGATTTTCCGCCTATTAATTCCTTCCCCCACTCCTTTGCCTATGAATTATGGAGCCGAAATTTGGGGGTGGGAAAACACCGAGGCACGTAGTGAGTACTAACGCAGTTTCTGAAACGGATGCTACAGGGTATGGAAAATTGCGGAGTTCTTAAAGAGTTTGGTGTCTATAACGAAATTGTACATTTAAAACTAAGAACAATTAAGTATTGGTTACAAATGATACTTGGGGATCAAGCACTTCTTTCAGCAGTGTGTCTGAGAGAGTAAATAAGGAAAGGGTGAAGTATGAGTAGGACATCCAAAATAAGAGAAGGCTTAGAACAGCTTGGGCTGGAGTATATTTAGTTAAAGGAATAGAACATTACACGCAATAGCTGAAAGTTATTTAAAAGACGTTTGCGAGATATAGATGGACAAAATACTCAGACACAATGCGTTGATAAGGACTCGCTTAACCTGTAGGCTCAAATAAGTCGGGTGTGGGGAAGAGGGGTTACTTAGATATCTGTGGGATAGAGGAAAGAAGTGGTCTCGCATGGTTCAGATTAGGCGCTTGGAATGGAAATAAAATAATTAATATTTTTGGGGAAAGGATTTTACCGCTGTGCATAGAAAACGATACCTGGAGGCATATTCTGGTAGAATCGGAGAAACAGAGCTTTTAATAAATGAGAATTTAGCACCACAATTTCTGAATTTATGAATTTCAACGAAAGGGGTGGTGCACGAGAGATACACACATACACAAATTGGAAATATTTCTATCGAAGAACCGATAAAGAAGGTTAATAACAATTAGAGGACAGGGGAGTTGGGGAGGGTAACGGGAAGGGGTTCAGGAGGGGGTCTAGGAATGCTCATATGTATGCATATGAAATTATTCATAGTAAATGTGTAATGTATGTGTGTGTTTAGCTATGAAGGTGGTCATAGCAAAAGTCGCTGTTTCTGGGTATAACCTCTTTTGTTTACGGACGGTATTAACATGTAGGTCGATCCTGATGGTGTATCGGTAACCATACTTGCCTCCTAAACCTCGTGGGTTCAAAACCGGCCGGGATCGATGGATTTTTCGGGCGCAAATATCCTAAGTATGGATGGCTTCCTTCGGAAGGGAAGTACAGCCGTGTGTCCAGTGACGTACATTTACGGCACGAAAAAGAACCTCAAGCCTGAAAGAAGAAGCCTCTGAGCAAAATTTGTCGGCCGTTTCACGCCCGGAATTGAATGGGACGCTGATGACCTGAGATGTTAAAGAGCGTCCGTAAATAAAATAAATCAACAATAATTAACATGTACGGCCACAAGGACCATGCGAGAGTTATAATTATTTGTGTACTTGTAAACCTGTGACAATAAAAGTCCGTTACTACTATTAATAGCAGGAAAATAAGGGCTTCAGCACCCAGTTTCCTTCATTTTTCGGGTTATTTTATACGGAATTAAGAGAGATTTCATCTGGCATTAACAACACAGGAACGTTTACGAAACAGGAAACGAAGCGGTTGAGGCTTAAAATAAATAAAGTAGGAAAAATGTGATCTCAGTGGGTTCATTCTCTCTTAGGAACGTTCTCTGTTTGTCTTTATTAGAAGTGTCGCCCAAAGCAATAGCCTAATGCAGTAGCGGGGCGCTCCCGGAAATTACCTTCCCATGCATTACTCCCCACTTCCGGTGGATTCTAAATTAGTTACGTAGAGTAAAATTTCTGGCAAATTTAAACAGTGGAATTAGAAGAATGAGGTTTAGACATAAAGAATGAAATGCGTTTTTTAAACTTTGTATTCCTAGATATTTAATTTCGTCGGAAACACAATGGTATTTCCAGAGTAAGAGGGAACAAACGCTGACATATTGTACCTAGACCGCAACAAAATTTGGCTATTGCTGCTTCACGTCGGTTTGGAATTAGTGCATCGCTGGAGATATGAACTACATACAATAATTTCAGAGATTATTGAGGGGTCTTAAACAGTTTTAAATAGGGAATCTCTGATGTGCCTGTCTAAATTTCAAAGTTATAACACTGCGTTCCTAAATACCGATATGTCATTTTGCCGATGATGCTTCCATCCGAAATGATATCATATAATAAAGGAAGCTGTCTCTTTGTCACGGTACGATACTGGCCTCAAGTAAAAGTGAATCATTGTTGTGGAATTAAAGTCTTGTAGAGGGATTGTTTTCCCTCTTATATATTGTGTATGAACGTTCACTTAAATGAAAACGTCTTAGCTTTGAACTTTGTTGACTAATCTGAAAATTTTACTTCTCGATGGATATGAAAATTTAGCGCACTCTCTCCTAATTTTTTTTGCACATAAAAATTTATAAACACATATATCGCTCTCGGCATGCTCCTTAATACGCTGTTACTGAAAGTCTAACACGAACTTCCTTCGGAAATGTAACTGAAACAGTTAGCGTCATTAATACAGAACTTTCGCGTAAAAAACTATACCGCGGGCGCGATGTTTTGAATTCCGTCGCTTCCCACTATTTCCCCTACAGGTCTCCCTTCCTATCCGTGAACGTCGTTTTGAAGCAGAGCAGTAGTTGAGCTTCGCCAAGATGGGACAGTTGACTCTAGAGCAGCACATATTTGTGTGTAAAAGTTACCACAAATCGAGTCAGCTTGTTGTGTTCTTGCAGAATTTCATCTGCTGTTCCCTAGTCAATTATCTCCTTCCAGGAAAGCAATTCACTCTATTGGGAATATATTTCATTCTGCTGGATCACAGCTATATATATATAAAGGTAGAAAAGTACAGTTTTAAACCAGTCAAAATTGGTGCAAACCTCGAAGGTTCGGCAAAGAATTACTCCCGGATTTAGCACAAAACGCGGGCTTTTCAGTGAGTTCTGCACATAAAGCAACAAAATTATTAAACCTAAAACCGTACAAGTATACACGTGTGCATTGTTTAAAACAAGACGATCCGGTGGCAAGAGTGCTTATTAAGAGAGTTTTTTTCCTCTGTGAATGAAAGTTTAATGAACCCAACGTTGCTGTTCTTTTCGGTTTCACACGTGAACAATGAAAACATGCGCTGTTGTTGTACCGAAAATCCAAATCGTGTACAGGCAAACGTCTTTATGTTAGGAAAGTTGGAGTTTGTTGTGCTGTTAGCTCAAGGTGCATCATCGGCCCGATTTTTTACGAGACGGCAATAAATGCAGAAAGGCACAGAAGGGACATTTTGACCTCATTTTTCCAGCAGCTTACAGAAGAAGAGAAATTATATGGGTGGTTTCAACAGGTTTTTGGAACTGCTCATACAGGAGCGGAGTGCATGAATAAAATTAAGGAAGTATTTGAAGATAGAGTGATTAGTGCTAATGAATGGTCCTCTCTCTCACCAGATTTAACAGTGTGTGGTTTTGACTGTGGGGTTACCTGAAGGACAGAGTTTATAAAACAAACCCTCGCATATTAGAGGAACTGAAGGAAAATGTTACAAATGAAATAAGAAACATTACTATAGTGTTACTTAAACGTACCAATTAGAATGTGTTTTTGCGATACAATGCCTGTTTAGCCGAAGGGGGACAACATTTCCATCTTCTATGAGGTAAGATTTTACACACAAGTTTAGAAGCGAAGTTAAGTATGTTTTCGGGCGGCCGCGACACACCCAGCCTCCGAGAATCAAAACAAACCGTGTGCGGGATAGTTTTTAAGTAAAAGCCCGGTACAATTGAGCGAGTTCAATTGACTCATTGAAACTTTTAACTGCACTGAGGGTCTTCCCGTTTCCACTAGTAAAGTAGTTTCAAATTTTTTCTACTCGCGAGCCCTCTTCACAAGTATTACTCGTCACAATACAAATCTTCAATAGAAATACAAGTTTATACTATGAATTAATGTTGCTACTGTAAAAACATTGCTTTTAAGTGTAAAACGTCCCATTCGTCAGTCAACTAGATTATATTTTCTCAATGTTATATCTTTCAACCTGAAAAAATATAACTGTACAGCTTATTTGTAAGTTCGATGATTTCTACAGAGTGATTATTAATTCGTTTTCTGTAGTGCACACCTTGGACGCTAGGGGCTTTTGTTGCTTCATGATGAAAAATTTAGCAGTATAGTAAGTAGTTTAAATTGTCTTAAACGTACAAAATTGAATCAATATACTAGAACGGTCTACAATATACTAGACTGGCCATATAATTGTTTTCTATACGCTGGTCTAGAGAGTTTATTTTTAATTCCAAGTTTTTCTTCTCGTTTTGTACCACAATGATTATGCCATTGGGCCTGTTCCGACTTCAAGAGAATTAAATTACTCTTACTAATCAGATATAATTTTCGGAAATGTGCTTTCTGGCATTCTGTATGTTGATACCAGTGCGTTCTTGATTTTTCTATTTGTTCATTAAATTGCAGATCCGTAATTCTTCTGTTATTTCTATGTTTCTCTTAATCTATCACCAGCTAATGACTGAAGGAATTTCATTTCTAAATCTTCTATTCTTCTTTTGTCCTGTCTACTTCCTGTCTAGTTTTCACTTCCATAACAGAAAACATGCGCGCGCACAAAATTGAAATTGATGCTACAGAAACTCTTTGACATATTGTTCAATGTATTTTAGGTTTCATTCTTTGGTTTTGTTTCGTTTAGCCATTATAAGTGTTCAAAACTGCACAGTGATTATATTATTATAATTATTATAAAATCAACGCTGCACAGAAAGCAAATGTAATTAGCTGAGAGTGTTGAAAGAATATAGGTAATGGTTCTATGCTCGGAGTTGTTTGTTGACAATTTTTTTCTACATAGTTGTAAGCTTTATGAAATGGCACTTTGCCTTGTGACAAATTACAATTTTATATTTTTCAGTTATATAAAACAACTAATTATTACAATATACCGACTAAATTGTCAAATTACCACAGTTGTCATGTTTGTCATCATCAGAAGCAGTGGCCTGATCTTATCCACAGCATGGTCGTATTTCTATTAGGAACAGGGATATGACGTTAAATGTTGCAAGGTGACGAATATAAGATATGTCGTATTCAACTACTCCATTAACCTGTTGCTACTAAACCGCCACGGGTGGCCGAGGTCGTTAAGTCTCGGACTCGTGAGCGGGAGGTCTGGGTTCGAATACCGCCAGGACCGTCCTTCCTGACTGAGGTTTTTTCCAGGTTTTCCTCAGTCCTCATAAATGGCAAATGCCGGGGAGGTACCCTAAACTTAGGCCTGGAACGATTCCTTCCATAAAATCCTTTCCCAGTATATCATTTCATCTCATGTATCATTAGTGTCCATCGCCTGTGGTGCCTCTGTAGCAAAAACGGGCGTTAAACACTACTCATACATGTTGCTACTAAAACGTCATCCGTTATGGAAGTGCGCAGTGGGTTTTCTCACTCTTACCAAACTACTGCAATTTAAAATTTTTTCCATATTTTGACTCATGATATTCTCTATTTACATTTAAGATGGATATTCGTGAATCTTCATTTAAAAATACCGTCATGAGAATACGACACTGATGGAAGACTATAGGCTAGATGAGATTTAAAACAAGAATGTAGTCTCTTTCCAATTATATTTTATATATATGACATTCTTAAAGAATGTAAAAAAGATATACATAAAGGAACAGAGTTAGAACAGAATAGATAATATACCAACTAATAAAATAAATGAAAAATAGAATACAATTGACAATTTAAAAGAATAAAGTAAAAATAATGACGTTCCGAGGTGATTACCCAATAAGAACAAATATTGTGATAGAATAAAAAATAATAGAACAAATATCACACTTGCAATATTTAATTTGTGATTTCACATGTGAAGGAAATCAAGATGTTAATATAAAAATACAAAAGTTCCAACCTCAGGGTGAGGCTTAGACTTAAAAAAAAAGAAGAGAATAAAATGCAATCAGCAGAAATGCTCTTTTTAATCATATGTCAAAGGTTGCACAAAATGAGATCATATAAGAAAGGGGGATATAAGAAATGAATTAGAAGTGCAAGGAATATTGCAACAATTAGGGAATTATATACAAGAGTAGATAAACCACTTCAAAAGAATGATAGAAGATGGAGTACTAAATTTTTTGTTGCCATATAAACTGAAAGGAACAAGATCAATTGGAACGGGAAGGGGGAAGAATAAAAATAAAAATGCTAGCTCGGAACAGACAGGACTTGATCCATGATGGAATAAAAGGAAGGTTAACGGCCCCGTATGTTATAGACGACTTAACATCATCATATCCATTCTAAATTGTGCCTTCGGTATTTTTATTAAAATCTTCAATGCCTTTAAGTAAATAAAATAATGTATTTCCTTAGCCCAGCTCACACAGAAAGCAACAACATTTGATGAAACGCTCTGCATTTGTAGAATTAATCCTCTTGTTACTTTAAGATCTCCATAGATATTATTTTTTCATTAATACATATCTTAGACAAGATAAACACTTGGTTGACTTGTACGCAGCATGTGGGTAACATAAGGTCTGTCGCACCGCACAAAATCTTCCTCATAAGAGCATTAACATAAATAAGCAATTATCTGCCAAAATTCCGATGATATCTTAAACGGATTCAGTTTACGACAATCACATACATCAGAGTAATGCATTTTTATTAAGGTACAAATTTCGCTAGTTTGTAGGCCTACTCTCAGTTCTGTTGTATATTTTTGGTTTTATTTACATGCGAATGAACAATTCAATTATTTCACCGCTTGTTGCATTTTATTAACCGTTAGCATTGCTCTGAGTTGATATGACGCTTCTGTTTGCAAACAGAAATAGCGCAATATTGGAATTAATGCAAATATTGTAGTGCCGGTATTGGATGACTAATAAATTAACCCAATCAATCATCTTTTGAACTACAAAGTTAATCCAATTGGTCAGTTCATGAATAATGATGTTATATTTGGTAACTACCACAAAAAAATCTAATCGTACTGGTCACATGTTTAGCATTTAGTTGGAGATGACAGCTGCATGTGACGTATGTGTTGTGTTACGGTTGTCGAAACCAGATCTCATTATGCAGAGTCTATTCAGCATCCTGCTAAAAGCTGGTTACTTTCGCAATGATATATATGTAGGTGCGTTTAAGGAAGTTACTTGACCCCCTTGGCTCAGTTTAAAATACTGTAGGAAGAACATGTGTTAGAGCGTTCGGAAAAAATATTTATACCTTATTAATTGTGCAACGTGATTCATTCCACATGGTGCATCTCGTATACTCCCTTTACACTCAATACACTTTCCAGCAAGGTTGTTGTCATTTTCCTGGTAACTTATGGCGTCGCGAAATCATTGTTTGGGAATACTAAGCCACCACTCATGGACATCTGAATTTTCTCCTTGTTGCCAACTTTGTTACCTCGCTGCGAATCCTTCATGTTGTCAAATAAAGCACAATGAGACGAAGCGAGATTCGGTGAATATGGCGGCGGCACAACAATGAACCCCAGCGATGCCAACTTTGCAGTGTGACGCTGCGCATTGTCATATTTAAGGCACACTCCTTTAGCCGTAGCTGAATCCTGCGTCTACTGTTATGTCTCAAAATATGATGATCATCTGCATCCCCACAGTTCTAACTTTTTTAAATAAATTAATCAGCCATGGGACATGTGTATAATGATTGTTACTGAAAGTTAGCGTTCCGAAATATTTATTATTGCAGGTTGGTGGCGGTTGGCGATTATGTTAGTACTACCGGCCTGCGATACTTTGCTGGTTGCACCTTGCACTTGGTTACGAAAATAATACAAAACTTGATGTTTAATCGAATTCTGGGAATAATTCTGAACAAATGATTTTATAAGTTCCAAATTTATGCTTTTTCCCCACTGGAATATCTTAAAAGCATTGAAAACTGTCCCACTGAATAATAATTAATACTGATATTAATACAAATGGCATGATCCTTTCTTCGTTATTATTATTGTTATTATTATTATGTTAGGCTACTCATATGTGATATACTGATAAGAAAAAGAATGTAGATTAATTAACAACTCGAGATGGTATGTGCAATGAAGTTTATTTCATTTAGGAATTTTGCAGAGAACCACTCATTCTTTTTGATATTCTTCTATTCGAGTAATGAGTATCAGACGGTAAAACTGCTGTAAAACTGCGGAAAATACAATATACAGTTTTTCAGAGATCTGCCGTTTACGGTAATTATAAAACTATGCTACGCTTGCCAAATCTTAACCTCATTTTTTAATATCAGAAACATTATAATTTAAAAATGTTATACTCTCTCAGCTAAATATTAAGTAAGAATTTAGAGGACAAAGTATTAGTAACGTTTAAAAATGCTTCACAGCAATTCAGAAACCACCAATAAACAATCAAAACAGAAAGCCAGATTAAAAAGAAACATGATTTACCCACCTTAATTAATGCCATGCTCTACACAATTACCTTTTATATCAAATAAGGAACTTCACATATAGTTTGCAAAGAAAAAGTGTTTTTATTACGGTTAAAGTTTTAATTAAAGAATTCGCAACTCTCACATTTACAGTTGGTTGCTAAACAAATTTAGCTATAGTGATAAAGCAAAGCAATGGGTTCATTGAACACTACAGTCAACTCCTAAACGGATTTTAGAAGCAAGAGCATCAAAGGTGGCATCACAACTGTGATATACTTAAGTAATATGTTTTAAATGTACAATAATCATTCATTTTTTTTTTCAAGTGTACACAGTTCTATGTCTTAGTTACATCTTTGTATGCCTAATAACTCTAGCGAATGGAGATAAATATGATTCAACACTGACTATGGTACTAAGTTTTGCGTATATTTTTATGTAGTATTACGGTTAGGTTGTTTTACTGGGAATCTGCACTTCATTCAGCACACCACAGTATACAGAGTTTGGGTGTCTTTGATGTTCTTGTTTCTAAATGTGTTTAAGTATGTCATGAGACTTCCGCTATAAGTACAGTGAAGTTATTTGAGTTAGAACCAACAGAGGGCGGCTGAATATTAGAAGAAGCCAGTGGTAAAGGCCTATAATGCATGTGCAAGTACCCGCTTGTAGTTTGAGAGAGACTTTCCAGCGAGTGGTTGTGCTTTCATTGTGTATAAATTAGTGTAATTCTTCTGCGTTAGTTTTGCCATTACATATGAGCACGAACCTGACTCCTTTCCGTACAAATATCATGCACAACAACAACCAACATGGGAACGTAACTCTATTCCACCTAACTGAAAATTAACTACATTCTTATTACCCACTCAATGGCAAGATTATGAGAAGAATTTTGTCAAATCATACACCCGTATTTCACTAAGTCACATTATAAGATACCAATCCTGGTGGTCTAGTGGTATCCATTCATGCCTCGTAAACCTAAGATCGCGGATTCAATGCTTGATGGATTTTCGGGCTAAAAATCCTAAGTACGTCTTCCTTCAGAATGGAAGTAAAACCGAAGGTCCCATGTCGTAGATTTATGGCACGTAAAATAACCTCAGATCTAACCTCTGAGCAAAATTTATCGGCCGTCTCACGCACTGAATTGGATATGACGCTAATGACCTTAGATATTAAAGAGCGTCCCTAAATGCACCAAATGAACAAAAATCAACATTATGAACTACATTACATGTTAATTTATTGAAAAATCAGAAAATACAATTACTGAGCACCTGATACGCAGTCCGCATTGTAGCGAGCTGGTTCAGAGAAAGAAGATACGGCACTGACATGTCTGCCCTCTTTGGTAGTTGCGGTCTAACGATCTTAGCTGTTCCTCGCACTGCTCTTAGATGAGAGAATTCAACATACTAAGCATATCCAAACTTCCAAGTAACAACATCCAACTCGCCACTGACAGACAGTTTCACTTAAAGGACACTTCTTTCATCCAACAATAATAAAACAACAAACACTGCGACAATGTTAGTCTCGAACGGTTTTATACATGATACAAGTGTGAACACGAATTCTTACAGAGAAGAGGTAAGAAATTTGCAAGAAATATTTTTAGTAATTGGGCTTCAGCTGTACGTAAGTTATACAGTATCTCAGTGACTCTAACCCACCATGTTCTTACGGAAGAAAAGTTGGATGAAATACAGGAATTTCCTACATCATTTTCAACTCTCTTATTACGCAGGTTAGTGCTTATTATGACCAATTTTAATTACAGCATTATTTTATGCTTTCAGTAAAATAAAAATATTAAATTTATGCACGGCGACTCTATCCTCCTTTTTTCCGTTGCAGTGGCTACACTTCCTCAGTAAATAGCAGAGCTCAGGCGGCCTGTAATTCAAATGATCGGATTGTATTTCTTAAATGACGATCTGCACATTCAACACTCTCTGCCCCTTTCATAAAAAAAATCAGGCCCTCATTTGAAATGAAACTTGATGTATGTTCTCTTGTACACCCCTGTCTTTCACTGGCTACCGCTAGCGGCGTACTTTACCGCTCTGGTACTTGCAGCACATGCGGAGATGCAAGTGACATCCATGCCACGGACACTCCACACGTGACATGGGCCTTGCATGCATTTTCCGACTTGCTCTCAGCTCATTTTGCGCTGAATATTTCTTGATGTCTTCGCAATGTTCTAGATACTTGTTTCATAATGTCTGTATGACGGGATTTTAGATTACTTAAGGAACTAGCATATGTAAGGGCCGCTAATAATGATAGTTGTATCTGACGTCTTTCGTCGCTTGATCGGTTGATTGGATGTCATGCTTCGACCTGTTGGCTCTGGTTATGAAAGTATGTTGTTTTAAATATTTGTCTCTCCCAACTGGTGGTATCTTTCGTTACCTTACAGACATGTAATTAAATTCATTGGCCTTCCTAACTCCTCAAAACAAGTTCATAATACAGTTCACCCCCTCAAAAAATCTTTAAAAATCCACCGGAAAATATCTATCAAGAGATGCTAGTGAAATTTGTAAGAAACCCTCTAAAATATTTAAACGACAAAACCTTACACCAGTACATCTCCAGTGCAGTATAGTCAACCAGTTCAAAGGTAGAATATCTAGCTAAGATACTATCAATAGATACTGGAGAGCAGTAAAACCCGAACTTGTAGACAAAATGCTATTGTATGACCAATAAATTGGTGTTTAGTGTGTTATAGAAATCTGTGAGCTTGAATTTAAGGAGCGATGTACTTTGACTCCGCCTGCAAACAGCATGCTTCCCGGTGCCAAGGATATCCGCGTTAAGCCGGCCACACGTCCTAACAAGGGCCCTGTAGTACGTAATTATACTAGTAGCCCTGTGGTACAACGACATAGGCTGTCCACCGAAAAGATGAAGAAAGCAATTATAATATGCATTCATAATCTGGGAACGAACAGGCCTTAAGGTCTAATCGTGTGGCATATAATGATGGAAGTAAAAATATCAAATGAAGATTTGAATAATAGGGGATGTTAATCCTGTCTAACAAAATATGAGAGAACTGAGGACCTATCATGAGCGTAATAAGAGCAGAGATCAAACAATAGTGCACAGCATACTACTGAACAAACCAAAATATACAAAATAATAATAAAAAAAAATATAGAAAAGTTCTCAAAGTTGTTGAAATTTCTTTTTTACGAACAAATTACAGGATATGTATGTAAAACATGACAAATATGAAGAAAAACGGATACGAGAAAAACTTTGGCGAAGAAAATGAAAAACATTGACGAAGTAGATTGCATAAGGGGAAAAAACGTAAAAACCGTAGGTCAAGGACAATCTTGAATTGGAAGTCCTCTTGAAGAAAAATAACAGAAGATCTCCGAAAGAATAGGTTAATCAAATACAAAGAGATATGTATAGAAGGGAATTGAATTGAAAGATAGTAGAATATGGAAGAAAATGTGGATAGACGGTCCTTAGAACCCTAACACGCTCGCTTTCATATCTCGCATGTGTAGATTGACTGACGTGGGCAAGTCACTCGTAACGCTTTCACCTCCCGGGAAGGAGGGAGTGGGCTTTTATAGCTGAAATTGGACTAAGAAGTGGAAATGGCGGCATAGTGTGGCGATGTCACGGCTATTTCTAACAGCAAGAAATGCACTGTCTGTTCACTGTTACTTCTCTCTTAACGTAAATATAATCATGTGGTGCATCTCTCTTCTCATTCGCTATATTCGTGATATTAAGCAATAATATAAATGCGAAGAGGTGCCATGGCGGAACTCTTCCTTCCTTAAAAGTAAAATCCTTTTACAATTTATCATTTCATCTCATGTATCACCAGTGTCTACCACCTGTGATGACTCAGTAGTAAAAAATGGACGTTAAACACTATCAAAATACAATAAATCTTTCTTTACTCGCATGATATGCAAATGCAAAATAAACATTTGATATTGAAGAAAATTAATTACATTTTAATACAGTTTGTAAAAGCTCTAAAATATTTTATTCTTATTAAAATGCAACGCTTTTTATTTTTCAATTAACTCAATTCGAACACTTTCCTATTGTGTAAACTGTAAGAACGTTGGGAAAATATTTACAATAAAGGTATTTTACAAATGTCGAACAATCTATGAGAACATCCATTAGTAGGGATATAAACTGATGTTAGTAAGTCATGCAGACGCTATGGGCGATTTTATGCCGAGTGTGTAGCGAAAGGAGAGTGTTCATTTGTTGACAAGTAGAGAAAGACGTGCGCAAAAGATGCAAGGCAAATAATCATGAACAAAGATGAACTGAATGGTTTTTGTGGAAGAAAGATGTCACAATGCAGAAATTCATAGACGTTTAACTGCGGTATGTGGTCAAGAAACTCCTGCACAGAAGACCACTTACAACTGGAAAGGAATCTGTGCAAAACAATTTGAGTACTGGTCGCCTTTCTATCGCAGTCTCCCAGAAATATTGAGGTTGTCTGAATTGATTATGGATGATAGGAGCATAACCTTTGATGAACTAGAACGTCATACAGGCCTCTGCCGCGCAATGCTGCACACCATTATTCACGACGATTTTAATATGAAAAAGGTGTGCACACATCGGGTTTCACAATGCTTGACACAGACACTATAGGACAAAAGAGTCTTCAGGTCCTGGAAATACATCTGAAGATCCGGATCATTTTGAGAAACTGGGTACGAGTCACCACCCACTATAGAAGAAAGTCTCATGCATGCAGTGGGAGTCCCCGACTCAAGGGATTTCGTGCTAAAATGTTTTCGGTTATGCCATCCCTTTATTTATGCAGTGCCACTTGTAAGAGAATACGGATAGAGTCAATTCTTGACACACATACTCGAATTCGATCCCTAGCACATATACTGTGAGCACAGTTTCATGACAACCTCTGTTATACGCAATAAATGAAGAAAGGGGTCCAATTTTGTAGCCTAGAGGAATATTTTCAACGTTCCACTAAATTGATTTTTAATTACTAAAAATGCTTTTTAATTCTCCTCTCAATTCCAGCCGTTTTACATTTTAATGGAGTTGATGAAATGATTAATTATTCTTTTAAGGTGAATGATATTGAGAGGCATTTCGTTTTAAATTGTACCACCCGCTAAATGGAAGTTCATTATTATGCATTGGGCTGTTCCTTTAAAGACCATTAATGAAAATGAAATCCCAGAGTCGTTTCTGAGGCAATATTGTTTTCAGAACAAAAGTAATAATGCCGAATATTGTAGAGTGCAGAAATGGTGTTAACTGTTTTCAGAGTTCTAAAAGCATTGATGAATGATTCGATAATGCATCGCGGAAATTTCTTCATAGCCTTTCATTGAATTTGTGAATTGCGCATTTTATGCCGTATTTTAGCTGGTAGCGACTTTTAATGTGCGTTGCGAACAAACTCTTATACCCAAAGCTGCATCTGGGAGAAACTGCGGAAGCCGGATATCTGCCATTTTGAGGTTCGTAGCCTGTCAATTGCAGTAGAAAAATCATGTAATGGAAATATGCCGACATAAAAAGTATTTTATTAACGAATTGAAAGCAATAAACACTGAAGCACAAGAATAAAACGAAATGTATTTTTCTGGTGTAATATCCTATGTAGTCATTCGTGTAAATATTAATTGTCATAAAGGTTTAAATGAATTTCCTGAAATGTTTGAAAGCAAAGAGTTACAGTAACTTGCACAATGAAAGCTAATTTGCCTTCTGTTATGATCATATCGGTATACACGACTATTCACAATAATTATTCTTATTTTTTCTAATGTGATAAAGGGCCTGTGGTTGAACAAGTTTCGTAATAAAGTATTGTTCTGGAATGTTTCAGTTTTGAGATATATATGAAGGAAATGAGAAATTGAAAGAATTTCAATATGAACAGTAACATTATTTAATTTCAATGATTATACAGTAATTTATTAAAATATTACGAAAATTATAAAAACTATTCATAATTACAACGCCATTATCGACGCACGAAGAATAACGTCGTTGTGATTGAACGACTACTTCTGTCTTCGTTACCCTAACCCTAAGGCACGCATGTACCTTCTTGGGACGCGAAACGTCACGTTAAACTGAACATTATACAAACCAGCTTAGCCACAGATGTATTTGCTTTTTATAAGCTGTAATTATTAATAAGCAATTCTTATATTCATTAGTTCTCATCCACATTCTCTCTCTCTCCCCACCTCTAATGAGTCGATCCTGATGTTCTAGGGTGACCATACTTACCTCGTAAACCCAAGATCGTGGATTCATCCCGGTCAGAACCGATGGATTTTTTTCGGTTGTAAATCCTAAGTATGGCTTCCTTCTGAAGGGAAGTAAAGCCATGGGTCCCGTGTCGTACATTTACGGCACGTAAAAAAACCTCAAGCCTGAAAGAAGAGGCCTCTGAGCAAAATTTATCGGCCGTTTCACGCCCTGTATTGAATGGAACTCTGATGACCTGAGATATTAAAAGCGTCCTTAAGTAAATAGAAAGAAAGAAAGAGAGAGAGAGAGAGAGAGAGAGAGAGAGAGAGAGAGAAAGAGAGAGAAATAAAGAAAGAAAGGATGGAAGAAAGGAAGGAAGGAAGGAAGGAAGGAAGGAAGGAAGGAAGGAAGGAAGCAAGCAAAGGACGAACTTTCAGAGCTCTGGTTGGTTTGGTGCCTACACTGCAGTATTCACGTTCTTGTGTTGTTGAGTCGGATACAAACACAACTCAGCACCTCACGCACACTTGCACCAAATATTCGTAAGTACAAGTAAGTGCGCAGTACATAAGGTAGTAAATTTGGATTCGGGAGAAAGTTATTAGCAAATAAAGTTTCCAAAACTTTGGCGTTCATATCGTTATGACAATAGCTTAATAACATTTGCCGTCTCCGATGGCAGACAAATATAAATTTCTGGGGTCTCTACGTGAAGTACAATAATGCGCTTTACACTGTACACTGAAGCGTTTTAAAAATGGGCACATGTAATGTACCTGTCTTAGTAAGTTTCATGTAAGCGGGACAGCTGTTCAATAAATAATTATAATTTCTTTACATGCATAATTTATCGCTTTACAATATTTTGTTAGCTTAATACGTAATGTATGTGCAGTATAATTCCACTGAGGTCACTTCGGATCCCCCCTATGAGAGGTATGCTGGTTGAGACATGTTCAGTTCTACAATAAAATGGAGGTGACACGAAAATGTGCTGCTTTGAAAATCTGTTTTCGTCTCAACAAATCTGAGCCGAGGTTTGTGCAATATTACAGGAGACCTATGGAGGCTTTGTTCTTCTCTATTGCACGGTTCGAAGGTAGGTAAATGTGTTTACATAGAGCAGACAATCAATTTCAAAGGTAGGTGAGTCCGTCTCTCCAGTTTGTGCTCTAATGGAAGAAAACGTTAACACCGCTGCGCTGTTGTCAGTATAAGAGAGAATCGTCAAATAACTTTCAGAGATTCTGGGTGCCACCCACATGCTAGTAGCTGGTCGGTTGCATATGAGAGGTGTTTGCGCATGGTGGGTTGCAAGACTGATGATTCCCGAACAAAAGTACGTTTGCGTGCAGATTTACATGTTGGTGTTATGGGAACATGCGGAGTTTCTTTCAAAAGTAATCACTGCTGATGAGACGCTGATGACTTGAGATGTTAAAGAGCGTCCATAAATAAAAAATAAAACTGCTGATGAAACTAAGCTACATCATAAACCTCTATGTAGAACTCTCCATCGCTACAAAAAGTTTTTTGCTGGAAAAATTATAGTTATCTGATTTTTGAATATTAAAGGAATGGCTTACCAGCATGTAACTACAGCTGGGCAATATTGCAGATGACCTGAAAATTCTGCAAGGCCATATCAACCAAATAGGCACACTACTGTGCAAGCTGGAGCTGCATCATGATAATGCACGGCCGCACATTGCAAATGTAGTTGCTGAATATTTTACAAAAATCAATGTCGAGTGGCACACACCCTGCCTAGAGCAAAGGAGAAGAACATACATTTTACTTAGTAAAGCACTAAGGGAATTAAAGCCCCAAGTCTTAACGTATAGCACAAAAATTGTATTTTATATGAATATGATTTAGTGATATTTACCTACCTTGGATGAATTTAGTTCCCACAAAACGTTATCGCTCAACTTAATCTTTAATAATGCTTAGAAACACCAACATTGCAATGAAGTTACAAGCCAGAATGAAAACTTTACAACAAGTTCACAGCAGCTGCACCAAGAGCGCCCAGATCGCTAAGAGGAAAATATTTTAGAGATAGCATGCATGGCAAAGAAACGCTACAGAATGAGTAATTCCACAAAATTACCTGATTTTGTGCATACTTGCATTTGAAATACAACTCTTAGTAGTTAACAGTTCCACCTTTACTTTCCTTGCTCTATCAGGCATTCTGGCATATCTGAGTCAGTTAACTTCAGGCATTCGTTCCTCGTAATTAGCCGCTAGAGTTGTGATTAGTACTGACTGCTCGGCTATGGTATTCCAGATATTCCCAGTTGCATTACAGCTTAAGCTACTTGCTGTCCAAGTGGAAGCTCAGCAAAACCACTGCGTTGAATGATGGGACATGTAACATAGAACACTGTCAACCATGACGCTTCAAGTCCTGGAACACAAGCAGCAGTATGCACGAAAATAAAAGTTGTCGGAATGCGCATGATAAAAGGAATGAACTTTTTAAAACTCTTTTTATAGCCTCCCTTAACATTAACACAAGATGTACAAACATGTTAAAAACCGCATAACCCCATGAAAGTAACATATCTTCAGGCCTGAAAAACTCTTCAAGAACCGATTTATGCTCATCTGTTGAAAAATCTCTTTCCAGACAGGAGTTTTTTTCTTCTTTGGGAAAGAAATGGACAAATTGGGCAAGTAAAGAGGTTGGGGTTGGGGTACAAAAATAATATTTAATTTCATTGCCTGCCATTGCAGCAATACGTGCGGAACATGATTGCCTTAATGAGAGATAAAATCCGAACTTTTCTCGCGTATTTTTTTCTTCAGTTTGTCCAGAAGGAAAGCACATTGATCTGCAATAATGTTTGTAACAATAGGAGGATACAGTAAAGTCCTTCAACTTGCTTGAACTTTCCAGATACATTCCCTCACAGATAAATCCAGAAGATTTCCAATATTTGGTGGATTCGATGCTTGCTTTGGATGCAATATTGTAATTTTGAAACAAAACTGCAAGGAAAACCAATGAGAGTCTTGAGTTGAATTGAACCTTCATACTTATTAACAGTTGCTTATTTTATAGTTCTCAGTTACTTTTCTACACCTTGTATGTGCTTATTTATCCTCTGCTAAATGAAATTCCTTCATATTTTGCAAAATGCACTATCACCTCTACGTATTTCATTATTTCTAACAGGGCATTTCATGCTGTCATCTACTATTAATCAATTGTCACGTAATATCGTTATAGGGAGGAACATAGGGCATTCCTTTGGGCCAGCTTATTCAATGAACAGGCCTATGAAACTGCAGAAGGAAACTCTTTAATTTAACCAAGTTTAATTTTTCAAGGATCCATGTAATAAAGAGTTTTTTTTTTTATGGTTGGTCTGTTATGTTCTGGAGATGCTTCGCATACCGAATCTTGTTGAACCAATATGGCTATATTAGGCTTCTTGACAAACAAGTGCTGCCTTTTGTTAAACATCTCACAGATAATACAGTTGTGACTTTCCTATTTTTAGGACGATACTTTTCGCGTGTAACGGACCTGAATTCTCGCTGACTGGTACAACAAACATACCGAGGAGTTCTCCTAGTCAGCACAATCCTCCTATTGAAAACCTCTGGGATCACCTAAAATGTCGGGTGGAGCAACCTGAAACCCTTGCCAAATTTCGGTCCGGTTGAGGACGGGGTGACTTCAAATCGATGGACTTATCGAGTCCATGCTGCTGTTATTCGCTCCAAGGTGAACCAATTTCAAATTAGCTGCCATTCACTAAAGCGGTCCAAATTTTTATTTTCTGCCTATCTTAAAAAGTGCAACCAATGAGGACTCGATATAATTTGAAGAGTATTAATATTATTTTATTATTTAAAAATGTTCAAAATCTAAAATTTTGGACAATCCAGTCACGGTCACACTTGTAAATCCCCTCACTCGCTCTATGTCTCTCTCTACAGCTCGTCGGTCCTGGTGGTGCAGTGGTTACCATACTTGCCTCCTAAACCCAAGATCGCGGGTTCGAACCCGGCCAGGACCGATGGATATTTTCGGGTGTAAAAATCCTAAGTATGGCTTCCTTCGGAAGGGAAGTAAAGCCGTGGGTCCCGTGTCGTACATTTACGGCACGATAAAGAACCTCAAGCCTGAAAGAAGAGGCCTCTGAGCAAAATTTGTCGGCTATTTCACGCCCTGAATTGAATGGGACGCTGATGACCTGAGATGTTAAGGAGCGTCCATAAATAAATCAATCAAAAAAAATCTCTAAAGCTCCCCTCCCTAACTGCTTGGGGCCAGAGTTACATAACTCAGGATGGTATGCAGTGAAGCTATAATCCAAGAAAAATGTTGTTTATAAATTTATTCACAAAATATTTAGAATATCTTATACTATTTAAGGTACTTGTATAAGGGTCGTTTTATTATACGTCAATATTGTTAAGGGGCTGGAGGTTTCTCAACTTGAAAGGGACGGTAACTTCACTTACAGTTTTCGTTCCAAGTTTGATATAAACACACAGATTTATAGCTGTGTTCGGTTAGAAAACTGATAATATTTTTCTTGCATTAATATATGTAACCGCGAGGGAACACGACACCAACGCTCCCATGGAAAACGCTTTTTGAAGGAGAAGTTGGGGAGCATTGTGTATTTGCAAGAATTGAGTCAATGGCTTTCGACTGTCTAATACCACTCATATTTGAAGTCATTTGCAGTACGAAACACACACTATGCACAGAAATAGAGGTGTTGATGGTGCTGCTACTACTACAACACTACCGCTACTGCGATAGGGGAACTGAGTGGAGTGGGGGAGCGGATGCCAAGCGGGGAAAAATGGACTGGCGAAAATGTAACCGACTTCAGTGCTTCAAGCAAGATTATGTTTTTGCTGAAACATGCCCAATTTCGTAACCTTAAATGAAAGACATTATAAGATAATAATATTGAAATAATGTAGTCCAAATAGGAAAAGTAGTTAAAACTTTTGATAGGTACTGTACGTTTACTTTCTAATAACAGTATAAAAGTCTATTATGAAGTTGACGATTGTGTACAGGCCTTTAAGGTAGTTGAAAACCCACACCAGTTTGATACTTTTTAATGTTACTCCTTACCTTGAATATCTTACACTTCCTTTATTCTTATATTTTACGAATTTCTTTCCCCCCACCTTGTATATGAGAGGATTAGGAAGTGTTTGAAAAAGGCTACCGGTTATGTCGAAGGTGCAGTTTAGATTTTGATCGGATATTACCATTAATATTCATAATGGTGACTAAAATGGAGGTACAGTAATAAATTACTCGTTGATGATGCAATAACATTATTCACCTTCCTGATGCGGTGGTGGAAGGAAGCTGGTGAATTCATGTTGTATGAATAGTTCATGAACAGAATCCGACCACTGGATATAGTGCATCCGGAAAACGGACTTTCCGTAAGTTTAGCTGAAATATTGTCATTATAATGTGAGACGCTCTCATGTCGATATTGGAAAGGAGTTCCGCTGCATTGTTGACTGTAATTCGTTGCTGAAACTTAGCGTGACGCATTTGCCGCTCCTTACAGAATTGTGGCTGGTGGTCAAGTGCAATTTCGGAGATGACGGCAATTAGGGGGTACTCATTTGGAATAATTGGATAGAAATTCAGATAATGGATCTCATATTGTTCTTAGAAACCTGAATAGGGTCATTTCAGTACTCTGAGGGAAAATAGAACATATCACCGCTAGTAATCAATATAGTTAACAATAAACAAAATATTTATCTTAAAATAGAGGCCATAATTTTGGAGACTTTAATTCATCTCTCTGCCAGCATTCAATATCAATTCATGGCTTTAGAGGGAAAAGCCCTAAACATGTATTTTAGACATCTTCAAGATAATTAAACCGCCTTTCTCTAAGCAATATTACCATGAACCAGGACAAACCATAGCTCGGCGGCACAATATCTGGACTGTATGCTGGGTGAGGCAGTAATGCTCTTCCTTGTATTTCTTTCTAGACTTATTTTGATCAGTCTTCATCGATGTGCAATAGCATTGTGTTGTTGCAATATAATGCGCTTTCTATTATTAAAGTAGGGTAGTGTAGTCTTAAAACTTCGTAAATCCTGTGTACTGCAACTGAGCGCCAACTCCATGATTGTTTGGGAGGGACTAACTCGGAACAGCTACGAAATTCCATCAGACGCAAAGCAACACCCACCTTTTGCTCAAAATGATTTTGATGGGCCTCTAACAAAGTTTATTTATGTATTTATTTATTTCCCACGGACCCTGACTGAGTTTATTTCCCTCGGTATAACCATTGTTTTCTCTTCTTAGAATTACGGTACCAAAGTCAATTTTCATCACATGTCACAATACCTTTCCAGAATCGATTTCTAGGAGATTTTTGAGAAGTTGCTTGCAAATATTAACTCATCGCCGGCCTGAGTTTTGGTATGTTATGAATGTGATGGATCATGACATAACGTACTGCTATGAAACTGCCTTAGGAAAAAACGAGTGAAATTTTTCTTTACACTCTTTTGAAAACTGAGTAAATATTTAACTTAAAGAGCCAATAATATGTGCAAGAAAAAGAATAAAAATGCAAATATCCGAAATACTCCAAGAAAACATATTTAGAATACGACGCGAGCAGTTGCATTGCCTTAAGTGGACTGGATATTTAGATGGTTGAAAAAATGCATTTTTATTTCGTTTAAAAAAAGTAGAAAGTTTGAGCTTTTCAACAATAAATACATTATGTTAATTCGGTGTAAAGAACTTTAAATTTGATATTTAAAAATGGCGGCGCGCTTGCCACGCCTTCAACAAGCACACCACGCTGACAGTTGCAATAGTAATGTTGCTTGTTTAATTCTCTTTGGAATATGATGATAATTTTTTAAAGTGCTTTGAAAGAAAATGTATATGGTGCTAATGTGATGATAAATAATAGGCCATATACAGAAGAGGATGAGGTGCCGTCTCCGAAGCTTGAAAAAATCACTGGCAGGAAAATTATTCCATGTTTCTCCAACAGGAAGAGAAAAATTTGAAAGAAAGTGCGAAAGACTGAAAATTAGAGCCACAGAAGTAAAGGAAAATTTATTTGGTTAAGTGCGGTTGACTTGGTTAACAACAATGGTCTAATCTTAACACTTTTTTCGTTTTCCAAAAAATTCGTATTCTTAGCTGTAAACCATGTAGCTTCTGTAACTATAGAATAAATTTCATTTTCATAGGTTGCAACCATGTGACGCTATAAAAAGAAAACGATAACCGTGCAAGAGAAAATAGCACACCAACTCGCTAAGAAAGTATTTAATCCTCGAGAGAGAAATGCGAAAGACGCATTAACACAGTGTAATATGAATGAACTGTGTGTGCTTAACAGATTATTAGCGCTATGATAGTGAATAAGTTAGTCTGAGTAATGGAAATGACTCGTTCTAATGAATGTTATGAATGAATCAATAAATGTGGAACAATTTATTTTCTCATAGCTTTTTGTCATTGTACACCAAAGAGTTTATTGCTTTACTAAATGTAATTTACAAATATCTAGATTAATGGCACGCTGCAACCTTGACTGACGCCTAGAATCATTTCTTCTGCTGCATTTAGACGAGTGCCAGAAACTTAAAAATTTGAGTTTATTGTATATTTAATTACTTTAATGAGATAGATTGGAATATATTTCTTCTTTAAAATGTTCTATGAAATGTTTTATTTAGTTTATAAAATGCTTTAATGATATCTTTGAATAAAATATGTGTTTAAAAGAATCTTCTGAGGTGAAAAGATAATTGCCGTTGTAAGGGACTATGGTGAATTACAGAAGTGTTTGTTGTGGTATTTGAATATCATATAATGTATACGTGCCGATAGTTAAAATTCATAACTGCAAATGTTAGATAAATGAGCTATATATTTTATTAAGCAAAGAGAATGCTTGCTCTTTTATAGCTGTTCTCAAAAATTTCCTAAGAATTAAGTGCCTTATTTGGGGGAAAAAAAAGCTGTGTGGAGATACAACTCTGCTGTCTAAAGCAAAATTAAGGGAATCGGATGCGTAGGGGGTCCTATGGATATAAATATCCTTCCTGTATGTAATATTTCGACCTTTCCACTTTAGAAAGTTCGGCCATATTTGTTTATTCAGCTCCGGGCTTGCCACCCTCAACATGGAAATGAGAACCGGAAAAAAAAAAAAAAGGAAAGAAAAAATAAAATTGTTGCGCTACCTAGTTGTCAGCAGGGTTTATTTCAACGTGAACAGAAAGGATGAAAGAGGAGTTCTTTACGCCAATAAATACCCGGTGGAATACTTAACACTATCTTAGATAATTTGTTTCTGTAAGAGCGTAAGATAGACAGTGTATTTTCAATATAAAGTTGTACTTTTTTAAATGTAGGAATAAAAATTAATCTATTGTTTTATTTATAATTTGTTTTAAATAGTCAGGTTGTACTATCTAGCGTTAGTACAGGGAGATCGAAGTATATTCCCGCCGCTGAAGCGGTAACTAAACTATCGGTGCATGCACTCTCATTAACCGAAAACAAAACATGCCTTCTACCGTAATACACATACATTTATGTAAATATTTTATGTAAATACCTAATACATAATTTATTTCGCCTATATTAAGAAAGAAGATGTTGATAATATCGACTTAATGTTTCAACTCCTTTTAACACCTGTTCAAGAAACTATCTATGTATTCGCTGTAGTTTCCCTTAAAGTGGAGACGATGTTTTTCGGGTGTTCTTGAATATAAATGAAGCAAAACTTAACTCAAACAAGCACACGAGATAAACTATACAAGCTCAATGATAAATCGTTGAAATTCTCTGCTGTGATCCTGTCATAGGAAGATCAGATCAGATGTAGGTGAAATGGAATGAATCATTGACTAATTTGTTTATCACTAGAGCTGATGAGAAACTTTTTGCGCAAGCGCAGTGGATGATTTAAAGGAAAATAAAACTATAATTTTATCTATAGCCATATTTCTGTGGATAAAACCATTCATGCTCCTTTGAAAGCGATCTATAGCTCTTGGGAAATTCACACTTGGTTACGTTCGCCATCAATAGTCGATAAACGCCGACTCCAACTTGCCGGAAGCTCTCTCATGCCTTAGTCATGAATTGATATGCACATTAATCTGAGATGCCTTTGAGATTTCCAACACCAATCTACGATTCTAGAAAACAATTTTATTGATCATGTCTTCAGAAATTGTTATCGGGTGTGATTCGGTAGCCCATTCTCTCATTGTTAAATCAGAGAAATTCACTTTTTTTCAAAAATAACTTATTGAAATGTTCTTTTGATCTTAAATAATTTTAACTTCATGAAATTATATTAAAATTTATCCATTTAAATTTCTTTGTACAGACAGCTGCAAACAACAAACATTAGTGTGATGAACCTGAAACTTAAATCGAGTTCATTATAAATGCTTAAGAATATTTAATACGCTCTAAAACATTTCTATAATAATAATAATAATAATAATAATAATAATAATAATAATAATAATGTTTTTCCCAAGTATTCAGTTATGCTCTGTCGATGCTTAACTCAAAAAACCTCACTGTATATGTATTTAATTTTAATGTGCAGTGTATATAATTTAAAACTATTTCCAATAATTCTGAAATGCAATTAAATATTATTTGTTATGTCTAAAGACGTTACTTCACAGCGCTCCTGTCGGTCCTGGTGGTATAGTGGTTACCATACTTGCCTCCTAAACCCAAAACGCGGGTTCGATCCCGGCCAGGACCGATGGATTTTTTCGGGCGTAAAAATCCTACGTATGGCTTCCTTCGGAAGGGAAGTAAAGCCGTGGGTCCCGTGTCGTACATTTGCGGCACGAAAAAGAACCTCAAGCCTGAAAGAGAGGCCTCTGAGCAAAATTTGTCGGTCGTTTCACGCCCTGAGTTGAATGGGACGCTGATGACCTGAGGTGTTAAAGATTGTAAAATAAAACAATCAATCAACAGCGCTCCTAAATCACTGATTTAATCATTGCACTTTATTTGTTAAACCTAGAGATAGACATTTTCCGCATGCGTCATCAAATCATTAATAATTTAAGTTTGACAAAATTATTATTGGCAAATATTAAATCATGAAGTGGGTTACACGAAGGAAACTGATGTATTGTATCATTTTATTACAGTAAATGAATGAACATCCCCTCCCCCTCCGCCCGTACGTAAATTACTCCAAGAATCTTACGCACAATAAGAAAGAACAACGATAAGAAAAAGAAAGAGGGAACCATTTCGTAACGAAAGTCATGAAACATCTCGTTAGCGATATATTTTAACTACCTACCAATTTTGTCAGTTCATAATGAAAGTCTGAATTGGGGGGGGGGAGGTCGTTGACGCGTAATATAACATGAGCATTTGTAGCCATGACGACATTAAAAAAAGTCACTTCCTACTTAATGGGAACAGCAAAAGAGTGTAATATTCTTCCTTGTTCTACTCTCTTTAAGATTGGTTGCTGCAGTTCTTGAAGAATATGAAAGATGAAGACTAAATCACATGGTAAATTGTTCATATTTTCAGCTTCTCCATTTTGGAATAATTTCATTAATTAATTACTTCTGTAAGTCAGCTTAAATAGTGCAAAATTTAACTTTTTTAAACACTCGCCGATAAATGAATGAAATTTAAGATTGTTTTCTGCATGAGGCATTTCCAAGAAGTCCGAAATATAAGATGTTTTAGATGCTTCAGCTTTGAAGCCCATTTACAGTATGTTTGATTTTTTAGTGCATAAAGAAAATCTTCTCAGCTAGCTCTTGTTCTAATAAGCTAGAAATTATCAGAAAATGTCAATTAAATTTTTGACTCAAGCCGAAGCAAAATTTTTGTAAATTGTGAGCTTTTAAACACTTTCTGTACTGTAAAATGCAGAAAATAAAATGCTAAGAGAGAAAAATGTTATAAAACTAATATTATTATAAATAAAATACTGTTGAGTCAGCGTATATTTAAATATTAATAAAATAATTCTATAAGTTTCAAGTTTTCAGCTTGCATAATTTGGAGGAAAATGTTTCTTAAATGTGCTATTACCTTTTATCCACAAATAATAATCGCATTTCCTCAACGGCCTTGTTTGTTCAAGAAACGAAAGTGAAAAACTAGACATGCACAGAGCATATGAAATACACATATGGAAAGTTGGGTAAAGACTAGGGATTCTTATCTACTTGGGTGTTTAGTTCAGAACATGTATTAGCTAGTGCCTTTGCTATTTTAAGAATCTGAAGGTTTGTTGATGTCCCTGCAATTTTATGTGACCATAGTATTCAAACAATGGAAGGAATGAAGAGTATTGTAGGTAATTAGCGATGGGCCATGTCTTATCATCTGCTTCGTGCCAGCAAACAAAGAGAGGTCTGATACAGGGAAGTGCTGAGAAATTCGTTTTAAAGACTCTCCAAAATCAAATCTTATCCAGATTAGATGAACTTGTTACCAGCGTTGTGAAGGCCTTCGAAGATATTCCTGTGGAGATATTGACCTTATAAGGTCTTCCTGATCTTATAACACGCCATGATTGAATGCATTGCTGCAAACCACCTCACATGGGGAAGCAGAGTTTACAACGACAGAGTGTTTGTCTTTAGCTCTCCATTTCAACTCCGGCATTATCATCTCCGACCGTGATCTGTATGCCATGTTGAGTTACTGGTCCTCTGAGAATGCTCTTAATATTAACCACTCTTTATTTTTATCAGTACTCTCTGTATTTCATTGGCAATAAACATTTCGCTAAAGAAATGCGATTATTAATTTGGGACAGAAATAGTATAATTTAACATTGGCAATTCATTTCACCCTTAGCTCGGAAAAAATATTTGTTTTAATATAAACAATTACTCTCTACATATGAAAGGACTTATGTCACACACATTATATATACAAAGCTAATTTAAACGCTTCTGTTGTGTGGCTTTGAGGTCTAAGAATTTGAATGCTTAACACTAGAATGCCCTTTAGCGGTCAATTCCGTTACCACTTTCTTATGCATTTTTAATCATTTTCCTCACCTACACTATGCATTTTCCCCTTATTAACTTCTCGCTTAATGCGATGGTATAGAGAAAACGATTTTGCTTCTAAGTTGCAAGCCAGGTTGCATTTAGCTTCCGGAGTGAGTTTGTATACACTTAGTGTCTGCTCAGTGCCACATAATTAAGTGCTCTTCTGACGCAGGCCGATGAAATTTCTTATTTACCAGACGACTGTAGTGATATAGAGGGAACACATGGCTTCTGAACTGCAAACCAGGTTCGAATCCAACTTGAATCGAGCTTCTGGTTTCGGATAGTTTTTTTTCATTGCTTTTGCTCACGTAGCACGTATGTTTAGTGTTTTATGTGTCCAGGCTCTTTGCTTATTCATTTAATTTGTTGATAATTCAAAGATTTATTCATACATTTGATCGTTCATTCTTTTGTTGGTCATCTACGGCTAAATGGTAAAAGAAAAGTAGCTATTTTTTATTTCAAGTATAAACACACGAATATTTTATTATACTAATTGGGTTTGCTCTATGCTATATAGTAACACATTATTTGTACAAAAAAGACTAAGTTACTCAAACACGGATTATATCTATATAGAGCTAATGCATTGAAACATTTTCAGAAATATTGGAATGACACTTTTTGCATAGCTTTTGATTATACAAGATCAACATACACATTTTTACATGTCGGACACTTTGTTTGGTTTTGTTTTTGTACACAACCCTATTTGAGATGTCTTGTGTTTAGCGGCCTTAGATGTTCCTTCATCTCTATAATCAGCAATGAGTGATGGTGATAGTAGTTTATGAAAGTTACGTGAAAATGTAGCGCTAAGCTAAATTTTAAACTTCAATACAAAAGTTGATAAACAATGACTCATGCACTACGTTACAACCAGTTTGAAACATGTTTGTTGTGCAGTGATGATTCTTTTCGATTACAACTACGCAATACACGTTATAAGAAACGTGGGTAAGGAGGCGGTCAATTGACCGCCTTTGAGAATGGATTGCTGTTATTTTAAAAAGTTACCCTGAAATGCACAAAAAATAGTGAACAAGACGTCATTGAACCATAGAAAATTACTTCCAAAACGGTGAAAATATGAGCGTTTGAAAATGAAAAGCGGCCAATTTACCACCCTGGAGCATTCTAGCGTTAAAGGTATTAAACATTCAGGAAACCTTAACATCTCCTGCAACTTTGTTAAAAATAAGTAAACTTGTGCAAAAAATATAATGAAGCTTATAGATGTAACAGTCTTTGAAATTTAAAAGCTGAACCAGAATTGCGTTCCCTGGCCACAACCGCCGAGTTAATTGGCTCTATGGTAACGTTTGACGCTCACATTTGGGAAGTACTGGGTTCAAAGAGGACCGATCCTCTTGCCTATGTTTTCTGTGATTTTCCCTATCGCTAGAACGCTGAGAAGGATAATAATTGTCCCTCATTTCCTCTCATTTCATTTCTTGTTCATCGTTTCAGGGTTGTATGACAAAAATTTTTTGGTTGGCGATATGCTAAGTACGGTAGTGTTTAATTAATTTACATTAAAAATAATAGGGTATTTAATTCCAGTTTAAAATTTTAATTTTAACGAATAAAGCCTTTTGTGATATTAGTTGAATAGCAATTGATTTAGGGAAAACTCTTGAAAATTTATTCACTGAAAAGATATCTGCTTGGCGGTGTCTGGTGTGCAAGCGGCTCTTTCGAAGGGTTGGATTCAATGAGGAGGAAGGGGGCACAGCCTGCTTCAGATGTTCGATCAGGAAACGTTAGGAACTCTTCCTGCATCCGCGCTTGCCGCCTGGTTGCTCTTCTCGTCTTTCATCTCATCCCTTCCTCCCGGAGGTTCAGTAGGACACTGGAAGACTCGTGCTTCCTTATCTGAAATCTTCCTTTGTCTCTTATTCCATTCTACTCCAGCCGCAATCACGAATTTCCGCCACTCTGAGTCTACATGTTCTGGAGAACGCGAATAGAGGAGTTAAGAAGACATTTTCTACATATACTCTATCTTGTGTACTTTGCGAGTTATACTAATTTAAATACACATGCCTGTCTACAGAAGTGCTTACAGTGTGCTTCAAACCAAGCTTTAAATACCCTGTCACGTACTATCATATTTTCTCCAGCTGTCTACTTAAAGTGCTGGCGAAGTGACTTCATTGACAGAAGGCAGTATTTCAGGGGGAAATATGATCAGCATGCCGGCACTATACCACTCTCGTATTACGCGGCTTTCTAGATCGAAGAATGCCATCTCTCCATGAGGCAGCTGTTGATTGGTTTTATTTACGGACGCTCTTTAATATCTTAGGTCAAATCAGGGCGTGAAACGGCCGACAAATTTTGCTCAGAGGCCTCTTCTTTCAAGCTTGAGGTTCTTTTACATGCCGTAAATCTACTACATGGGACCCACGGCTTTACCTCTCTTCCGAAGGAAGGCATACTTAAGATTTTTACCCCCGAAAAAATCCATCGATCCTGGCCGAGATTGAACCCGCTATCTTAGGTTTAGGAGACAAGATGGTTACCACTACACTACCGATTCCCCAATTGTCCTCTTGATACTGGATGCTGGATCGACCCATTTCCAGACCTTCCTAAGCAGGTATTGGGGTCAAATCCGGATCTTCTCGGCCAGCAGTTAGCAACGCTAAGTACTAGACCAAGGAGGCCTTTTCTTCAAATAGTTCGAATATTGGTAAACATGTTATAATTCACAACGAAGGGAGGCAGCCTTGTATAACGAAAGAAAGTGGGGATAGGAGAATGCGGTCGTTCAGTTCTCGACATTCCGACTGCATCGCTCAATTCAAGAGGAGAATTTGAAGAAACCACGACCGCCAATATGAGAAGACTCAAGAATGAAACCTTGATATTGACAACTCTCGCGTCGCATCGTTACCGAAGAGAGTAAGCAAGGTGTTAGATCACGATGATTGGTGGAACTTGCTTTAATAAAAACTTCTTTTTAAATTTTGTTTGCCAATTTCTGGTATTTTCTTTTCTGTTCGAACAAAACGCGTTATACATTTAACGTTAATTGTAATTCCTAATGCTCATAGAAGTGTTTTATTTTATTGTTAGAAGCTAGAAGAAAACTTTCTAATGTTCTCTCCTAAATTCATATCAATCCTAGTTTGACCGATTGACTGGCCTACTATTTGCTAAGTGTAATTAAATTTTAAGGTTTCAGATGGTCCGTCTGGATTTAGGATGGGTACCGTTAACAGATGCCTAAGGAAAAAAATGTAAATATTAAATAGTTATTTAAAAAAAAAAGTGTTTTCTTGTCTTACCTTTTCTTATGTTGTCTTGTTGTTTTCTTGTGTTGTCTTGTCTTACCACATCACTTTCTTTGAAAAACATTCTGGATCCCTTATGCTTTCCCACTTAGTGTTTTTAATAGACATTTATATGATGGCAAACGGGTGTTCCAACAAATAATTAATCGCTGAAATAAATGCGAACGCCATTCATGCTACATTATGTTTTTATTAATACTTAAAGATTGTTGTGTAAATTCACTAGATCAGCTGTTTTAAAATTGTAGTCCGTGGAACCCCAGAGATCCCCCACTGTCCATTTCTGTCCAGAGCATTTATTTTGGAATGTACAGATACATACAATGAATTATGAGAAAACAGAAATGATAAAAAATTACGATGTGCATTTTTGAGGTAAAGTTAACCTGAAACTGTTTGTTCCGGAGGTAGATTTCAGGTAGATAAGCCTAAAACGTGAACCAGGCAGAACACTGCGATGTACATTATAGTTTACCTGGCAAAATGACGCATCTTTCGGCTGGTAACTGCGTCGTGCTCCCCTGCCTATCTGAGGATTTTCGGACTATCAAAGAAAGCCAGGAAAGTGTTGATGCCTTTTGTAACAGTTTGTCTGAAAAACAATCCTTTAAAAAACGTTTATCTAAAAACGTTTGGAAAAGGTAGAACCAAAAATCAAAATAAAATGTTCTATTAATTCACTTATATCATGTTTGTAAATGAAATGAAGCATCATCCCTGTCTTCCAGGAATTAATATTATCGAATAATATTACGCCATCGTAAATTATTGTTAGTTATTAATGTTTTGCGCATTTTGAAATATTACTATGATTATGGTGTAAGGGTACATTACAATAGAACGGTAAGTGTGCATTTGTTTGCTTAAAAGTTTTAATTTTGTAAACCATAATGAATCATTCAAAAACACATGATACAAATTTAGGATTCTAAACCTTAAGGATCCACGAAGTAGTCCGCGGTCAAACAAAGTTTTAAATAATTGTTGCTCACTGTGTCAAACGCTTTTTCATAGTCGAACAAAATATACATTTAATTGTTATGTTTCTCAGTGAAACGAGACACAATAAAGGCAGCATGAATACATATAAAGGCCATGTCTCTGAGAGTTATGTTAGACGCCCTTTATTACTTTGGAATATACCTTGTAACCCCAGGGCTATTACTGAGGTAGTTCTTGTCTCCTTTACAATTAGCTGTGAAGCTAATAGGGCAGTAAAACAACCGTGTTCGATAATATAAATGTCACTAATAAATCAGTTACGACTTCATTTATCAACCAGATCAAAGCAACCTCTCTTACCGCGACGCGGGAATTCATAAGTACTACCAGGTAAATTAACTGCACTCTAAAACGGAGGGACTGACGTTAAGTACCCAGTTTGACTATCTCTGCAAAGTGCTCATGTACAGCAACGTAGATGGTCAGGTATATCATAGCCTCATACTACAAAATCTTCGATCTCACAAGCTGAATCAGTGGAGGAAGAAATACCTGACTCAGTTTCTACGAGGACCAATGTGCAAGTTTTGAGAACGAAGTTTGATCATTTGCATCTTTTCAAAGCATGCTCCCTTACATTCTGTACAACTTCTCATTCGTTCAAATCGTTAACCGCGAATTTTTAATTTTATATTGAGGAGTAGAAAAAAAGTCGTATAAACAGCAATGAGGATGGAGAAAACATTTGACTCCTGTCTCCTGCAAAAACTGAGTTGTTTCCAGTGCAGTGTGGGCCGAGGGATTGTCGTGGTGCAATGAGGACCGTTCTCAGTACATTGAAGACCTAGAGCAGACATCTTATGGTATACAATCTGACAGTGACAGTTTTTTGTCTCTCAAGTAGTCCCTGGTTGAGAAGAAGAAAGAACAGATCATCTGCTTCCCCATGTACACGCTCACCTTGTTTTTGTTGGGAGATTCTTCCCGGGAAAGACCCAGACGTTGAGGAGCCTATACGTCTGTCACATGTTTTGATTTTCCTCCATAATTTTTTCAACATTTTCGGGTATTAACCCGCAAGTTGTTTATTCTTCTCAGCAGTGAGGTAGTGGGGAATCCAATGGCTGTAGAGCTTCCTGAGCATTAAGGTTTTTTTTCGTTTTTTTTTTCCAGGATTTTTTTCACTGCTGCCGATCCAATATTCGGGGCATCTTTAATCTGATAATATGTCCAGGGATGATTTCCCTGCAATATGCGCTCTGCTTTCATCACACTTTATTCCGTTGTCGCTATAGCAGACCATTCTGCGCGGTCTTCATCTTCGAGGAGTCCCTTGCTCTCCTAAAATCTGCAAACTTCTATGAATAGAATTGTGAAGGACAAAGATTCCCAAATGCACGATGCAATCTTTCAAGGCATTCTCCTTCCCCTAAAGAAATTCTAGCGTCTGGCGCAGCAACAACACGTACATATACACAGTTGTGCTGACACGACACATTGTTGGAGCGCTTGCACATGTTCATTCAAAAGCTAGGTAAATATGCACTGAGTTGTCACAACTCTCTGCTGTCCATTCTCAAAACTTTCAGTTATTCTCTTACTCTTGCCGAATATCTTCTCAAGGTCTACAGCTCACAGAAGAAAGATCAAAAGCTCCATCTACAATAGCAAAGAATTTAGTTCACTGTAGCTCATAGATTTTGAGAATGGTAAACTATTTATAAAAATATGTGCATAGTTGTTAACGGATAAGAGATAAAAGAAATCTTATTCTTATAGAATTTTGAAAATTCACACTGAAACTAGTTTTTGGTAAAGGTAGCTCTAAAATGTGATTTATTATAGTGTTTTAAAAAAAATGTGCGATATTTGTAGTGTTGTATGCTAATACCTCTTAAATTAGTTTACTTATTGCATAATAAGTGTGCAATTCTTAATGTAATTACAGAAATTTTAAGGTATTTTCAGGTATACTCAATCAACCCACAAAATCTCAATCATGCACATGCTTCTGTTTACATCGCAACCTAAAGTAAGGACTAGCCCTTTTTTGTCCAATGTCAGTTCATTGTTTTTATTAACTTGTGGGCATTCCCCCTTGATATGGCGATATTCTGGCCGATTTCTAAAGTGATTTGGTCGACCCCAACAATTAGAGCCTGATTATGAATCTGCTTAGTAAGCTACGCGCCCCAGGTTTAGCACCAATCCTGAAGCGATCTGTTTTCAATGTCGAGCTGTGATGCCAATTTTGAAGTGGTTTTGTGGATTTGGTCGCTTCGGTGTAGCACACGCTTCAATGACAACAATTTCTCAACGCATACTGTGCTATTTTGTTGACTCCTACTCAACAGAACTGGGAGAGGGTTTCTATAGTGTAAATAAGTAAGCGATGCGACATGATATATATAGTATTCTATTATGTCCAAAGCTTTCGCGTCCTCTGGTGTTTTGCTTATGATTGACTTAGCTATGTTGAAATGTAAATTCAGTTGCTGTGTGTAAAAATTAAGACATGAAACTGAAAACTGCTTAATTGACGACTGCGTTTGTCAAGTGCGAACTTACCTGCGTCTGAGCTGATTCTGTGAACTGTGTGTATCAGTAACGTCGAACTTATAAGATTACTGCGACCTACTCTTGCAGCATGTAAAACTTATAACTGAGAAATAAATCTCGCGGCTTGTAGTACATAGAACTACTTGTATCTCGCCGCGTGCAAACCTTAGTACTGCCTGTGTCTCGCCGCGTGTAAACCTTAGAAGTGCCTGTGTCTCGCCGCGTGTAAACCTTAGAACTGCCTGTGTCTCGCCGCGTGTAAAACAACTGCCCGCCCCAGCAGAGAAATTCTCCCTAATATATTAAATTCAAATCAAGTGATCGTTGTCTTAACTATTGCCATTGGGACCACAAAGGCAGGCACAATCTTCGCACCTATCTTTAAAAGTTCAAACATACATTCTCCATTGGCTGGTTCAAGTTCACCTGCCCCACGTACTATTTGTTATTTTTTTAAAAATTTAAATAGTGTTATTAGCATTGACTTTTTAAAGAGCTAAGAGGTTGTGTTGACATAGTTTATTTACGGATGCTCTTTAATATCTCAGGCTATCAGCACCCCATTCAATTCAGGACATGAAACGGCCAACAAATTTTGCTCAGAGACCTCTTCTTTCAGGCTTGAGGTTCTTTTTCGTACCGTAAATCTGCTACATGGGACCCACGCCTTAACTTCCCTTCTGAAGGAAGCCATACTTAGGATTTTTACGCTCAAATAAAATTCATCGATCCTGGCCGGGTTTGAACCCACAATCTTGGGTTTAGAAAGTAAGTATGGTTACCACTACACCACCAGGATCGACACAGACGGTGTCTGTGTCGGGGTCATAGCTCCCAACAGATTTAAAGTCCTTCCGTTTATTAACCTGGCCTTAGCAGTTCTTTTAAAAAGGAAAAGGGGTTTCGCACGTTACCCTCGGGTTTCCTTTTAGAATTTTATGACCCTGTTCATTTTCCAAGCTACTGCAACGGACTAACACCAGAGGTTTTCTCTTTTATACAATTCTTACATTGGAGTTAAAGATTATGACACAAATATATATTACTAATTACAATGCCAAATTAAATTATTAAGCTTACATAAATATACATTATAATTGTATTTCAGTGGGGGTGGGCCGCAAGGACCGTTTTACTTCTGAAACAGAGACGCCCATAGGGCTCAGCCACATACTACCGCTTCAGATTATGGTGAAGTGGAGGGTTAATATAAATATGCGTATACCTAGCAAGGTATGAGATTTGGATATTAAGACAACGGAATAAAGGTAAATAGAGCTATGCAAAATGTAGAAAAGGAGAGTCACCAGAAGAGATGGACTGATAAGTGAAAAAAAAAAAAAAAACTCGCAAAGAACTCGCAAGTAAGACAATGATAGAATAAACACAAAATTGTAAGAAACAATGGTTCTCTCAGTTACAGCGGATGTCATATGTTCGCATCTCATGAATAGCTTACGCTTATTAATCGTAGAGGAGAAGAGACATTAGACAAGATGGGGACAAATCCTTTAGTTTCGGAACCAGACTACATCCAGCTTTTTTTTTTTTTTTGAATGGTGTTTAACGCCCATTTTTACTACTGAGGCACCACAAGCGGTGAACACTGGTGATACATGAAATGAAATGATATATTGGGAAAGACTTTTTTTTAAGGAAGGAAACGTTCCAGGCCTAAGTTTAGGGTACCTCCCCGGCATTTGCCAGTTATGAAGACTGAGGAAAACCTGGAAAAAACCTCATCGAAACCCAGACCTCCGCTCACGAGTCCGCGCCTTAACGACCTTGGTCACCCGTGACGGTTCATCCAGCCTTGAAACAGGAAGACGAAGAAGAAATAAATTGTCGGAAGAACCCGTAGTATTAATAAATGTCTCCGTATAAATATTTATCTGGTTATACTCTAGGGGAAATAAACCAGGTATGGGGAAACCGTTCCCTTTTAGCTTTGCCTTGCATGTCAGGCATGCAGATTGGTTCTTTTTTTATGTTTTGTTACTATCTCTCTGTGCTGTGCGAAATTTGTGAAAATACGAGTAAATCGACAACATTGTACAGATGCATGTAATTCCCCAAAATAGTGTCAATGTACAATGCTCAGTGGTTAGGGTTGATAGTATGCACTAAAAAAAAAAAAAAAACCCAATGTAATATTCATGCTCCGCGTCTCGAAAAACTCCCATATATCAAAATTCATTGAAAATAGGGCGATATGGGTTTTACCTCCCCAGTAAAACCCCTACCTCGTATCCCTAGGGAATGAAATTATTGGAAAGAGCAGTAGATATGCCATGCGGCTAAAAACAGCTGTATAGTTCCAAAGAGCAAATGTGTATTCAGGTTTATTGAACATTAGAAACAGATATTTAATTTTTATTATGTCAAAGGGATAAAATAAGGACAGGTTTTTTGTATTATTATTCCTTCCAGTATTAAGGCTACCTTATAGTTTTCATCTATTTGAATGAGTCCTGTAAAAATTTAGTTCAAATTATATACACAGATAGGTAGGTAGGTAGGTAGGTAGAGTTCTCCTCCAAGCATACCGCCACGGGTGGCCGAGGTCGTTAAGTGCGGACTCGTGAGCGGAAGGTCAGGGTTCGAATACCGCCAGGGCCGTTCTTTCTGACTGAGGTTTTTTCCAGGTTTTCCTCAGTCCTCATAAATGGCAAATCCCGAGGAGATACCCTAAATTTAGGCCTGGAACGATTCCTTCCTTAAAAATAACTCCTTTCCCAATATATCATTTCATCTCATGTATCATCAGTATCCATCGCCTGTGGTGCCCCTGTAGCAAAAAGGGCGTTAAACACTATTAATTCATTTTTCCAAGCACGGAATACGAACCTCTCTGATCTGATTCTATGTAACCCGGAGACCTCCCTGAAGTTTCTGTACTATGAGAGATTAATTCCTTAAGAGGCGAATTAATGTCGCGAGTACTTATTACTTACGCTGCCAGTTATATTTTTAACTCATATAAAGTTGGTGATCAAACTAGAAGCCTAGGTTGTACGTATTCATAGCATTACAAGTCACCTCTTAGGGAGGTGATCGCTCATAGTAGAGAAACCTTAGGGAGGCCTACGGGGTATATACCGTGCGATCAGTGATGCTTTCTCCCGAGGCACGTGGTTTTTCCTATGAGCGAGCTTCCACTCTTTTGCCGCGCCGTAGAGGGGGTACAAGCCTGCTTGCTTACTTGTTAACCTTGCTGATTGTCGCAGGCGTATTTGTCAGTCCTGGTGATGTAGTGGTAACCATCTTGTCTCCTAAACCCAAGATCGCGGGTTCAACCCTGTCAGGATTGTTGGATTTTTTCGGGCATAAAAATCCTAAGTATGGCTTCCTTGGGAAGGAAAGTAAAGCCGTGGTTCCCATGTCGTAGATTTACGGCTAATAAAACAACCTCAAACCTGAAAGAAAAGGCCACCGAGCAAAATTTATTGGCCGTTTCACGCCCTGAATTAAATGGGACGATGATGACCTGAGATGTTAAAGACCAAATCAACAATAAACAGTCGTAGTGCAGCTGTTCCCGGGTGTGTGTTGCGTTGCTAGTTTATTAATTCAACAGTGTACATAAAGTGTGTTATGCCTCATGTGTTTACAATGGCACGGCGTGCCTTTATGTACTTTTTTTTAATGATTTATTTATGGACGCTCTTTTACGTTCCCGGGTGTGTGTTGCGTTGCTAGTTTATTAATTCAACAGTGTACATAAAGTGTGTTATGCCTCGTGTGTTTACAATGGCACGGCGTGCCTTTATGTACTTTTTTTTTAATGATTTATTTATGGACGCTCTTTAACAGCTCAGGTCATCAACGTCCCATTCAACTCAGGGCGTGAAACGGCCAACAAATTTTGCTCAGAGGTCTCTCTTTCAGGCTTGAGGTTCTTTTTCGCGCCGTAACTGTATGACATGGGACCCACGGCTTTACTTCCCTTCCGAAGGAAGCCATACTTAGGATTTTTACGCCCCGAAAAAATCCATCGGTCCTGGCCGGGTTCGAACCCGCGTCTTGGGTTTAGGAGGCAAGTATGGTAACCACTACACCACTTGTACCGACGCCTTTATGTACGATTCATGTGTGTTAATACAGTGGTGAAAGAATCATAGGACCATTTTTTTTAGCACAGAGTTGATTTTGTTACTTATGTGAACACCATACTATTTTTTTTTCAGAGAGTTAACCGACAGAGAGTGTGATGATGCAGTATTCTTCCTCTGCCCACACTGTGAATAATCCCATGAAAGCAATTCACAATGTGTTTCCATAAGACAGAATCATCAGTAGGGATATGTGACCCCCTCGGTCCCCCTATTTAACAGCTTGCGATTATTACTTCTGGAGTAAAATAAAATGGCATGTACAAGACGCCATACAAAAACTCAAAGATAATATTCGCTAGGAAATGAACCGGCTTTCTCAAAATGAACTAAATGAGGGATTAGTAATTTCCTAACGAGATGTCAAAAGTATGTGAAAAATGAAGGCCGGCATTTTAAACACCTGATTTGATCATTTGTCTCTTAAATGGGTTTGCTTTGTAGTTTTACCCTCAAGCTCATCGAAACCCGACTGACCGGCTAACCCACTAACGAGCGGCGCGCTCGCCCATAGGCAAAACACTCCTGGGGAGTAATTACATTATAGAATCCGATGAGAGAGGTTTGTAGTTCCGTGCTTGGAGCAGGACACAGTAGCACAGGTAGTAGAGCATCAGCTCGGGAGGCTGAAGATCCGTGGTTCGAATCCTGGCCGTGACCCGAATTATTAAAATCTGATTCTTATTTCATCAAGATATAATTGATTCTGAAATAAATTCTGGAATTAATACTGTTCCAAAGTTGTGCGTATAGAAATGCACTTGTGCATTGACGAGGCCGACACCTCAAACTACCTTGGCCCAATGCAGCATGTCTTCAGCTGAGGATGCAGATTAAAATTAAAAAGTGATTTTTTGTATCACAGGTTAGTACAGTTTAAAACTATTATTTACTTACTGTTAGTTGTAAAAGAGAATGAATATTCTTTAAACTATCATTGTGATCTGTAGTCTAAGTCATGTTTTTTTAAAGGTCACGATCCACTATAGTGCCAGTCTTTAAGTTCTGATACAAAAAACTCCAACTACAAATTCCCGTAATTACCTGACGTTTTTGTGCTCAGTTCAGGCATTCACAGAGTATTTATTGGATTCTAACTTCATTAATAACTGTTATCTTTTTGAATTAGATTGTTTGTGGCAAAGGAGGATACTTCGGTACTTTTGCCTTCCTCACGGTTGGCCGTTTGTGTCTACGCCCCAGTGAGAGTACCTCCAGGAGGAAGGGATGAGTTGGCGGTGACACCGGGTAACCAAATCCAAGGGTGGTGACAGCGCGGACGCAAATACATTCCTAACATTTCAGATGAAATACTCCGACGCCGGTGGAGCACCCCTCCCCCAAAGAGTCCGAGTCCTTCATAAGATTCGCTTCCATTCTAGACGCCGGTGCATAAACATTTTCAAAGCTCCATTGCCGTGACACAAGAGCACCAGCTTGTAAACTATGAAATTGGGAAGGAGTAAATTCATGAAAGGAAAAAATTATGCCTGCATTCGCCTAAGCGACTAGAGAAAATCATTAAAAAAAAAAAAAAAACTGTGCCACCCGTGGCCGAGGTCGTTAAGGTGCGGGCTCTTGAGCGGGAAGTCCGGGGTTCCATTTCCAACAGAACCATTCTTCCTAACTTAGGGCTTTTACAGGATTTCCTCACTCCTCATACATGGCAAATGCCGGGAAGATACCTTAAATTTATGCCTGGAACGCTTCCTTCCTTAAAACGAAAACAAACCAAAAATCGTTAAACACTATTAAAAACAATTAAAAAAACAGATATCACAATGGCCGGCCCTCAGGGATTTGAACTCGAAAACCTCTCTAGCGTCTGATCAATTAAGTTTTAGCGATTTTTATAACATTGTAATCATTCTTAAATTTTCCTACTGTTTTTGGAACCTATTTTCGTAAAGGAGCACACAAACTTCTCATTCGGTAACGCATTTTTGATACTGAATATCTAAATTGTAAAGTGTATCTTTATTGATCATGTTGATCAATAGATTTTTTTATTCCAGCAGTGACGTAAAAATTCATGGTCCAAACCTCTCGTGCATATCGGCAGAGATTTTAACTTAAAACTTGTTGTAAATGTCTATTTTGATAATTGAGGAATGTTTTCTGTTAAACGGTTATGTTCTCTGGCGCACCTTTTAGAAACACAGGTATTAGGGTTATTTAACAATTTAACAAACTGCAGATGGTGTTTAGAGCGTCTGCCTTGAACCCGATTATACTCACTATGTCGTCATAGCAGTAATTGTCGGAGTGTGGCTAACATTCCAGGCCCGTGTCACATTTGCTCCAAAGCGGCGAATATTCGCTCAGTAAGTTCGTGTCTTGTGTCCATTGGATCGTGTAGATCACACTTTGCACATATCCCTAGGGAAAAAAAATCTATTGGCGCTAAGTAGGTGGCCTTTCCTTTAGCCTTCACGCAACACATTATCAACTCGGGGAAAAAACAGACGTTCATTCTCAATAACGACTACACATAGAGATACACAGCAAAGACAAGGCAGCGTCAGGTAGTTCAGCGTTGAAACCAGCGTGCATAAACAGGGGCACACAATTTCTAAACGAGAGAAGATAGGTTGTTTAACAATAAATGTTCCTCATTCTGAAATTCATCTCTTCTCGCATATGTCACAGAGGTTCTGACTCACTTTGTATATTGCAGTGAAAAAATTCTTTAATCAGGTATATATTTATGAGTTATAAGATTTTTATATTTTCAGTAGTGGCACAATTTATCTCTCTCGTCACTGTACATATATTAAACTAGAAAAAAATTTACAAACATTTTAACGCTTGCGATCTTAATGGAAATATACATGCATGCTTACTTCTAGAACACGACTATTCTCTGTGTATGTGAACTGTAATGCAGGCTGACAAAGATGGGAACATTTTTATTACGAGAGAGACGAATAACCTCGGCGCTCTGTCGAATCGCTTCTTTTGTCCGCTGCTGGGAACATGGATATGAAAGGCTACACTGATGCGAGAATGAACTTTGAATGTGGATACGCTTTTGTCCGTAGTGTTAAAGAAGCAGTCGCCTGCGGGACGTGGAGATTGCGAGGGTATAGACAGTCCGATGATCCGCCAGCTCGCGACTTTTGTTCCTTTTTTTGAGAAAGAATAGCCAGTCTTGCCAAATGCTTTCTGCCCGAAGGAAGTAGTCGGCCGTGTCAGCGTCTGAAGTGCGTTGGTTATTGTAATGAGCGAGCTGCACAAATGACGCAACTGGCCGTTCTTTATAGAACAAAGGGTAAGGAGAATGGAACTCTCACAAAATACAGTTTTTGGTGTGTTTTCATTTCTGTCCAGAACTCTATCGTTCTGTTCAACTGGAGTAGTTTAATGGTAAGAAAATTAAAACCAAGATCGAGAGTAAATACGTTTTGAGATATGACATACCGTAGACTAATGTACGGACTAAAAGTCCCCTCTCTGCCAGTAGGTAAATCGATCCTTGTTCAATCAGCTCTGAGCAGTAGATTATTGAAGTTTTCTAGACCTTCCAAACAAAAGGTGCAAGTGGAGCTTGAGAAAACGTGTAATATTTTTGTTATCACTTTAAATGTAAGTTATTGAAAATATTGAAATCTTTCGTTTTGTCAACCTGACATTTATTGTGCTACCCGTTATCTTAAAAAGAACTTCTACTCTGTATATTCTTAAAAAAGATCTAGAAAGCTCTTAAAATCTACTGCCCAATTATGAAACTCCAAAGAGCTTGAATCTCCTCTATAGAACTTCACCCTCAATCAATGTGTTTAGCAGTTTCGGGATACTGCTTAGTTGTAAGTAGGGTCCGGACTCTGTGTACGAGGGCTGAAAAGAAAATAATGGTAACTCTACTGCAGCGTTGTTCTCCGCGTGCCTACAGGAATAGCATACAGCACACTCATCATCAAGAAGATGTCGAGTAATGATATAAATTTGGACTGCCCTAAAGTAATGTTTTCTAGAACATTAAAATTGAAGTGACTTGTGTTGCTAACACGTGAGGGAATGTCATGCAGGTCTACGAAAAGCCTGCGGTAATGAAACTTTGTCATATCAAACGGTAATTCAAAGGGTGCCAGACTTTCGACAAGGAAGCAATAAAGTGGAAGATGTACCAGGTTTAAGTCGTCCTTGAAGCGGATTACGTTGATTTGATTAAAACACTGCTGGAGGTAGTTGGCCGCAGAAGTCAGTATTGCAGTACGGAACTCCTTCGCAAATGAACGTTTCTACACCAGGATAAAACAAATAAATATATGTGTTGTAACATAAGGAATCTAAAGCCAGGTTAATCTACTATTTCTAAACCGTCACAGATGGCCGAGGTAGTTAAGACTAGGACTCGTAAGCAGGAGGTCTGGGGTTCAAATCCAGCCAGAACCATCCTTCCTAACTGAGGGTTTTCCATGTTTTTCTCAGTTCTCATGGCAAATGCTGGGGAGATATCCTAAACTTAGACCTGGAATGTTTCCTTCCTTAAAAAATCCTTTCCCAATTTATCATTTCATGTCATATATCATCAGTATCCACAACCTGTGGTGCCTCATTAGTTAAAATGGGCGTTACACACTATTAAAAAAACGAATTCTAACAACATTAAACATTTTCTTATGAAATGGTGCTAAATGTTGGCAGTCTCTGACATCCCGTGGCGTGCATTTCAGAGACGGCAGTGATTACAGTGAATGATGAGTAAAACTGATTTTCGGTGTGATGTACGTGCCGGGTGTTAAGTGATGGGAGGAAGATAAGCAGAAGAAGATTGTACGGAAAAGTATTGTAAGACAATGGACATTCTTCTGTAGGAACCAAGACATGATCGAACAAAGGTACATCTCAGATAGCATGAGCACGCTGTAGTTTTTGGGCTAGGTTAAGAGTTTATATGTGCAGAAAATCGCAGTGAGCAAGGAGAGGCAACCCAAGAGATTGCACCAAGGTCTTTTTTTAAGATCCTGGGTAGGGGCACATTTAATCTTTTAAAGATGCGGATTAGAAAACTTACTTTCCTGCAGGTTTCAGTATCGTAGTTTTCCCAACAGATTACTGCGTGTAATAATTCCAAGGTTTTTTTTACAGAACCGGTGAAGGGAATTAAAGTTTGATTTATTTTAACCGAAATAATGTTCCGTATAACTAAGGCCAAGGGCTGGTGTCCAGGAAATTTGTTCATTTTCACGAATAGTTGATAAATTTATCGCATTTAAACCCAAAAAACTAATGAACTTAAGACAAGTACCTTCACATAATCATGTACGTATAGTTTAAACTTATTTTTATGTAATTTTTTCAAGGCAATATTATGGTAATTTTTCCTTGATGGAACACTCCGCGCGTAACGGCCGCTCGGTCGGTTCAAGCTGGTACTGCGGTGAAAGGGAGTCGGAAAGTTCCCAGCCGTGATTATCATGTAACACTTAAACACTTAAAAGGTACATTTACTCATCATTATAAAGAAAGAAGATGCTGGAACTGCCTCCCTTCATTTTCCATATATTTCTGGTATCGGCTTATGAAATTAACCATTATCCTCTGCTGTTCCCTCTGAGAAACAGAAGAAATTTCTTCACGAATGTTATTTTTGTTTTATCTAATGTGTGCGGATTTGTCTTGTACACTTTTTCCTTTACTGCCCCAGAGATAAAGCTCTCAGAGCATTAAATCGGGGGACCAAGGGGACCATATATTATTAGTGATAATGATGACTCTTGTCGAACATTTCATCAATTGCATGCAAGGAGACATGGTCTGTACTTGTCGTTGCACAGTTCTGTTGGAAAGTTGTGAACCTACATTCCCTCACAGTTAATTTACGGAAAAAGGAGTTCAAAATATTTTGCACATACCCATTAATTATTTCTTAAAAAGGCCTACTATTTTCTGGCAGGTAATGATGTATATCACTCCTATCTTTTGATCATGTAGAGTTTACTTATGAAGCAGATTAGACTTTTCTGAACTCCAATATAGGTTGTTTTCTAAATTAACACGCTCCCTTAGTTGGAAGCAAGATTCTCCGTAAAATTACATTAGAATCAATTTCTCCATCATGAATAATATTAAAAATGTATTCGTGGATACAGGATCCCCGATTTAAGTTCTTGCAGTACAGTAATTTTATAGAGTTTTAATTAGAAGCTATGTAGTAGTTCGAACAGAGGAATAGGAAATTCCTGTTTATGAGAAAGACGTGAAAGAACGTTTTAGGGGAATGTTCCATATTATATCTAATGTTATCTAGCGTTTCTTCTGTGAGTGCTGTACGTGGTTGTGTACACTTTATTTTTACCAAAAATACTTCACGTTTCACGAACTTTATTTACCAATGTGTAAATAAAACTTCGACTTGGAAGTTCAATATCATGGGATGTCTCTTCGCGCACCACGAGGAGATTCTGTACGCACGTAAATAAATACTCTTTGGTGAATGGAATATGAGAATTGAGGCATATTAATATAATTAATTAATTGTATCCGCCGCCTAATGAGTTCTTAACACACTGACTGTCACACAACACATGTCTGTACGTTCCTAGAGTCAAACTCTTACTGATCTCCCCTCCGGCTCACTGGGCGGCTTTCGAACGAGACGAGAACTGCAGAGGTTGGTCTACTGCGGCCAACTGAAGGAAAAATTACCCAGTACTTGAAGGTTCCTTGGTGTCGGACTTCATCCGTATACAGTTACATGTTATACTTATGTCAAGATTTTACTCGATTTAATCCTCCCCTCTCTTCCTTTAAGGCTTATAGGAGAAGGGTTAACATCATGTACCTTCGTTGCACTTAATAAACATTGAAGTTTTTCATGATTGTGTTCAGATTTATGTGCAACAAATGTGGTTGATTCAAAAGCACAAATAGTTTAAATCATACACATGTAGCGTTATGTCACATTCTGCTTCTATTCCCTGGAGCGTATTTCGTCACAAATACAGAATATTTCATTTCTCCTGATACCGGGAAACCGATAACCCAATCCAGGAGCTGAATACTCGAGTCTAACCACTTGATACCTTTATCCGATTTTAGGCTGTACAAGATTTCTCTCCCCTTCAGGTTTAAAATTGAAGGAACTTATATTAAACCTTATTGACAGCTGCTACAGATGCTGGTACCTTCTTATTTCCTTCCCCTAATCCTGCATCACTTTAGATTTCTTAGTGTTACCCCATGTATGAATCTTGAAAACCTTCTTCCTCAGCGCTCACATCTCCTGTAGGGTCTTATACTTTTGTGCTAGTTTTTTTTAAGTAACTGCAGTAATACGTACTATTTTATTTTCTTCAGAAGTGTCTTAAATGCGTCATTTGTCCTATTATACAGATTTGTTAATATGTATGTGTATCTCAAGTTTAATAGGTGGGATAAGTGAAGAGAGTTTAGAATGAAAACGCAGAGTTTAGTATTTCTTACTTACGAATGCAGGGTCGATTTCTTCCTCTACAAACTCTAAAGTTGAGGTTTATGAAAAGGTAAGACAGTTACACAAAGATTTCCGATCATATAGACGCCTAATGAAACTATGTTGGATATGATGTAGGAACGAAGAATCCTTGGATATTCTCCGGGAAGAAGGTGTTGCAGATAGAACACCTCGACGTCGGCGGAAACCCCTCCAAGCAGTTCAAGGTCCTCTGAAGAGCCGCTTTCACACCAGCGCCGGGCAGAAACATTACAAAGCGCATATCACCGTCACATTGTACTTGCTACTTTCGGCTCTGTAATAGACATAAAATAAAATTAAATTAAATGTGAGAGAGGAAGATTCATAAAGGGGAAATACCTAACGCAACATTAGCCTAAGCGACCAGGGGAAACCACTGAAAAGCCCAACGTCAAGAGGGTCGACCGCAGAGAGTTTGAACTCGGTACCACTCTAATGCAAGACTCAGGCGTAACGCCTGAGCCATTCCGCCACCATATAAGGACAACTTAATTACCTCGCAAGCTTCGCTCTAAAATAATGCAAACGAGTATATGCGTAAAGCACAGGAATTATATATCAATAAAAAGAAAGTTATTATGATATTAACAACAATGTTTTATGAATACCCATTTACGAACTACCACTAATTTCTAGAAAAAAATACTTTGGATCTTTTCTTATACATCAGTCTATTAATGTTGGAATGAGTAGATAAGCAACCAAAAAGCAAGAGGTTTTTGTGACGCCATGTTAGCGTCTCGTACGTACTTATTTTGTTTACTAAGGTAGCAATAGAAAAAGTACATTCAGTTTAATATGTGGACCCAAATCTATTGCACCGAAATATCAGCATATTTTGGATTGTCTTTAGGCCAGCAGATTGCGACTGATTGGAAAGTCGTGTAAAGAGGTAAAGTGTGCGAAGTTTAAGTTGGCAAAACTACCTGCTCTTCTTCATTATCTATAAAATATATTTTCCCGGTCATTTGCTTGCATTCCATGAACGCCATCACGAGCTCTCTGAAGCTGGTTAGCGGCGGAGGATGAAGCAGAAAATTGTTACACAGAGTACACCGACTATTTTGCAGGTGATATGAAGTTCAGTTACTGTCCAGAATCTTGTGCGAGCGAGAGAGTGAGTATATCTTTCTCTTTCCAAAATCCTTGTCAACTACTCCCTCACACACTTTAGGAAGGACACGAAAGAGTTACCAAAATAAAGAATTATACAGAGAGTTCCAAAAAAAAAAAAAACTGTGTTAACATAACAAAACTGAATTCACACAAACGGAAACTGTTTAGCACTAATCATCTTAGACTTTTACATTTATAACAGTTGCTCAAAATGCCCACCATCGGCGTCGATACACTTCTGAGTACGTTGAACTACTGATTGAGCAATGTTTGCGAAAGTGTCCTCAGCGATTGCAGCACATGCCGTTTCAATTTCTTCCCGAAGTGCTACCAGTGTAGCTGTTTTTCTACGGTATACAACATTCTTAAGAGTTCCCCATAGGTAGAAGTCCAACGGAGTTAGATCCGGGAAACAGTTCTGTTCTGTACACTCGTCTCCATGCCTTTGAACTTCAACAACATTCTCGGTTTCCAATATCACTTTTCAAAATTGCTTTCCGCTATTAAAACGACAATTTTGGCTCCATTTTGTTGTAGCAGCGCTAGCATAACGTAATGTGTTTACAGAGCATCATACGATAATCTTGGCTTCATTTGTTCATTGTTGATTTATCTGTCACGTAGCAACAGATAATGTCATAATGTATGTAAGTCACATCTGTTTACAGAACTTCATACTATACATTACTCAACTTTGAAATGTATTAAATAGATATCTAATGTGAATATATATATGTGTGTGTGTATTTGACACTCTTTATATATTATTAATATGAATATATTTTTATTTAAGAACATAAACGTAAACAGAGTTAAATAATAAACAGATATTTTGGTAATTAAAATGTAAAAATAGGCTAAATGCTCCCCCCCTTCCCAAAAGCAATATTCAATATATATAATTTTCATGTAAGATTTTCTCTCTTTTGTTTTAATAGCCAACAGACTAGAAACTTCTTATTTTGCAAAATACAGATTGCAGATTATTCTGGAATAATGTTTAACGCTCGTTTTTACTGCTGAGGCACCATAGGCGGTGGACATTGATGATATATGAGATGAAATGATAAATTGAAAAAAAAGTTTTTAAGGAAGGAAACATTTCAGGGCTGAGATTGCAGGAAACTGGACTTCTCTTCCGAAGGAAACCATACTTAGGATTTTTACGCCCGAAAAAATTCATCGACTGGCATGATTTGAACCCGCGATCTTGGGTTTAGAAAACAAGTATGGTTATCACTACACCACCAAGACCGACTCTAATAGGTATATAAGTATAATAGGTATATAGGTCTTTAGTTACAAACCTTGTCCGCTCACATCTACATCGCGGCTGCTAGTATGTATGTATGTATGTATGTATGTATGTATGTATGTATGTATGTATGTATGTATGTATGTATTAAAATTAACATACCTGGAATTAACTTTGTACCTTCGCACGGGTCTACCTTTCATAATCACAAAAAAAGTGCAATACTTAAATATATTAGTAAATGAGTTATATCTCCATTCCTTACATAGTTAAAATAATAAAAAATAATAATATAGTATAATAATAATATAATCCCAATATTAGGTTTATTGTAAACATTTACAACATAGAACCCTTTCCCCTTGTCAGTAGAACACGCATATCATCTATAAATACATTTTTAAATTCAGTTTAGTTCCCCCCGGTTTTCAGCCGTTTCAAACTTGAACTGTTTCACCGTCGACATGAATTTACCTACCTGCTCCTCATCCTTGCTTGCCGCAGAGCCCAGCTCTCTGTTAGAGTCAGTTAAGGAAGGCGGCCAAACCGTTTTTCTCCACACCTCAGTGCTGATACAGTTGCCAGGACGTGCTACCTGATTCTTCCTTTCCACATAAACGGCAAATTCTCAGTACATTTTCACCTGGGATTCTGATCTGCCGCCATGCTCCAAGTCTAAATCACGCGAGTCCCTGTTTAATGGGTCGGGCCCTATTTTGATGTACTGCTCCGTCAGGTTTTAACCCCGTTTCTACTTCCAATGAGATCCTGTCCCCATATGGCGCAATTGTATGCTGCTGCATATATCCTTCAGGCGGTTCCTGACATTCTCCATAGTTATCCTGTTACCTGGACCTGCTATTCAAATATTGCCTACTTGATGGCTTCTAACACCTTTCTCATTTGAAGGCCAGGGTCTTATTCCCTCCCAATAAGCTACTCCTTGAAGCAGGTTGCTCTAATAAAAGATTGATCTCCCAGAAAAATCCGCAGCCAAATTTCAGTGCTTTAATTTTACATTCTGTTGTTTCACTATGAACCCCAAATTCCCTTTAATTCCCCAGTTTGTCGTATCTCCCATTTTTCTAAAATTCCTTTCAAAAACACATTCTCACCTGATTTAGATTCTCCTCGCTGTTAGTAGTTCCCAGCTAGGTACACCCGTACTTTAATTCTGCTTTCCTCCACTCTTTCTGCCCGTCTCAGTATGCGAGTACATCCATTCGCGATAATGCTTATACAATTGACTCTAGAGCAAGTCATTAAGCTCGTCATGTGCATGCAGTGATCAACAGCACTCTTCCTGAACTGCAATTCACGATATCGTACACAAATTTGAATCTCCCGACTCATAACAATAACGTACAGACTAAGTTGATGTTAATCTTGAATGTTCACAAATAAAATTACTATGAACATTATAATAACAAGTAGGGATTTCGGAATTTAAAGGTAAACATAGCATTGCAACCGAAAATATGTCAGTGGTCGAACTTAATCGTGTCACAGTGTATTTAGCAAGGAAGGGCACAATTCCAGCATCTTCTTTAAGCTAATTTCACACTCAAAGCTGCGTGTACCAAGTCTTAGTTACTTCAAGATCAATGTAATGTTTATCCATCCAATGTTTGCGGTTTGCTTATTCAAGCGTAACAAATGAGCTGTACTTATGCTGTCACAGAAATCGCGCATTAGCTCTGCACTGTCGTCGTACTCTAAGGATAAATCTGGGAATAAATGTAAAAGAAACTCCGCGAAGAGTGATGCATTTCATGTTATTATGCACACAAAGTTAGCCAATAGAAAAGCGAGCATTCGATGGTGGTAGCCACGGCTTAGTTGTTGCCTTAGGAATGTTTACAGTTTACACCCTGAACTGATTTGTAGGGACGAACTTCGCACTGGCGTTTCAAACGAGGCTAAGGAGAAAACTGTGCCTAGCGACGGCAATGAAATGTAACCAATAACAAAACTGGAAGTTAGCTTACAAACCTCCAGTATTTACATCAAAGGGAGGCATGCTGTTGTTTTCTAGAGGTTCAGAGAGAGAGCGAGAAACAACTTTACTAATTCCAATGAGCATACGCATCCGCGATCAGGTACATCAGAGCCACACAAACACGTAACTTCGTAACAGCGAAGGACTGGAGTAGCTCTAGCTATACGCTTATTTGTACATAGTATTTGAGGAATGTGCAGGAAATACAACAGTAACAGCGCGTGTTTATTGCGAACGCTATTCAAAAGAAAGTATCCAGGAAGGGCGTTCGCCGATCGGGCTAAAGACTCCGACAAAGTGGAAGTCAATCACTGGACGACCCCGTAGCATGCGTGCATTTGTTAATGAATAAAATGTGCTGAATATACTGTATGACAATCCAACCACTAGTGTACGTATAAATCTGCACTTGACGTGCATTAATGTAGGAAATAGAAAGCTGTTCAGTGAGAGATACAGAGAGACGGAAAATCTCGCGCCTGCTCACAAATTTCTTCTACAGCACATATATTTGTAAGAAAACATTAGCTCGTTGTTTCTTGTTCATTTGCAGATTTTGATGGGAATGCTGCGAACTATTTACGTTCGCTTCTATTGGTGCCTTTCGCATCATTCTCACTATTCGCTAGAGTGATCCCGATCAAAACAATGTCACGTGACTTGATACACTAGCATGACTCAACACAGTAGCAATGCACGCAAAGAAAATAGTTCCAAGTTAGCAATCTAAATATGAGGATGGGTTCAATAATAAATAACATCTAAATATCCACTATACAAAAACTCAGTACTTTGAATTGAACTTAATTACTACTGACATAATGAAATTGAATTTCGAAGTTGCAAATGATACACTCCTATTCCCAAGATGCATCTTTGTTCAAACAAGGCAAGGCGCAAGCAGTTTGCGCTTAATAGCATGACTGATGCTAACGAATCACATCTGCTGTTTCTATGAAGACATGGTACCTAAAGTATAAACCCGGCAAATCTTTCGAAAAAAGTTCTGTGAAAAGTATTCGCCACTCGCAATAAAGGAGGTAGCCCCTAACCTCAGCATTTACCGGTCTCATGTTATTATCGCTAATACATGCCACTCATTTCTGACAACTGGGCATTATTCTTGGGGCGAATTGCGGAAGAATACATTATGCTTGTAGACGTTAAGATCACTGTAAGAGTGAATAGATAATAGTAAGCAGCGTGTTTATTGTTTGCGTTGCTGACATATTTGTCAGGTTTAACTGTACTATCTGTACCGTTATGCAGATTTCCACTTGCCTTTGACGAGTTATAATACTTGAGCGAGAGAGTAAACAGCTGCAACAAGTGAAGTGAAAGTGCCTGTATGTCATGTTTATTTTATGTAATTAGAAATTCTAAGGTAATAGACATCCTAATGAGTACACAACCAGGCTATCTTTTGCAATCGTACTCTAGTTTCGCGACATTTGTCATAATTGAAAACTAAATCAACTTTCTTGAGCGATTAATTTTAGAAAGATGTCTACTAGTACGAGCGCTTTCAATAAATAATAATACTTTTTTAAACGTGTATTTTATCGCGCTAAAATTCAACTTTTTTGTTAGCTTAATGCGCAATGCACATGTGGAAAGAGTTCCATTTTTCTCTTCCCATTCCAGCCTGTGAGAGGTTTGCAAGTTGAGACATATTCAGTTCCGGCTAGAGCAAAACGGAAGTGACACGCGACGAGTAACATGCTGCTCTGAAATTCTGCTTTCCTCTCAACCAATCTTCAGCTGAGGAATATGTAATGTTACAAAAGGCCTATTTTTGGTTTGTTCTTCCCTATAGTACAGTTCGATGATGGTTTAACATTTTTAAAGAATGTGTGCTCTTACGAAAGAAAACATTGACGCTATTGCTGTAAGAGAGTATCGTCGAATAAAATATTAAGAACACTTTAAGAAATGTTGAAAACTTTCATATAGTGTCACCCACACTGAAGATTAAGATTTGCATAATTGTTCTAAGAAAATAATATCCTGTATTTATAGAATTCATCTACATCAACCTAATTTCAGATGACATTATTGTTACTGCAAATCATTTTATTACAATTTTGATTCATTGTTATTCCACTAGTTGGTAACTGAAAAGTTGCACATAAGCGATGTTTATGCACGGTGAGTTCCTGTTACATGAAGGTGTAGAGTTTCTTTCGAAGATAGTCACTGTTGATCTTCTGCTGAGTCATATCATTGTTAGATATTTACGGAATAGTTTACCAGCATGTGGTACCTGCACACACAAATGTAAATGGGCTATATTACAGAGCTGTCGTGCAAGGCCATATCACACGCAAAAGGCCACATTTCCTTGCAAAAAGCTGGAACCGCATCAAGATAACCCGTGGGTGCACATCGCAAATATTGCCAAATACATCGCGGAGTGTGTCCCTCATCCTCCCTTTAGTCTAGATTTAGTTCCGCGTGACTTTTTTTTTTTCTTCAAATTGAAGGAATATCTTGGTGAGGAGTGTGGGGGTATTTTCCATCATCAGAAGCAGTAGTAAGGGCTAAGGAAGAGATTCCGAAGGTGTTGTCAAACAATGGTTTCCAGCATGACTTTGAAAACTGACAGAAGCGCTGGGAGACAAGTTCATAGTATTCAACGGAGACTATTTTGAGAAAGTTCATCAAACTTTTGAGGATAAGTAAAGGTACTTTTTCTATTATCTTTTATCATTTTCGTTATCGTTAAGGCGTGAATTCTTAGTCGGGAGGCCTGGGGTTCGATTCTTACCAGGATCATCCTCCCTAACTTAAGATTTTTTCAAGGTTTTCCTCCGTCATCAATGGCAAATGCTTGGGAGGTATCCTAAATTTAGGCCTGGAACGCTTCCCTCCATAAAATAAAACCTTTTCTAGTGTAGTATTTCATCTCATGTATCATCAGTGTCTACCGCCTATGATGCTTTAGTAATTAAAACGGGCGTTAAACACTATTAAAAAAAAAAAAACAAATATAAAAGATACTACAGACTGAACACAAATACACACAACAAAATGTTTGTTTATTTTCGATTTGTAACATACGGGTATTGATTGCAGATGCACAGACCTACAGTACAACAGAGCAACAAAGTATTTACGAGGGTAGGTTCAGAAGTTTAACTATTTTTCTAGGTATGATAAAGAAATAACTTATATTTCACTTTTCAATATAGTTACCCTTAATTGCAATACACTTCTCACATCTTTGAATTAACATTTCACCCCCCCCCCACTGCCACGGGTGGCGGAGGTCGTTAAGGCACGGACTCGTGAGCGGGAGGTCTGGGGTTCGAATCCCGCCAGGACATTCCTCCCTGACTGGGTTTTTTCCAGGTTTTCCTCAGTCCTCATAACTGTCAAATGCCGGGGAGGTACCTAAACTTAGGCCTGGAACGCTTCCTTCCTTAAAAAAAAATAGCCTTTCCCAATTTATCATTTCATTTCATGTATCATCAGTGTCCACCGCCTGTGGTGCCTTCGTAGTAAAAACGGGCATTAAACACTACTCAACCCCCACCCCCAAATGGTCAGAAGTCTTGTCTGCAAAATGGGCATAAACAGCATCCGTCACTTCTTCGTCACACTTAAAGTTCCTTCCTCGAAGGTTCCTCTGGAGCTTTGAGAAGAGGAAATAGTCCCTGCAAGCTAGATCTGGGCTGTAGGGTGCATGGTCGATTTCTTTGACGCCACATTTTCACAGCTTCCTTTGCAACAAGAGCTGTGTACACAGGCTCGTTTCGTGAAGAAGGCGCACACCACCAGTCAGCTCTCCTCGCCTGTTCTCTTTGATGGAAGCACGTAGTCTGTGCAGTAGGCCAGAATAGTATCCCCCATTTACTGTGGGGTTCCTCTCCTTGAAGTTAATGAAGAGTGTTACTTCACAGTGTCAAGAGATTGTGGCCAAGATCTTCTTGGTTGACTGAGTGACCTTGGCCTTTAGAGGCGGTTTACATCTCTCCATCGATTCTCTTTTGGACAACGAATCATAGTAGAGGACCATAGTTTCATCTCCTGTAACAATGGTTCGCAGTACTTCTCTCTCGTGCCACGGGAGAGCTTCAAAAATGCCTGACAATAGACGACTCGTTGCTACTTTTGAACTGAGGAAAAAATCTAGGCACCTACCTTGCGCAAACCTTATTCATGTTTAAATGTTCATGAACAATTCGAAGGACTGTTATTTTAGAAAAATCCAATCTTGCTGCTATTTCTGTAACTTTGAGCCGCCGGTCTTCCATAATTTCTCCTTCCACAAGAGCGATGTTTTCAGGAGTGAGCATCTCCAAGGGCCAACCTGCACGCTGTTTGTCTTCAATGCTTTCTCGGCCCATTCGAAAAAATTTGACTTATTCTTTTATGGTAGAATATGAGGAGGGTGCTTCCCCATATACACCATCCAATCGCTGTTTTAATTTCATTTGGAGTAAGTCCTTCTTTTGTGAAGAACTTAATAACAGTTCGAAATTCCATATTGAACATGTCACAATCTTGTTAACATAGCCTTCTTTATGCAACTACATCTGAACTGAACACAGCTGAGCGGAAGTTACAGCTCAATTGTTTACTTAGCACATAAGGTATGACACCACATAAGTATTTTGTGAAGGTGATCGGCAAGGCCGGAAACTTATGGACCTACCCTCTTAACGGCCTGGCTCAAGCTTTAACGCTTGAGAGGCGCAGGGTTCAAATCTCTTGGTTTTTTTTTTATAGTGGCTACTACTAATAAGATGGATCTTCCCTTTCCCATTTCATATCAATTCATTTTGTTGTTGGTTCTGTTGCAGGGTGGAAAGTACAAGGCGAAGTTTAGCTGGTGCAGTTGACAGTGACTTGCGGTTTGTTAAGTTTTTGGTTCCTGTGTCAGGCATAGAAACGGACTTTCTGAGAAGCTCGGACTCTATGGAAGGGTGTCCTATCTGGACACAATGCTCTTACGTCAGTTTTTCCTTTGTATCATTCTTCCCTCTCGTAGTTGACCCCACTGGAACGTATGCACAAACGGCTGAAGCACCTAAATATTCTCCCTTCCTAACAAGATGTTAACCGTTTCCTTCAAGTAAAGTATTTCACCCAAAATACAGTCGTTGTATGCGTCTTCAGACTGTAACACTTCCTACGGCCCACCCACACTGAAATACAAATATAATATATAATTTGTAAGCCTAATCATTATATTTTGGCGAGACACTCGGTTCTAAGTTCTACACGCTGCGAGACGCAGTTCAAGTTTGCTCTGCTAGGACATCAGTTTTAGATCAGTTCGTCATTTTAGCAGTTCAGTTCAGATAGTCAGATAATCAGATTCAGTTCGTCTCCTTGGAAGTCGCTTCAGCTAAATTTATATTCCAAGTAGCTAAGGTCTATCGTACGCAGAACACCAGAGAACGCGAAAGATCTTGCGAATAATAAATTATCATATATATTATGCCGCATAGCATGATCATTTACACAGTCAATATCCTCTCCCGGTCATGTTGAGCACGAGTCATAAAATAGCTAATCAAAACCCTGAGATACTGTTGTCATGAAGTGTGGGCAACAATGCCGAAACGATCATTAATAAATGGTCGAAACCGTTTCAAAATTGTCATCACAACGTGAGACTCATACCAAAGCGCTTCAAAATTGATGCCCAACCTGGGGCACTTAGCCGGAGCTTACTAAACTGATTTAACATACATTATTAAATGACAAATAATAAATTATGTCTATCTATTTAAAATAACCCCTTTGACATTTATATCTCATCGGGTCTCTGCATATGAAAATACTAACAATATCACATTGTATTATCAACCTTTAAGCCAAGCAACTCTGGAGTAAAGAATTATCTTAAATCCCTAAAAATATTTGCGTTTTTCAGGTTGCCTGTTTTAAGTGCTTTACTCTGTATTTAAATCTTTAAAATATTTTCCCCATATTATGCATTTAAAGGGTTAAGATGAGATTAAAACGAGTTACATATTATAGGAAGAGCAAATACGTAATAAGACCATTTGGAGCTCAACTAATAGATAACAGAGAAATATTACTTGCGACTTAGATCCCGATAATAAATTAATTAAATTTATTTTAAGCCACAACGGATACCACGGTGATACAGTTAAGGCAACAATAAACAATACTTAAAACATTACCTGTCAGTATAATATTTTTTTCTAAATTATTTAGTATCTAGGCTATGCAAATGAATAATATGCTCAATACCATCAAACTGTAAGATGTGTCTCTCAAACATAAATTTGGAATATTATCCGATGATTTTAGTTCTGAACGACACGCTTTTGGAAGACCACGACTGTAAATTATAACATCTTTTCTCACAGACTGCGAATCCAACAATTAAAGCGAAACATCCTTCAAAAAGCGGGAACGGTTTCGCAGAAAGCATGCTCTTCAAATGCTACTTCATTTACTCTGCTGTTAAGCAGCTTAACGGAAATGGAAATGGGAAATGGTACCAGCTCCCTCGGGTGAAGCACTTTCTGCTTAAAAGGGAAAATGAACCATCACAATGTGTGTATAAGACCACTAGTTATAGAGCAAGAAGAGGACTCACTAAAAGTTTTCTGCGGAGGATTTTTGGAGGTGATTGGCCTTCATAACTTTTAGAAGCTCTCTATGACTTCATTTGCCCTTTAAACTACGTTTCTTTCTATCGCAGGGACGGCTCACTCCAGTGCTGCTCCAATCTGTTATATAGTTTATACATAATTATTAATATAACGATTTTTCGTTTTAAACTCAAATTTACACTATTTCTAAATGTTGGCATACGAATTGTTTGGTAACAGGCTCTGCTTTGGTGTGATTCTTACACCTGTATCCTCCGGTACAGAACGAACTTGCCTGTACTTACGACCTGTTTCATAGCGGTTGACATGGTAACGCTAGACACTTGCTTTATGCTCCGAAACAGCAAATACAACCGAAAAGGAGAATCGGACAGTGGGCAGCTAATGGCGGGGAGAAATGTGTGTCGTTGATTGACTGTTCGCTTCAATGGCGGAAGGATGTGCGAGCCAACATTGCCAGCTTGACAAATATAAATTTTGAGACTTCGTTTAGTGACAACAATTTTAAAATATTGTATTTACTGGTACAGTGCTAGTTACTTGCTTTATAGTCTGTAGCTACAAGTTGTTTTATTGTTGACACATTACTTTAATTACTCTTGCGTTTAGCTCCGCTATATTGAAGCGCAGGAGAAGACTGGCCTGCATCTCGCGAGATGGAAAGCACAGAAAACTAGCGTGACACAGGCAAAGAATGTGTCCCTATTTGTGGTAAAAAGGAAAACTGGGCAGGTACATATTATTGGAGAATGTGAAGCTACAGAGTGCTGGAGGTCTCAGATTCTCTTCATAACTTTGTGAGCGCGAGTAGTAGGGCGTCACTTGATATTTGATAAGAATATTTGGTAGGGGCTATGTATATTTATAAGGAAGATAAGATGGGAAAGAGAAAATCTCTGGCTAGTATATATATTTTAAATGTAATTCTATTGGTTTTATATTCTCGTGTTATTTATATGTATATGTTGAATTAATATATCTTGTTTAGTGCCATACCGCCACGGGTGGCCGAGGTCGTTAAGGCACGGACTCGTGAGCGGAAGGTCTGGGTTCGAATACCGCCAAGACCGTCCTCCATGACTGAGGTTTTTTCCAGGTTTTCCTCAGTCCTCATAAATGGCAAATGCCGGGGAGGTACCCTAAACTTAGGCCTGCAATTATTCCTTCCTTAAAAATAAATCCTTTCCCAATATATCATTTCATCTCATGTATCATCACTGTGGATCCTCTGTAGCAAAAACGGGCGTTCATTTATTGTTTAGTGCCATGTAACGGCAAAATTAAAATGCTTATTAATACCATAATTTTTTCTGTCATGATTGGGAGAGAAGGAAGATTATTTCCTAAACCTTTTAATACATGACGTAGTGGTTGTAAATATCTAAATCGTTATATTTCTTTTTTCCTCAACATTTCTTACTTGTAAATAGGAGCACAAACGTCCTGGTTATACCCGCGGGCTGGATAAGTATTTAATTTATGTATTTGAAAGCCGTTATTGAAACTACTGGCGTGGTTCTGCGGTTTGCAGCTTCAGTTTTCTTTAGTGTCATACCGATGCATGAAGTGCATTATCACATTTATTAAAAATTACTTACAAAATTGAAATTTTGTGAAATTTATCAATATACTCTTTTTCTATTATACACCTACTTTAGTACATCTTATGTGTTGATTTTTATGATTAAATAACTTAATCAGTCTTCTGTTGTGTAATACGTAGTCTTAAAAAGTTAATAGATATATTTGTGCATGAGTATATTTTTATACTGAAACTGTGTTGTGGATACACAACATTATTTTCAAATTAAGCTCCTTATATGCAGGTGGAGCTGCACGAGTGGCCGCAGTTCTATCAAGATATAGTTTTCCTATGTCTAGATCAGAGGTCGGACATTGTCTTATACCGTTACGCACTGGATTTGCGGATCTACGAGCCTTGACCTCTGTTTTCCAATTCCTGCTAGTTCATTATTTAACATTGTGATTGCTTCTCTGTTTATCTTTTTGTAGTGTGTAAAACATTTTTATTTTTACCTCATTTTTCAACCCGCTTAGCCAGATGAACTTCTCCAGCAATGTTCAACAATTCTACAGCTTCTTGCAAGGGTTGTCTTGCTACTGCAAACCGCTGACTTACAACTTTTATGACTTCATAATCTCATAAAATGTCCTTCCTCGAAGATTTTCTTTTAATATTGGGAACAACTCGCAGTCTCTCAAGCTACGAGAAATATGTTCCAGCAGTTCAAACTCGCAATATAATATTTGCGGTTTGAAGCACGTTCTAAAGAAATAGTAGACTTCTGAATTTTGTGCGATGTATCCACTTGATTGTATTGGCTAATTTTGAAACTAAATTTTGCATAATTGGCCTGTTATTTTGCCAGCGCCCCGCAAATATTAATCGCAATACATCTTATGCATCTCAAAACCACAGACAATTGTCTCCACCCCTGAATTGACCTTTTCTTAGGGGGTGCAGACAACTTAATGTTGCTATTCTTTAAGTAGAATTTTGGTTTCAGGATTCATTGCGATTGACATCAATCCATTCATAGTCATATATTTGACAAGAAATTTCTATCCTCTCTGCCGAAATGTCTCAAATGTTTCTTATACATGTGGACTCTCAATTGTTTTTGAGTAAGTATTTAAAATTCGAGATTGCCATGTTACATTTAAATTTACAACAACATCTACGATGTATAGCAGGAAAAAGAGGTGGGAGTATGCAGGTCAGGCATTAGAAAATGTGAAAAAATTCACATACTTTACTTTCACTTTGACTATGAAGCTGGACAAAACACATAAACATCACAAAGCACAGTGCATATTAAAGGTTTTAGTAAAATACCGGAAACACCACTGAGAACAATGGAAATGAGTACAGGACGGTTATTAGGCTAATTCTGACCTACGGGGTGGGAAAATACCGAGGAGCTTAACAGGTACAAACACAGTTTCTAAAATGAATGGTTCAAGGGGGGAGGGGGCAGCAAATTGCGTGATTCTCAAAAGAGTCTTTAACGATTGTGTACATTTAAGAATAAGAACAATTTAGTACCGGTTAAGATTAATAAGGAGAATCGAGCACTTCTTCAAGCAGTTTGTCTAGGGGTGCAAATAAGGAAAGGTTGGGATATGGGTTGGGCATCAAAAATAAGGAAAGGCTTAGGCAAAATTGGGTATATTTGGTTAAGTAGACAGACATTACTCGCAATAGCTGAACGATAGTTAACCGACGTTTGTGAGATATAGATAGACTCATGTACAGAAAAAGTATCGCTTAACCTTCAGGCCTCATAGAAACCAGGAGTGGGGAAGGGGGATGTCTGTGAGAGAGAAGAATGAAGTGATCTGGCATGAATCAGATTAGGGGCTTGGAAAGAAAATAAAATAGCGAATGCTCTCGGGGAAAGAATCTGCCCACCGTGCGGAGAACGCGATAACTGGAGGCATATCCTGGCAGAAAGCAGGGAAACGGAGCTTTTAAGAAATGAGCATTTACCACCGCAATTTCTGAATTCCAACAGAAGTTTGAACGCCTGCCTGGATATTTCTCGCGAAGACACGACAAAGAAGGTTAATGGCTATAGAGAAGAGTGGAGAATCGAGGCGAAGGGGGGAATAAAGGGAAGGGGGCTCATTGGTAAGGGTTCCACGCATGTTTGTGTGTGTGTGTGTGTGTGTGTGTGTGTGTGTGTGTATACGAAATGCAAGTATATCGGTGTGTTTGTATATATGTGTTTATGTTTGCATGAATGTGTGTAAAAATGTTTATAAGTTAATCATAGCAATTAATATTATCGTGTTTGAGGGGTGTATTGTGCATTCTGACTGTTAAAATATAGTATTATCATTTACTGCCTTAAGACTCATACTTAATTGCGTATTTGTAAATCTGTTACATTTAAAGATCATTACTATTACTAAATCATAACATTAATAAGATACAGCACATGCACCCAGAGATACTGACATATTTGGAGGATTTTCATAAGTAAACTTCTCTTCATTTGCAGCTCTTTGCTCGTTAACACTTCATTTTGCTTAGCATTTCCACAATTATTGTGTTGTAACGAAAAGAAATTGTTTTAAAAAAGTTAAGGAACAATTTGAAGGTCGAGTTCTTGTTAAAGAATAAATCCTGCATTAATTTGTGCTACATTTCAAGGGTGCATTTTTAATGTTACTCTTTGTGACTAATATTAATTTTTATACCTTGTGAACCGCTCTTTTTATTCGTTAGAGACGTTATTTATTTGCGCTCTCAACACAATATTGAAATGCACACCAGGGACACTGTTAATTCTTTATAATGAGCTAAATAAATAAAATTTAAAAATCTACCTTTAGCTCAGGTAAGAGCGTGCATGCCATCTTCAGTAGTTCGAGGATTTTTTTTTTTGTTAATAGTGTTTAACGAACGTTTTTACTGCTGAGGCATCACAGGTGGTTAACACAAATGACATAAGATGAATGATACATTGAGAAAGGAAACGTTTCAGGCCTAAGTTTAGGGGTACATCCCCGGCATTTGCCATTTATGATGACTGAGGAAAACCTGGAAAAAACCTCAGTCAGGAAGGACGATCCTGGCGGGGATCGAACACCAGACCTCCCGCTCACGAACCAGGGCCTTAACGACCTCTGCCACCGGTGGCAGTTCGTTCGAGGACCGGAAATATCTAAGGAAAATTTACTTGTTTTGATTAAGTGGATAATCCACGAGAAATGAAAAATGATACTTTAAAACTATTCCTAGAAAGCGAGTCACCCTTCCCCCTTCGTTCAATTTATCGGCTCGCAGCATTCGGTGCCAAAATGTTGGTTGGACCGGAAGTAATCTCTGTGCTCATTTCCTTTCCGTTCTCCCATTTCAGTATGTCATATTGAATGAGTGATCTTCACACAATTTCACACCGCTATGACCCAGGTGGCCCGGCTAACCATCTGGAGATGCTGGTCAGTGTAACTTTGCAATGCAGAGAGAAGTACCACTCTCATAAGTAAAATGAACCCAGGAATGTGTGCAGTAAAAAAATTTACAAGCCGATCTAAACTTTTTCTGTATTTTAGTTCAACGAATTTATGTTGGTAATATAGATTACCAAAATAATTCTGTCGATTTTTCACGATGCTTAAATTCCAAGCATTGGCAACATTAAATGCTCCACAATAAAGTTAAGGCGGAAACGAACTGTTGTAGAGAGTAAACTGTTAAGCCGGTAAGTTCAATTTTTCCAATCGTATTTCGAGAAGAGGCTGAAAACTATTTTACGGGCTTGTATGCACTATGAATTTAAACTGAACAATGCAACTACAGCGGCGCGAAAAATATGCCAGGCCTTTTTTATTATTTTTTTTATTCAGTCACTTTTGAAACAAATTTCAGACTACCAGACAACGATAAAAGGCAAAAGATGTCATAACAATTGAAACTTTTTAAAGTTTAAGTATCATAAGGTAATAATAGCAATAATAATATTTAGCCTGAAGCTATGTATGAACGGACTCTATAGTGAAGTTCCAGTAAGGCAAAAAAATCCTTGAGGATAGGCCATAGACAAGAAAACCAACAAAAATAAATAACAAGACTTTCTTAGGTAATACTGAGGTAAACAACAGCCAGATTTGTTGGGATGTGCCGTAGCAATTCGACGTCATTGCAGAAACCACATGGATTCATCTCCATCAACTAGAAATATATATATTCCGTAAGTTTGCAATACTAAGGAGGTCATCTGAGAATTTGTCAATTGAACATAATAGCGCCTGAAGAAAATATCATGCCTTGATAAAATTTAAAGCAGAAAAATTGAAAGACTTGAAGGATCTATAATGCCGAGTATATACCATTTTTTCTTCAACAAGTTTATTTGAAGGAGAGAATCGAGAGGCAGAATAAACAGAAATCAAACATCATTATCTAATATTATTTTAATACAATGTTGCGATCATTCAGTTAAGAATACTTTACTTTTCTCTCGGAAATTTCAGCAAGCATTACTATCAATAAAATATATTACATATTTGTATTCTAACATCATTATGTATACACTGTTCAGCGTTTAACTTTTTCCCCCATTATATCAAAACACAATAATTTTGTTCTTACAATAAAACTTTTTTCAGTGACCACTATGGTAATAAATACAATATTCCATTCTGTAAAATTATTGTTGAGTTCACATTGTTTGTGTGTCCATATTTTTTCAATGCGTTTCTTTCACATAAAATTAATTATATCAGTATTGTATTATTTTCTTATAAAACATTATCTCCTGTTTTCTGATGTTACAGTTAGAGTTTGAGAACGTTATCTCCGAAAAACAGCGAGTAATACAATAACTCATGTTCTCTTCCGGCATAAGTTTTCTATAGGTGGTAATATTTTTAAAATGTTATCTCCATAAATAAACGAGTTATCGTTAAATAAACAAAGATATCAACTTTATTTTCTTTCTGATGTAAAATTGTGTTTTTGGAGTTGACATTGTCTGACTATTAGCTCCCCAATTATTCATCAAAACTGAGTCTAAAAAAACAGCACAGCAGGCAACAGCCGCAAATTAATCATATAAAATATTTGTTTGTGTAAACATGTTTCCCCGATTTATGAAGCAAAACGTGCAGTCGGAGATAGGAGTAATTTACACCCTGCAGTCATCTGCATTGCTTGATAAGGCGATGTGTAGTTCATTCTTGGCTTCAATATTTTAATATACGCGCTCTTGAGTAGGTTTCACTTTTTTAACGAAACAGGAAGAAATTGTTCCTTTCTTTCTTTTTCTACTCTAAGTTAACAATGTTCATGAGTTATGTCAATCTTAGCGATAATGAACTATTGACGATATGAGGTTTAACGAATAAAATATTTGTAGAAGAACAAACAGATCTAGCGATGACGGTCTCAGCATTAGCGCTTTATGGTCTAAAACGCCCAATATCTGTTCCATAGACTATTGGATAGATAAATGTTTCCGAAAAGAATGATATTACACATACTTCATAACTTTACCTGTTCGACAAGTGTTTCTGAATCGTTATATAGGGAACATTAAACAGATATCTTTTCGATAACTTTTCTGACGAAAAAAGACAGATCTCTTTGATATGTCCGTTTCGTTAAAAAAGTAGTGTGTAAGATGAAGTATTTTACACGAGTAAAGTTGCAGCGGTACAACGGTACACTTAATGAAATGAGCTGAGAATATTATCAGATGTAGACAGTACCAGACAGACGTGACGGAATTTATATTTCTCTTCCAACAAATTACTTTAGTGGCAATGTTCCTATCGTGGTTGTTAATACGCACAATAATCTGTTTCATTTTATTCAATACCCCACCCAACTTGTCTTGTTATTACTGGTAGAACTTTAACACGCTTTATTTTATCTTTTTCTGCTATAAATCATGTAATATATTCCTATACGGATACTAATTCGAACTCGTGACTCTTATTATTCACTACGACTGGTAATTTGTAACTTCTTTCCACGAAATATAAATTGCAACTTCTCCCTATGTAATATAAAATGCAATTTCTATTTAGTTGTTAGAACCACACTTATCACGGAATATAAAACACATCCTCTCCCCACGCAATACAAAACACAACAAACTAAATATTTTGAAATATAAATGTCACTTATTACAATGGATTGTAATAATACTATTCATTGCAATGAATTATTTTCAACATATGTAACTAAAAGAATAAAATTCGTTAATTTATTTTGAGTCTCAACAAAGCTATCTCTCCCCTATTTCATTCTTGCTACGCATTATTAACGTTGTTAGGTTTGCCATTGGTTGATTTTCTTAATATTACAATTTTCTTTTATTTGTGGTTGATGTACTCATATTCTTGACTATGTGTGTGGTCCTTTGAACCGTTTCATTTACATTATTGAGTAATGTCTTAAAGGCCAACAAACAAACTTTAAGACATGCATTGTAACAGCCCTTATCTGATACACGAATTCTATACAAATGAGCTTACTAGATTTATACTGTTTAAAACATATTACCAATGAATATTTGTTATTTGAAATAAAAATTAAAACCTTACCTAACATAAAAACATGCACAAATGACCATGTTAAATTTATATGGTTAAAAACATATTATCAATGATTGTTTGGAGCTTAAATAGAATATTATAGTCTTTATCTTACGTAATCATACGCAAATAAACTTCTTAAATTAACATAGCTAAATAGCTATTACCATTAAATATTTGGGGCTTTATATTGGACATCATAGCCTTTACCTAATATAAACACACATGAAAATGAGCTTATTAGATTAATATAATTAAACCACTACTACCAATGAGTGTTTAGGACCTTAAATCGGACACTTTTCGCTTCATTGTGTATAAATATTAATATAATTGCGAAAGCTACTTGTGTTTCATAAAATAATTTAAAGTGTATCGCATCCAGAACTGGAAATATACTATTGGTAGTTACTTATATAATACCTATTGTTGCTTTTCATAAGCATGATGTAAGTAAGACAAGCATAGAAAATGCAACCCAACACGGGCGGGTGTGGAAGAAAGGAAAGGAGAGCAAACGAACTCGTATCATGTAGTAGCTTACGGAGCGTACAGACAAGAAAGATCAGATTACCCATTGTTAAAAATGTCAATATATTATTTCGGACATTATAAGAAGTCAATGGATTTTAAAATACCTAATTATTCATATAATGGCTTTTTAAAAAAGTGATGTTAAAAATTTCCCAAATCGCTCAAACACTGGTTGGTATTTTCCCAAAAAGCTAATTTAAACTAATAAGAGGCCGCTCAGTTGACGATAAATTCTCAATCAGGTAACATTCGGCTCTCGCAAATGTTGAAAAATTTGAACCAACAATTTTTAAACTGAACAAGAAGCGTCCAGGGATAAGAAAAATGGTGACTAAGCAGTCAATGTTTCGATCCTGAGAAATTCACAGCGGCATGCAGTTCTGCACGGCAACGTCATTAGCATTGTCTCGCCGCGCTTTGGGCAGTATCTGATCGCAGATTTGAAAATGCATCCGCACACATTTCAGTTATTCATGAATTGAAAGAGTGTGATTTCAACAAACGACAGAATTTTGCTGAATAATTTTTAACAAAATGTGACAAGATGAAAAGTTTTTGAAAACCTTTGGTTGTCTGATGAAGTGCATTTTACTGGACTGCAAATAGTTCCTGCGTTCTACACCAGAGACCGTTATATAATAAAAAGTAACTGTATATGTCGAAAGGAGTAATTTTTATGTAATGTCATGACCGTGATCATGACCCAGCAATTTCTGTAGTGTCACAACGGAAAGCTGGTATAATTTAAACATTCCTCTGCTATAAACTACAAAATTATCCAGTGGACGAGTTGCATATAGTTCCAGCAAGACGAAGTCACAGTTCACACTAAAAATATCGATCGCAGCTATACAAGAGTCGAAGAATAGCGATATAAACGGGCCTGCGAGATCACCAGATCTTTCGGTGTTTGATTTTTGTTTTCTTGAAGACGAGAATTCAGCTATAAGGGTGCAAATGACATAGATGTAGATTTTGATGGCCAGGATTATATGCAAAACATTTCAGTTTGTATTATTAGTAATTATTAGGTCGTCTCTTAAGAAATATCAGTATTTACATTTTTTGTAACATTTTAATGATTTTCTTTTGTTTGGCAAAGTTATTTACAGGATGTCATCGCTATTATTATAGTGTGAATTGCAAAGTGGTCATTGGAGGTAACAAAGTTTGGGATTAGAGTCTTTCTAAAATACTACTGGACACACGACTATAAAGCTGCTGGCATGACTCAAAGAAATGGTGGAATGAGGAAGAAAGTGTCATTAGTGAGCGTGTAGCACACAATGGTTACAGCTTTTCAATAATGAAGAAGAAAACGCTGAAGACTTGCCCCGTTCTGAAGGACTTACCTAATACATGGAATATTCAGAATATACACACACATCTGTACCTCATGAACTCATGAATCTGAACAGCCCCAACGCAGAGCAGAAGCTTATCACAAATACAAGCAATGATAGGTTTATCAGGAGATTTGTCACGAGTGCTGGAAAATTGTATAATACTGTGGTTCGATCCCCGTCAGCCTGCCATGGTCATCGCTAAACCAAGTCGGTTCTTCCCCAAAGTAATGTTATGTGTCTGGTGGGAGTTTGTTCCAACGGGCGTACAGTCAGTGTGACTCTTTATTCTCAATAACTGGAATGAGTTCATGAATTTTTGAGACAGAGATATTCAGCATTAGTTAATCGAAATAGAGTTCTCTTGCAACAGGACAATGCGAGGCTCCATACCGCTCGAACAACCATGAACAAATTCTAGGAACTGACACAGAATATAGCCCTGATCTTGCGCCTTCAGATTATCATCTGTTTCGATCCGTGACACATTTCCCATGCGAAGAAATTTCGAAAACATAAACCGTGCAAGTGGAAATCACCGAATTCTTTGCATCAAAATCCAGAAACTGGAACCTCGTGGGATAACACATCTCAAAGTGGCCTTTACTTTGAACACTAGTTTAATTGCTTATTATAAAACATTTCAAATAAAGTCTTGCTTAAAAACCGACACTACTTACGAGAGGTGCCTCCCATTCCCGCGAGGCACTCTGTATAATTCTGAAACTCTGACCCATTTGAAGAAAAACTTGACAAATACGCTTTAGAACTACCATTAAAGTATGGAGCATGTTATTTGTACGAACTATCCATTCCTCTTTGACAAATGAAAATGCAGTCTTCTGTTTTGTACACTCATCAATATGAACCAAACTGCACCGTTGGTCTTTACAGAATATTTTAAATATACCGCGAATCTCTTACTTTACCCTGATTTCTTTTGAATGTAAGGGTTTTTTTTTGGGGGGGGGACTTTGTTAGGCAGAACAATTTTGATAGGAATCGATTCGCACATCTCCAGTTTACAATCCTGTCTTAGCAATACCGGCCACTCATGTTCGGTAACGAGGGAGAGTAGGACATGTCTTGTACTCGTTTCTAAATGAAATGTGATATGTAAGACTTTTTCAGAACGCGAAACAGAAAGATAGCATTTTTTCCCCTTATAGGTTACTCTAAATTTTGTATAAATTGCCGTTTCCTTTGTATTATCCCGTTGACATATAAAAATAGCAATTCTTTGCTTCTAGTGTACATCCAGTCTGGACCATATTGCGTTATTGCTCTTTTACACACACCCTATGCTGTTATCGGTTTTATCTCCATAGAGGGGGAGGGGAATGCCATCTCCTATTTCAATGAAATTTGATATCTTGTTTTTTTTTTTTTTCCCCTGCGCGAAACACGAATAACACTTTAATTTCATCGTTTGTACTTACAGCAGGCTATGCCCCGGAGTGTCGCAAATGCAATATAATTGTAATTTTTATCCTGTACTTATTAACAGTGTGGCAGATGACAGGGGGCAGGAAAAATAATAAAATGGCAAATGTGAACATGCTGAAGGCGTTTTGGTTTTTTTTTTTTTTTTTGTTAGGTGAAACTTAGTAATAGTTCTTTGTAATTTATTTATTACATAAGATATAATAAATTCGTATAACACGATAACCAAGAAAGTTAATAATATAACATAATAATACAATTATAACATGTTTACAACATATTTAGAAACACTTGTATTTTACAATTCTAAAAATCGCGTTACCGTGCGAGATGTATGAGCTTTAGTCATAAAGCAATGCCTTACACGTTTTTCCCTTTAAATAACTTAGTCAAATAATAAAATAAAATTTGTCGTGACTTTCTAAAAGTTCATAGCCCCTCAAGTGAACAGCGGCAGCACCGAATCATTTTATAAAATGCCATTGATGTGCCTACGAGACAGCGAAGTTCTGATAGAATTCCTGAACATTTTACGCGTCCATGAAAGGCTGGAGAATGTTTTAGGAGGTATATCAGGTCTGTTAGACGCTGAGTTCCTCACTGTGAAGAAGGGCACACTCCTTTAACTGGTGAAAAGCGAAGCGAGTCAGTGATTATTCGTGCTGACTCCCAGGTAACAACTATGCTGAAGACAGTGATTTTTACCGCAAGGAAATACATGCCCTTTATAAAAAATGAAAGGACGGATATTATATTGCAAAGTGAATAACTAGTTATAACAGTTGTGGCCACATGATATATAACTTTTACTTAAATTAAAAGAGAGAAATAGAGTAACTGACTAACCCTCAATTTCTGTTTAGTTTATTTGGTTGCCGGAGCGGCATATCTTTCGTTATGAAATTATTTTCTACCCTTTTTCCTCAATGTACCCTGCCAAACATTCCCTACTTTAAGTTTTAACGGTCGGATATCTTTCTTCCACATTCAATTCTTACTTGTTTACTCACTTTCACTGGCTATTGGTGAGTGGTGTAGAGGAAGTTCGTCGCTAAAATGTTTTGTCGTATAGCTAATCAATGGTGGAAAAGTAAGTTAAGAAAACACTTCTTATAGCTTCTTATAACCAGAGTAAACCTGGCTGAAAGCTTACACACATTATGATCAAACTTTTACTGCAAGACAAAGAAAAGGTAAATAGGAAGAAAATTATGCGTAGTACAATAAATTCTAGCTACCCAGGCTGCTGGTTTTCTCAATGAAAATGAATCAGGCTCCTAATTTACTAACTTGAACTTTGTGCGTAAGCCTTACTGGAGGATATCGACGCAGAACGATAGAACACGAGTTCCCACCTACCAGACGATCGTCTCAAGCAAGGATAAGCCCGCAGATCAAACGTTGTTATACATATTAAAACACCAAAAATGAGAGCTGACTGGTATGTGCGGACAAATAGAGTGAAGGAATATGAAAGTATGGTGTTACCTAGAGATAAGAGAAAAACTCTAGAAATCGAGAAGGGAAATTTCCTAATGGAGCAAGAGCGCATAAAAACATAGCCGAGCAGCGGCTACATGAGTCTACGCGTGATGTAAATATGTTACGCTTGATCTCTTTGGCATAAATCTTTGTGAACCTGGAAATATTTTCGTGTCTTACTTTTTTGTTAAATTTAATTTTTTTAAATATTTTAGAATACAATTTTTCGAACATCATTATACATAATTACATACATTGTACCTGGGAAGTCCGTATACCCTTGTACTTTTCTAGTTTCTTATTAGCATATTATATTGTATTATTATTATTAATAATCTTTTGAAGTATTGTTGGTTGTTATTGTAGGTATATTGTGGCCATAGCGTAACTCAATCGTGATTCTGTGAGTTGAAATGGCAGACACAAGTTTGTTTTCTGTTGAAGAGAGGTTATTCGCGAATGTATGAATACACAAATCACACAGGAGAGAATCGGCATCATAAGAGAGCAATTTAAAGAACAGTTTAATAAGCTTCCACCGATAAAAAGTACAATGCTTTCCTGGGAAAGAAAAGTGTTTATGATAGGAAGTGTGAAAGACTTGTCGAAAAGTGGAAGAAAGAAGACGCGCCTGGGGACATGTGCTGAAGTTGAGATTTCAGCTGAGCGCTTGCCCTAAAATCCATTCACAAACCGGCTGCTGACCTTGATATTCCACGATAGACTCTTTTCGATTACATGAAGAAGGACTTAAAGACCAGGCCGTATTGTTCAACCTTCATCAATGAGCTTCTGACTCAGATATGAACAAGCGTCTTGATGCATGTCGGTCTCTTCTAGCACCATTCCAAACCGACATATCATCAAGACCCAAGATTATGTTCACTGATGAGTGTGCCATATAACTCGGAACGCAAAAGATAAATGTATTTTTTGGTCGAAGGACAATCCTCACTTCACTTCCGAACTTGGGCACATGTTATGAGCGGGCAGGTATGGCATCGCAGCATCTCTTTGGGCCGTATTTTTTGATGGACCTGTGAATGCGTATCATATTCACGAATGCTACAACTTGACTCATTCTCCAACTGGAAGTCAGGGACTAATGGAAGAGCTGCGGTTACAGCAAGACGGAACTTCAGCACACTTCGTTCTTACCGTTCGTGAATTCCCTGGACGCTGGATTGGGTGTGGGTTCACAACTTCTCCAGCACCACTCCCAGCCCTGACCTGACGACACATGATAACTAGTTTTGGGGTATTATCATGATGAAGATTACCGCGCGTGGCTACGGAACCAATGTTCAACTTGATTGAACAAGCAGTAAAGGATGCCTTCGGTACGATCGCGACTGCAGTTTTGAGAAAAACGTTACAATGAACTTGGAGACACATAGGTTTGTATGTCCAATATGACATACAGGTCCCTCAAGAGTAGCCGTAAGTTCATTAATAAAGTACCAAATTCTTGAAATTAACGTATAGCGTTAGGGGTACTTCCCGGACACACTGTATTAAGGAATAATTTATAACTTCTTTTTAATTTTTCATCTCCCCTAGTAATATCCTTTTATCTGGTGAATAACTTTTCCTAGGTCATCTTTGTCCATAGTATTTATAATTTTATATAAGAAATTGTGTTTATATTTGTTCTCGGAATTATAAAATTTATTTCGTGAAAGGAACACAGCTTGCTTTTAAAACTGGACACATTTATGTAGTTTCTATCTGTCGTCTTAAATCGAGCTTGCTGTTACCTGCACTGTTTTTACAACGGTTTGCTCTCGGAATTTAAATCAGAGATACTGTTCACATCCTGGAGCTCATCCAAAGGGAGGTTACGTGATATGGGGAAGAGAACATAATGCATAAAAATGTCGCATTCCTTCCCAGCGTTATCTTCCCTCCCATGGGAGATGTCATTTATTAGCCCTGAGGTGTTCTATACGCTGGAATGTTTGTGGCACCCCGGGGTTGAGAAAAGGCGGGAACACATAATCATAACGCCTTGCTAGCTCATGTGATTTGGGGCGATGGCAGTCGCATCGCGTCACCTCAGGTCATTCATAACATTTTCATTCCTGCTTAGCCAGAGGCGCGTTCTAGAAACTCACATGAGTTAATTATGATTTAATGTTTTTCTAATATACTATGTACTGTGTAAAATACAAAGTTCTCTACAAAAAAATTAATTGCAATATGATTTGAAGATGCACTGAATATTACTAGGGTAATTCAATAAGAAAATTTTCCTATTTTTTTTAAATATTAAATATTATGTGAAAATTATTCTCCAGAATTCCTATTTTATTTTTTACACTTCCAAATTTACATTTTTTTCAAGCATTTCCGCGTGATACAAGTTTAAACCCAGTTAAACGTCAATAAATTTCTATAATTGTTACGCCTTCCGCAGTTCATCTTGTGCACGTCTTTCTGTACTTGGCAACAATCAAACACTATACTTTCGCTACACACTCTGCTTACAGCCGCCATCTAATGTCTATATGGCGTACTGGTATCATTCCATCGCACTAAGAATGGATATGCCTATTGCTTTTACGGTATTCGTAAAACACCGCTATTTTAAATCATATCTGAACGCCCCTCGTATTATTCAAAAGTTTGCTGTCATTGCTAAATACCAAATTAATATTTTAGAACTTTAACATAGACTTGGATATTGTATGCTGTATAAGTAAAAGGCCTAATCTACAGGACATTTCCTTTTCAGGCTAAGCGTAAACTCTGGAAAGAAATCCCTAAAGTCAAATTTGGGATGTAACTGGAAAAAAAGTGATTAACACATGCATAAAATTTACTTTACTAATTCCATTTCACAAACAATGCACAAGGTGGCATTAGATAATGAAATACCAGTGAAAATATATCAGTTTTATTTGGACTCTTGAACAGCAAGTGAGTTCGTTATTCCTTAGTGCACACCATTTCGAATTGACAAGTGTTAGAAGTGCTGCCTACAGCCGCCTCGGGTACTGTGACAAAGGAAGCTCAAAGATCTTACATCAAGACTGAAACTTTACTAGGCAAAAACCCTACAGAAATTCACAGAGCTTTGTGTGAAGTTTGTGGTGAACAGATTCCCATTGGGTTACTTGTTTTGGTGAAGGATGTGTCAGCATAAATGATAACCCAAAGTCAGGAGTAACGAAGTGTGTAACTTGTGCTGGACTCTCTTGAATATCCTCCAGCAACGCCATTTGAATCATTAACAACCAAAAGTACATGCTTGGCATTGGGACGTTTTTAAAATTATTGTACTCGCAGATTATTGCTACAGAAAAAATTCAATAACGAACAATGTTATCCTAATATCTCTTTGATTTTATTTGATTTCTGTTCCATGAGCTTTCATTAACTTTTCTGTTTCACACATTCTTTCTTCAGCGACTTCCATACCGTACAACTTTCAACAAGATATCTTGCCTCTTACCAGAATATAATAATTAGATCATTTACATTGTTGTTATAGTTGGAGATAAAGTATAATAATGGACTATAAAATAAGGCTACCAATTTACTCAGCTGACAGCCTTTACTAATGTTTATGCTAAAAGATTTTCAGTAATTGGTTGAAGACCTTTAAGTAGTAGTAATATTAGTAATAGTGTGTATTTATTACAGAGGCAGCAAAATACAATAGAAAACAACTTCAACTAGCCTACGGGTACGTACTTTTATGATACACTAGGTATGTAATTTAGCATAGATACTTGCAATATATAAAACGTATATAGGGTGCGGAAAAACAATATACAGAAAATTATAGAGTAGAAAGGAGTACCAAACTAAGCAATTTGAGGTTAGGAACATGGAGTCGCAGATGCACGAGCGTTGCATGATCATAATTGAAATCTTACGTTATGAAACACCTTCATTTGCCAGTCAAAATGAAATGCAACTCACCTGACAACTATGTACTTGTTGCAACTAATGAGTAATGAGTAATGAAAAACTAAATATTACATACGTGTACTTAATTGAGATGCAGTGGAGGCCACCACGTTGGTCCATCGCGTTCCGTCGATCTGTCAAATGTTCTGTTTATGTGATTTCGAGCTGCAAGTGCAAAATGTGCAGGGGCAACATCGTGTTGGATCATAAGTTTTGCCTACTTTAAAGACGAGCGCACCGCCACGGGTGGCCGAAGGCGCGGACTCGTGGGTGGGAGGTCTGGTGTTCGAATCCCGCCAGGACCGTCCCCTCTGATTGAGGTTCCCCCCCCCCCAGGTTTTCCTCAGTCTTCATAAATGGCAAATGTCGGGGAGGTACCCTAAACTTAGGCCTGGAACTTTCCTTCCTTAAAAATCTATTCCCAATATATGATTTCATCTCATGTATCATCAGTGTCCACGACCTGTGGTGCCTCAGTAGTAAAAACGGCCGCTAAATACCATTAAAAATAAATAAATAAAAATAAAAATATAAAAGATAAGCGTTCGGTATTACCATACCATCCAGTGGGCTTCAAAATACAAATGCTGCATTGAACATCAGACACCTAGCGACAGTAACTAGTACTTCGTTTTGTTTACATCTGGCACGCCGAAAAACAAGTTTCACAATCTGAAACTCTTAACATGATGGATTTAACATTGGCATATAGCGCAGTAAAACGCTTCTGCGACCCCTTGTTCCCATTCTCAAAATGATTAGTTTAGTGCTTCCTTGCTATCTACAATTTTCTGCACATTGTTTTTCTGCACTCAGTATATTAAAAATATTCCACAGGTTATGGGACGTGAGGATAGTGCTAAAATATGGCAGGTGATCAACAAGGTACAGGATAGGTGACAGACGCGTAATGAAATTTCACAAGATCTTTAAGTACGAAACATTTATATCTTCAAGCGGTTTTTTTTTTTTTTCCCCTGGAGTGTGTAGACGATGTCGCCATACGTTGGATGCCCGATTTGAAGCGAAAATTTCTTTGTTGGCAAGCATTGTTCTTGTACGGATCTATGTTAAAGTTTCTAGGCCTAATGTAACAAATGAAAACAAATGCTTTTGTTAAAGAATTATTGGTGTGAATCGTTGGTAGGACAGTAACTGTATATATCAGAGAAAACACGTGGTTTTAACATGATGGAGCTGCATCTCAATTTGAGGTCAATATGCGGTCATAATTAACGCTTTCGGAAATCAATGGATTAGGTTAGGTTTATTTCTATGGGTATAAGAAAATCTTGGCCTATTTTTCGCCTGTTCAACATGAAATGGAAGTTTTTCAGCAACTGCAACCGCAACCATCAATAAAGTACCTTACATTTTTAAACTCTGCTGTGTCTATGTGGTAAGATTAATGATAATTGCTTTGAAAATAAAATATAAAGTGCATAACTTACCATGTTTCTGGGTTATCTACCAAGCTTTCGGCCGACCGAAAGTTTAGTAGACAATCCAAGAAACGCTCAGCTGATATTCCGCTAAACCAACTCTCTCCATGTTGTTCCAAGCCCATGGTTATTTTGCTGCAATCTGAGGGTATCTTGTGCGTTATCCAAACACTTTTAGTGAGAAAATTATTGACACAATATGTGTTGATTGCCAATCGAACGCAGATGGATGCTTCTTAAGAATTCTGTTCAGAAACCATAGAAATCCTTGTGCTCCTGCAGGCCAGGATAGCTTGTAGATACAACGCTTCAAAGCATGTTACAAGCTATGTGACTCTTTTCTGTGTTGAAATTCTCGCTTCAAGCAAGTGTTGCAAGGCCTGCTCTCATGAGGTGGGAAGTAGACACCCTGCACAGTGGAGAGGGCATAGTATGTAATTACTCTGAAAACATGAATATTGCACGAAGCAGTTAAAGGGGAGAGGCAAGACATGTCAAGTAGGGTCATCTAGTTGTACGTTCGTGATGCTAATGCCTAAAACATCTCCCACCTTCACTGGACCTGCCTTCATGACTGCTGAAGAATCACTTGTGAAGACTGAATTTTTCAAGCGTTGGTATGAATGTAGCGGACATCTGGACAAATCTTCAATTTTGCAACATTATTTATAAAGGCGCTGATTTAAAATCAAGAAGAGTATGTTTTTTGCGTCTTATCTCTATGCCACTTGTTTTATTCACACTTTTTAGCAAAACCTTTAATTAATTCTATGTGCTTAAATGGAGAAACTGTTATTAGTCATTGAGATAGCCACTTGCACTATTTGCAAATATTGAAATATATGTAAATGTCATTACAATTCATAAGTTTTACTGAAGGGAAACACCTGAAATGTTAAAAAAAAAAAAAAAAAAAAAAAAAAAACGCGTTGCAAAATCTTATCATTTATAGTTTTTACCAGAAGTAGGTAAGGCTGACAATACTGGAGAAAGTCACTTGATATGACAAATTCTTTCTCAATGCGCTGAAGGCCAAAATTCAGGGAATATCACCGCCATCCTGTATCTGTAATGGCTGGGCTGAAGCCATCTGGTATGGGAAGGCTCTTCTGCACTTTCTTTCTTATAATACTTAGAACTACATCTATTGTGTTCTCAAAACAAACTTTAAGTTTATCATAAAGTAAAATGAATGTGATTCGACTTCTTTACATACTAATACAATTTACCCAATTTTTTATAGATATATAGAATTTATTTTGTGGAGGAAAAATTATTGCGTAACGTCCTCGCCACCTGCAGGAAGAAGACATTTCGCGAGCATTTTTTCTTTCCTTAGTTATTAGCAGTAAGTAATAATTTATATTGTACTCGCCATCATAGATGATATTCAAAGTGCCTTTGGATTAACCCATATGCTGATTAAAAGCTGCTACAATTCTTTGAAGGGAAGAATGGTCATAAACATATTTAAAGAATCAAAACTATATTTCTATTTAATATCAACATCTATTTGTTCCGAATGGCTTAACTCGAAAATCACTTCGGATGAAAGTATTGGGTTTTCACAACCAGAGTCATCTCGAACTGTTACGGATGTTTAAAATTTATTAACACAACTTGTACAGCTATAGGCAGTACAAGGCAGCATATAAACAAAACGTTTTTATTGCACTCTATCTTAAGTAATATATGTAGTACAAGTCGATTTTTGGAAAATAGTTCCCCGGCCCTCCAAAGAAAAGTAAAACTGTGAAATCATGAGGGAGGTGGGTTGCTATGAACAGAGATTCATTGTAAAACCAGGAGGGTGAAATAATGACTTAGACAAATGCAGGAGACCAGCGCGCCCTTCGAGACAAATACTATAGATACTAGATACAAAATATAACACGAATGCTTTTGTGCTACTGAGGTGAAAAGTTCAACTCAGAGGAATTGATATGGGCTCTGTATGGCAACAAGGTAATGAAACTAATAAGATGCCTCAAAGAAGATTAGAAAAAGACTAGAGGATATCAGCAGACAGGAAATCGAGGTAGAGTGCAACACGAAATTCTGCTTGGGTTTAAAATTAATGTGGAGTAAAGATTTGTATATATGCTCATTCTGGGGAGAAAGGCAATGGTCTGCGATAGATTGGGAGGTTAGAAGGCTAAAAAATACCAGTTCTTATAGGGGAACGTGTCCCTTTTATAGAAGGAATGAGGTATGAGTACATTATTCCGTGGAGCACCTGAGAAAAGCACTGTTTCCAGAAAATATCTTGCGACAAGTAGAGGTCGACTGGCTTGCTGGAACCTGTTTGAGGATTGTACAACTTGGCTGATGAATATGGGGATTTTCTTAGTCAAAGTGCTCGAGCTAGAAGCAATTTATTTTCTGGTTAGAACGCAATAACTAGTGCAGTTGTAAATAATTTGTCAGTTATTATTATCATATTATCTGTAATTATTGTTCTTTCCATTTTTTATTTTTTTATTATTATTTTAAATTTTTATTATTTTTTCTCTCTAATTATGTGTCTATGTGTCATAGAATTTTATAACAATAAAGATACATCTACTACTACTACTACTACTACTACTACTACTACTACTACTACTACTACTACTACTACTACTACTACTACTACTACTACTACTACTAACAACTACTACTACAACTACTACTGCTGCTGCTACATGCAGTTATAAGCCATTCATTTAGCAAATATTGCCTTTCTTTTCACATAGCAATGCGGTAGAGGACACAATTTCATGTTAGCTTAGTTAAAGTACGGGACAACCTTGATAACATTTTTTCGTGGAATAAGATTATAAATATGCAGCTGTTTATTTATGGTAATGTACCACTGAAATCTGGTCAAAATTCCGAAAAAAATAAAATAAAAATATCCATTATATACCTACCAATGTTTGTAGTTTTATAATGCACTTATATTTTTCACCGGGCGGACGTTTCAAGATCGTCACGCGACTTTTTAAATGTCCTTGCGCACGTGGCTAGGATCTCTTAAGAGTCACAATGCTGCGCGAGTACATTTCACTGTAACTGCGACGGATTTACTACATTTGTAGCGTTTGAAATTAGCGGGTAAGCAAAGAGAAAGGATTTTCTTATTTACTTATAGAAGAATGTGTTGGCTAAGCTGATAGACAAAAGAATGTTGTAAAGCGCGTTTGGAGGCAAACATGTTTGTTTGCATGCGACAGTTTTTGTTATTCAGTTGAACTGTGTTTGCGAAAGTTGTGTTGGTGAATAAACCTTATAGGCTATATATTATCACTTCAATGTGTTTAATAGTTTATACGGAATATAATATAGTGTTAGCGTTTCATAGTAAAACGTTTAGAAAGTAGCAGATAAATATTGTTTGGGTTTAGGTTATTCAGGTTAGTTTACAGCTTGTCTTTTATTAGGTAAAGCAGGTTCAATAGGATAGAACATGAATAGGCTAGATGACAAACTTATCAAGTATAGAAGAGGCTCTAGACAGCAATAAGGTCATGGTTTTAATAAGTAAGCGCTGGAGAAAGTAAAGTGCTAGGGGCAGTTCATAGTGAGAATTTGAAATTGTCAGGAACCACTGTGCTTGTTCCTGAAATATCTACAAGCACCAGAGAGAGAGAATTTCATCTTTGCCATCAATTTCAGTGAGAGAAAATTAAATCTTGTTGCATTTGGAGCTTCTGTCAACCCAGGTATGTCTTACACTGATGTCAGACTAGTACATGCTAGTGTATGAAAGGAATTATACAATTATATGTTCCCACTGTGGCAAACCCTCACTACTTCTTCTTCTTACATCACAACTTAGGTCCTGCCTATTCCAATCTCACATTTTAGTTTCTATCCACCCTTTTTTGATTTTTCAATTGATTTTCTTCCTTTCGGTTTATGCGTCAACATCTTTTTTTGATATTCTGTCCTCTGTTATTCTTTCAGGTGTTTTATCCGTTCCTGCCCATAATTCCCTCATTGTTGTAATGTTGGTTGCACTTCTAATTCTTTTCTTATATCCTCGCCTCTTAATGTAATTTTCTTTTGCGAAACCTTCGACAGATAATAGAAAGCATACTACTTGAATTTTATTTTCTTCTTCTTCTTTTTTAAAGTACAAACCTCATTTCCATCAAAAAAATAAATAGTTGGTAAACCATTGCTGTGTAGAATCTTAATTGTGTATATTTTCATACTTTGTTCCTCAAAATATTTCTAATTGTTGTACACACAGCTTGGAGCTTTAGTTTTTTTTGTATTAACATCTTAATCTTCTTCATATGTGACATCACAATATAAATATTGAAAGTGTGTTGCTTGTTCTATTATTTTTTACTCTGGCACAATTTTTGTTCTTATTGGGCATTTACTTCGAAACGCAATTCTTTTGTTTCAGTCCTTGAAATTATCATGTTGTATTCTTTATTTATTTTATTTAGTTGGTATATTGCTTTTTGTAGTCTGTCTTCCTTGTCAAAAATAATATTGTCTATTTCATCTGCAAATAACAAAATATTTACTGGTCTATTTTGTCCTAACTCTATTACTTTATGCACAATCTTTTTCCATCCTTTAAGAATGTCCTGTAAACTTAATGTTTAAGAGAAACTACTCCCTTGTTTTAGAACACATTTTTTGTATTACTTCTGTTGACTTTCCATTTCCATTTTTATATTTTTTTATTCATATATAAGCTTTTCATGGTTTTTATTAAATGTATAGAGTATCCTGTTTGATATTATATTTTCCACAATTATTAGCAATCTACTTTATCAAAGGTTTTATCTAAGTCAGGAAATATCATATGTATTTTTAAGCTATATTCTCTCTGTTTTCCTATAATTTGTTTTGTTATAATAACAAGATCTGCCAGTTATAAATCCACTTTATTCCTCATTAATTTTTACATTACATAAAATATTTAATCTGGAGGTAATGATCCTTGCATATATTTTATACATTGTATTTAATGAACTTATCCCTCTATTTGCATTCGTTTCTTTGTCCGCTTTTAAACATCGAGATAGTTTTAGCTATCTCCCATTGTTTTGGAATTTTCTTCATTCTCAAACATAAATAAATGAAATGGGCGTGGTTGTAATATCAGTCCTCCATATTTTATTAATTCCACTGAGATGTCGTCTATTCCTGGAACTTTTCTATTTTTAATTCTTCTGATAACATTTTACATTTATTCTATTGTTAATTAACCTGCTGTCCTTTCTCTCTGTTCTTCATTTTGCTTATCTATATTGCCATTATATAATACCTTTTTTTGTAATATTCTATGCACTCTATTTCAGAGATACATAATAATTTAGCTTTCTCTCGTTCTGTTTATTTAAGGTGTCTCATTACTTTCCAAGCTATATTTTGTCTTCCAAAAATATCAAGTTCTAATATTGTCAAAAACTTATTCCGTGAATTTTAAGTGATTCTTTTTTATTTTTGCTTTTGCTATATTCATATTTAGTTTATAATATACTCTAGTTTCTTCTATAGGTGTTTATAAATATTTAAAATATGCTTCTTTTTTATTTTTACTACTGTCTGTATTTTTTCATTCGAGTATCTAAAGCTTTTGTTTATTTTGATTTGTTTTTATTACCAAATACCTCTTTTGCTGTTTGTAATATAATGCTTTTTATGTTTTGGTGTTCTTTTCTAAATTTTCGTTTACTATTGTATTTATAGTCTATTAAGGGTCTTAATCCTCTGGTTGACACATATATTTATTATATGTCTTTCTTCTAAAAGAATGTATTAATGAATTTAAGGTAATTAAATGTTGCAAAATTTCTCAATTTGTTCCCATTATCGTTTATTACTTCTTCCCCATAAATACCAATACATTTGTAATGGGGGATTTTCCAACTCTTGCATTTAATTCTCCTACAATTATTATTTGGTCTGCTTTATTATATTTATCTATAATCTGGAGAGTATCATAAAATTGATTTGCTACTTCAACTTTTCCCTCTTAGGGGCATATACTCCAATCACTAATAAATTCTCTTCTTCTAATCTAAATCTTACGTCAATTATCACCTCATTTATAAATTCATAACTTTGTATTCTCTTCCTGAATTTTGTATCAATCCAGATGCTACTCCTTTGGCAATCCTTTTCGTTTGTTCTACTCCTGAGTAAATCATCACATAGTCACCTATCTCTTTTGTTCCTTTCAGCCTTTTTTTTCTGTACTTACTGCCATATTCATGTTTCTCTGTTTTAATTCTATAATTAATTCTTTCTCTCTATTTATATTTCTGATATTCTAAGTTCCGATTTTTAATTTCCCTTTCTTCCTAATCGTTTATCCTTTTAACTTAGCCAATGTCTTCGTCTTGGCGATTGATCTAATTTACTAAAGTGAAATTTCTGAGAAAGATTTTTTTTTAATTGTGGTTTCCAACCCAGCGCAAATTTTAAAACTTGATTTTCTGACAATTATTTTTGAGCTAATTCAAAAGGTTCCGCAAGATGCAATTTTCATAAAATTACTTTAGAAACTTTTTATACCTATTTTAAAAGCCTGAATAAATAAAAATGTCATATACTTTTTGTGTACTATTAATATCTTGACTGCTAATTTTTAAACAACAATGAACGAAGAAAAATTAAAAAATACAGTTGCAAAATTTTTAAAAAATGTTATCTCACAAACTAAGAATGGCAGAAAATCGTTATAAGACATTACCGTCTTAAAAGCAACATACATTTTATATATATCTTTTCTGAAAATTGCATCATGTGAAACATTTTGCTTTTACCCATTATTTTGAATATTTGAACATTAATAACTTGGAAACTAATGAAAATTTGGATTAAATTCATAAAACTGTTATATCCATACAATATAAATATTTGATTAAGATTTTGGATGGTTATTTTAGAAAATAGAATTTTTAGTGGTGCATTCTCTTAAGTTACTTTGACACGACACACGTGAGGAATGTGGTACTTCAGAGTTCGCTCGGGAAAACAGGGTTGTAACGTCTCTGCAATCTCTTTTGATATCGGGCGTGGAAGCGAAAGTAAACAATTGATTCTTTGCTTATTGATTAAGTTATCCACAGATATTATTAATAATATGAGAAACAGAAAATATTAATACTTTATGTCAAATCTTTGATGTACGAAAAGAACGTGGCAATGCTGGAGGAATTAGTAGGCGCTGCGGCGTTACTGTTTAGACGGAAGCGATAACACTAGATATTCGAAACTTGGTGGAATGCTCCGAGATTATTATTGTTTGTCGTGAAATGTCTCTGGAAAAAGGGGGGCTAAGAGTCAATATAGCAGCAATGCGAGATTAAAGTAAATTTCACTTCCGTTGCTGTAAAAGTTGACCATTCCACTCTCTCCATTAGTTATGATTTTCTATCTCCCCTGCTATCTTTTCACACTACCACAAAATAACAGTTACTACAGTTCGACTTTTAAAAAATGTATTTAAATGCTGGGGTTCCGAGATCGATCCATGAAACACACAATGATGACTATGGAGATTTTTTGTTACGAAACGTAAAATGAACCCTTTCCCCATCCCAAACACATTCCCTCCTCTCTCTCTCTCTCTCTCTCTCTCTCTCTCTCTCTCTTTCTGTGTACGCTTTGCAATACCCATTTCCTTTCAAACACGAATGAAAACTGCAATTCGATAGGGACTGCTTTGTTGGAGATATAACGTGGGTTAAAAGGGCGAGAGGTCATTCCCAGGTAGGTTACACATAACTCCGGTGTGCAAGCCATTAATTACACCGGGTAATGTTTTTGTAGCGCAAATTGTAGTGAGGCGTGAACTACTGCTATGAGAAATTGCTGCTTCAGAGGCTTTAACACGGATATTTCAGTCCTTTATAATGTTACGAATGCCGTTACAGGTGTTCATTGTATAGCATGCCAACGCTGGGACGACAGCTCTCTACAGTTTTTTTTAACTTCACTTTTTGAGAGCACTTGTTATAAAGGAATTTTTTTTTTCAGTAGCTAATAGCTGACTTTTTATTAATTTTACAGGAGAGCATAAAATTTAAATCTCATTTAAAATGGTTTGATTTTCCATAAGCAAATGGAAAAAGTGGTTGGGAAAATAAAGATTTAAATTAAGCTGTGTACAAACATGGTCTCCCAGAGTGAATGGTGCGGTTTCGTGAGCTTTTTGTGAGTATCTGTTAGTTATAAGGAATTGAAAGTACCTTTAATTAATTCAGTAACTCGAACAAATTCTGAGTAACTTGAGCTGGTTTTAATATGCGCACCAATAATAGCACGACAGATGTCAAGAAAAGGAATGCAGTTTGAAACATTAAGTGGGTGAACAACTTTTTTCTCTTGGTGACGAGATCGGTGATCGCGTGTGCCCGCGCCAAAATCGAAGCTGCATCAGGAGAGTTTTAAGTGTATAGGACAGCTGCGTGTAATATTGTGAACAGATCCTCCTGAACTTGCAAGGTTCCTTCCGGCGAGCAAAAACTTTGTATAGATATAAAAGATTCCTTGGCCCCTGAGTAAATAGACAAAATAAATACTATTTGGAGAACTTACAAAAATTCTTTAAGTCAAGAAGGTGATATCCCTTTCCATTTCCTGGCTCTCTGGAAACGTTAACTCACGTTCCTAAAATCAATAACTTGCTAACTCTCATGTGCCGGCGCTGTGATAAGAACTTATTGAACACCACATCATAGAAGCGGGGAGATAGAAGAAGAAGAGAAGGCAGCAGCAACGAGAAGCCACCATCTAAGTACATACTTGTACTTACTTCCGCTTCCTCCTTACGCCCAACTTCGGAGCCAAGGACCGCTCTTCTTTCTCTATGCACATTATCACAAGTAATTACCTGACATTCATTTATGATAAACCCCTTATATAAATTAATCCTTCCAAACCAATCTAATTCCCTTTGCTCTCATTAATCCCCTTGAATTGCTTTCATCATAATTTTTAATAAAAACCGCTTCCAGTTTCAGTCCACACACTTACAAGAACGTCTGAAATAACGCTTGCAATGGTTTCTACTGTTCTTCTCATGAATTTGTCAAGATTTTTAATTCTTTCACCATAAATCTCATTCTTGACATAACTCCATAAGAACAGTTTATTGGAATAAAATTAGGAAATCTTGCGGGTCATGGGACAGGTCCGTTTCTGCCAATCCAATGATCTGGAAAGCCTTAATGTAATTGTTCTCATATACTATTTATGAAGTACAGCGGCATTCCATCTTTATGAAAGATGATCCGTAACTCAGCATCTATCATTTACATTTGTTCGATTTGAGGAAATTTAAAGAAAACATTCTGTAGCTTATTCATGATTTTGATTTTAAGGACAAAGAATAGACGAAATCTCCTATTGTGTATTAGGTCTCACCAAGCGTTCACTTTGGAGAATTTCTCATGCACGACGTTATGCACAGTTAGCTTAGGGAGATCTAACTACGGCATGAAATGGACTTCCGAGGTTCTCAAACTGTCGGATTTCTTGTGAAATTCTAAACCTTCCTGTTTTATGACCTGTCACCTGGATCTATTTGTACCATTCTCTAATGGGTTTTTTATGTGGTGGATACTTGTGATCTCATACTAGAATCATTGATTTGTGTTCCGCCAACCATAAGACACGTAGATTTCTCTTGGACGTAAACACACAGAACATTTATATCCTGACAATTTGTATGCAGAGTGATTAATTTCTATAATGTTAATTGTTTTATTTTTCAATATGCTTTTTCAGCACATAACAAGGAAATGATTGAATGTAACAATTACTTTACTATGACAACAATGACAAAATAAAAACACATTAATTCACTCTGTTTGAGTTACTGAATTAATTAAAACGCTTTCAATCCATTAAACAAAACATACTTCTCAATAAACTCGTGAACACCTCTATTCACTCTCGAAGACCCTGTACTAGGATGGTCAGTCAACTGAAAACGGATCACCATGTGAAGAACTTAATACGCTAAAATTTAATAATATGCTTTTTACTTAGCGATACGTCATCCATAGAGAAGTAGCACACTCGTCGTTTGTTTTATGCGTTGGAACTGCGATACGTGTATTTGTTTTGCATGAGAAGTGGAATCGAGTGAAGAACAACAGAGAAATATGGTTCGTTTTTCTATTGCTGTGGATATAAGAAGACAAATATTCATCTGTTGTGTACACATTGCACATCATATTCGTATACGCTGGAGTTACGAGTACATGAGATGTTCTTAGAGGGGCAATACTGAGCGGAAATCCCTCCCCTGGTCCAGAAGTAATATACACAGAGGTCTGGGCAGCCTGGTGGTTTTTTCATTACAGTAATTTACCTTATCCTATCAATTTACATTTACGAAAAGGACGCGAGCGTAGGCCGTCAGGCCGTAGCGTGCCGAAGAAAACTACTGTCTATCGGTTTCTGGATTTGTTCGAGGTTAAAGTTAAGGTTACGGTGTGTGTGTGTGTGTGTGTGTGTGTGTGTGTGTGTGTGTATGAATTAATTTCGAATTCCAAAAAGACAACATTGTGATGAGGAACAGCATATTGCAGCCAGAAAGTTGCGGAGGACACGCATAGGCTACATTACGTTTAACAAAAATAAACCACAATAATAATAATAATAATAATAATAATAATAATAATAATATGTTACATTGCTACAAGCGGCCTCGCAAACAGTTTGCGCATAATAATATTAATAATATATATATGTTACATTGTTATAAGTGGCATCGCGCCCTCCCGTTCGCGACTGAGGATTTCGGCTCTCTCCACTGTCGTTCGGGACTGCAGTTCTAAGCGCCCTACCGCTCCAGCAGACTCATATCTTTCTTGCCATATGGGTAAGTGTAGACTTAGCCCAAACGCGTTAAGCACAACTTAGCTACCAGACAAGATGATCGCATCTTTGCGTACATCTTTGTGGCTTCTTGGATCCATAAAAATATCCGAATTTAAGCCTGTCAGAGGCACTACACTATTCGGCATATTGGAAAATATATCAAGGTCTTAGTACTGCGGCAGCAGCAGATCACTTCATTACCTCTTTGTATCTGTCGTTCTTATTCACTCTCTATACCGGGAATTTTGTCTGCCTAGGTAACCGATCAGATCATTTTCCAAGTTAAAAACTAGGAAACTTTGGCTAAATTCTGCTCCAGTACTTGCCAATCATTAGTTTGCCTATTTGTTATGATGGAGATGATTATGATAATGTAGCGGGACGCCCATGCTAAACGCACGTTCATGTTTAATAATACCGCCACGGGTGGCCGACGTGGTTAAGGTGCGGACTCGTGAGCGGGAGGTCTGGGGTTCGATTCCTACTAGGACCGTCCTCCACGACTGAGGTTTTTTCTCAGGTTTTCCTCAGTCCTCACAAATGGCAAATTCTGTGGAGATGCCCTAAACTTAGACCTGAAACGCTTCCTTCCTTCCTTAAAAAAAAAAAAGAAAAAAAAAAAAGGGAATCTTTTCGCAGTTTATCATTTCATCTTATATATCATCAGTGTCCACCACCTACGATGCCTCAGTAGTTAAAATGGGCGTTTAACACTATTAAAACTGCTTAATACTGAAAAGGAAAATGCACATTAAAAAAAAAATCAGACATTATATATTTCTGTTTAGGCATAAACAAGAGTGTTGTTGTTATGTTACACTTCTAAATTAAATATGGTATTATTAGAGCAGAGATAACAGATTAAGTTTATTGGAAACTGTTTGCACATCATTGCCCAGGAGAAACACTCGTATGTCACCAACATAGTACAACGTCTTGAAATTGTAAATTGTTCTTCTCTGTTCCCGAATGACTTCACATTTCCCTATTGTAAAAACACACATATTATTTGTTCCAACTTCTGGGAGCACATAAAAAAAGAAGAAGAAAGAAATAAAAGCACAATACTAAATAAGAATAATTACATCATTAAAGATACTGTAAAAGATTACTGCATTTGAAAGAAATCTCAACATAAAACATTATTGTGTATATGTTTTAGAGGCCTATAATTATTTATCCACTGGGAACACGCAGTCTCGGTGTTTCAACTGTGAGCTCCCATCTTACCAGTTTGTCTTTATTGTTTGTACCTCGCTGAAGCTCGAGCAATCAACATCCCGTTTAAATAATGGGCCACGAAATACTGTAAACGACTAGGATAAAAACACGGAATTTGCACTGGCGTGAACAGTAAAGCAAGGCTCTGTCCGCCGAAGCTATTCATAGGTTTCCATATGTTATTATTTATTTATTTATTTATTTATTTATTTTTGCGCGCAAGTTGCATGGGAAAGATTCCTCCACAGAGGGAACTTGAAAACACTACTAGCCAACACTGTAAAGCGCTGTAGCGACTCGAACGTTTCTGTACGGACCTTGACGTTCCTTAAATCTGTGGTGCCTACAATAGTTTAAATATCGTTAGTGCGTTCGGGAAGGATATTTTACCAACAAAATGTTTATTCTATAAACTTAATAAGGCTAAGTGGCAGGCCAGAAAATATTTACACTGCAATAGAATAACATAAGTTTTGTTTTTAGGGCATTTTTTCAAGTTTTTAGGTTATTTAATATGTCATATTTAGCAACTTTTAGGTTATAAAATTCGAATCCTGTGTCATGACATATTTTTTGCCAAAAAGTGGAGAGTGAATAGGACTTTTCTGTTTGAAAGGGAAATCCCATATCTCTTAGAAAAAGGATAGTTGATTCTATACGTTATGTTGATATCCTTGTCACATCCAGTCTTTGATGCTGGGAATGTAATTGCTGCAGAATTTTATTGCCAATAATAAAAAAGACATAATACAGTGCGGGGCTCTAAAATATTATGATCTTGATGGAGCCGCGAATCTCTTATGAATGACTGACTTGGGAAAAACACCTGTTGTTTTTAAAGCTGTGAATCTATTTGCTATTTATTTATCTAGAAATGTCAAACATACTTGTGGGAAAATTGGTGTTTCTTGTTAAACATTAGAAACAATATTTTAAAAAACTTATGAAATTGTAAATATTGCAATAAGACTGCTGACGCCCAGTTTGTTTCTTTAGACAATTTACAATAGCTTAGAGAATATAGCGTGTTCAAATGTTTGAGTTATTTTTGGAACTATGGTATAATCAGAGCTGTATGAATGAACGAATATCTAAATAAGTGATGAGTTATAGGTTCAATGAACCCGCGCGCCTGTTGAAATTGTTTCGTATCGTATTTGTACCTGTAATAAATACACCCATCCTCCTCGTCCTGTTCCCCCTCCCCCCTCCTCCTCCATTTCTTCCTCCTCCTCCTCCTACTACTACTACTGCTACTAGTACTACTACTACTACCACCACCACTACTACTGCTGCTACTACTATTACTATTATTATTACTACTACTAATACTATTGCTACTACTACTGTTAGTACTATTACTACTGCTACCACTTCTATTACTACTATTATTACATCAAAATCATAATTTTATCCTAATTTCACACCTTCCAGTCAGTCAGACATGTAGGCTATCGAACACTTTTTTTTTTGTCTGAAAACGATCTCCGAACAGGAGTGTTGTACTCGAGTTAAGCCAAAGATCTTTCTTTCGGCTATCACATATATGATATGTAAATAATATGTATATAAAATAACCGCGTATGTACGCGGAAAACGGAGTTAGGTCTAAAATGTCATTGGCATAATCCAAACTTTCTCTCCATGCTGGAAACTGGATAATGCCACTTTAAGAAATGCTAGGACAATAACTTTAGTAAGCTTAGAATTTTAATGATTAACCTCTTAACAAATGTTTACAAACGTCCGCAACTTACTAACCGGCTCCTGGCAGTAGCAGCAAGTTGGTAAAGTTGCACGTTGTGAATATGCCAGATGTCGTAATATTTATTTATTCGACTACCCAACCTCAGGAATGTCCTCCAAATTTAACACATGTTTCATGAGCACTGGCGAAGCATAACTGTTTGTATA